>VYXH01003075.1:27772-75961 GCA_013397275.1 Burhinus bistriatus
TTTTTCCCCTCTCCCTTCCTTACGTCCTGCCTGCTTTGGAGGAGCTGGGAGTTGAAGTGCGCCAAAAAGAGGTAGATCTACGCAGAAAAGCACCTGGAAATAAATTCCAAAAGAGCAGCTGAAGATGTCCCCTCCCCAGCTCCGGGAGTGGATCCCAGTGGTCCTGCATCCCTGGCCTGATTTGCAAAGAAACAATTTAAAGCAATTCACGCAGAATTGCAAAGCTGAGGGTGTTGTGGGGCCCTTCTAAACGCCCAGCTTGAAACAACACCCTTTGGACAGCTTTTTCCGAGGCAAGGTGGCCACGGAGCACGAACCTTGGGCCAAATGGTGCTGCCTGAGCTGTCTCTGTGGTCAGCAGCATCCCCCTCGCCCCTTGCAGGACGCAAAATCATCTTGGCCGGAGAAACCTAAACCAGCTTCGCTCGCAGTGAGACATCTGTGAGTGGGCAGAAGGCAGCCTGCAAGGAGGACACACCAAGCCCATCGCCCCGGCGTCTGGGCGTCTGGGTTTTTGCACGCGTGGCTGCAGGGCTTGTCTGGCTTAGCAAAGAGCTGTGGTTTGATCTGGCAAGGACTGGGGTTGGGGGCCACCAGAGAACAGAGCTGTTTTGCCCTTCCTTTAATAAGCCTCCAGTATCCCTCAGTTTCCCCATTTATTTACGCGGTGGATGTGCAGCCCACCTTGCCTACGTGCCACTGGACAATGTGAGTAGCAAACCACCCCCAAAAACCCCACCTACCTGCCCCAAAAGCCCTTCACCCACCCAGATAGAACTTTGATGCTGTCCCATCAGCAATCCCTCTTCATCCTGCCCTCGGATGCTTCCTTGGGGGTTTTGTGCCCCCCCGTCATGGGGATGCTAAGGCAAGAGAGTGCACAGGCTGTGTCCCCCCGCATCCCCATCCGCCCTGTCTTGCCTGATGGAGCGCCTCTTGCAAAACAGCCACGCACTGATTTTTTTTGGAAAATAACTGTGTTTCCTGTGTTTATACAGGCCGTTAGGTAAAACAGCCTCGGGGTGGGGGGGCAAAGGCATGCGAGATGCCGGTGAAGTCCGGCCAGGGTGGCTGTCTCAGCGCCGCAGCCTGCATCCAGGGCAGGAAGGGATGGCTGGGACAGAAGCGTCCCACTGGGGCTGAGCCATGCTGGCTGCAGGGACAGGTGGCACCAGGTGGCCTTGCCACCACCCACCCTTCCCTGCATGGGCATGAGGGACATGGGGACAGCAATAGCGGGGCTGTGTCTGGGCATTTCTGGGTGCTGGGCTCCCAGTGCATCCTTATGAGGGATTGACAGAGGAGAGGGAGTTGGAGAAGGGGAACTGGGCAATTTTAGGCAAAAAGGGAAGGAATAGATCTCATCAAGAATATGGGGGGTTGCTTTCAACCAAAAAACTGCAACAAATCCCTTGGAATGTGCTAGGGAGTGATCCGGTGGCAGACCCCAGACCCAGAGGGGAGCGGGGACAGCGGGATGCCTGCAGCCTGCCCAGCCATGGGAGCAGCGCTGGGGCTGCGGGACAAGTGGGTCCAGGAAGGAATGTGGAAAGGTGCATTTCTCAAAACCGTGTGACCTGACTGTCAGCCGGAAAGGAAAAAGGTACTGACATTTCTTTGGATTTTGATTTTAAAAGTAAAAAAAAACCCCTATATTTAGTTTTCACCTTCAGACACACACACGTGGATTCCTAGAGTAACATCTGCTATTCCCCTCCCCTGTTTAATTTATGGCCGTTAACTTTAGGGCTAAGGACAGTTTATGGAAAAAAACACCTGCTTTCCCCTACTCCCGGGGCAAGGGTGGAATTTTCTCTGACTCTGCATCCTAAATAAAGCTCCGTTCCAGGCCCCGATGATTCATAGCACAGCTCACACACACATGCCTTATGTTAGGAGGCCCTGTCAAGATGCTCATGCCCCTTTCGAGTTCGAGGACTCGAGAGCAGGCTTTGCACAGAGCTCATTTATACACATCACCGGGGCTTTCTGCAGAGCCCAGGGGAAACCTGAGCCCTGGGACCGGCTGCCCTGGTGTTGGGCTATGGCCATGCCATGTGCTTGACTCCTGCAGAAAGGCGTGGGGACCTCGGTCTACATTAGGGTCACTGGGACTCCAGTAAAGCCACCCAGTTCTGGCTGCCAGCCTGGTTTTGCTACATCCCACACCTATCCCGGTGGGCTCCATCCTTCCCATCTCTTCTCCAAATGCACCTTATACACGCGCCAAGCTCAGGCCAGCCCTCGCTCCGCTTTCTCGGTAAGGTTGTATCTCAGCCCTTTGACACAGATCCCTGGCTCTGCTTCTGTCATTATAAAAGATCATCTTTCCGTGATGGAGCTTTCAGTCATGGATGCTTGTCAAGGAAGAAAAAAAAAAAAAAAAAGGTTAAAAAAAACCCCAAAACCAAAACTAAAGCAAAAAAATAAAAATGAGAATTGTTGGCAGCAAACGGAAGATAAAACCTGGACGCTCATCCAAGCTTGTATTTGAAAACTGATAGCCAGCACTCAGGCGGCACGCAAAGACCCCCCACGTAGCAAACCAGCCCTCGTCCAGAGCACGGTGCAGCACGCAGGGCTGGAGCCCCCGGGAGGCTTTGCCCCTCTCGGGCAGCCACGCCGCGCCACGCCACGCCGCGCCGCGCCACGCCACGCCACGCGCCCCGACGTCAGCGCGAGGGGAGGTTTGCTGGCTCCGATGCATTTTTCAAAGGGGGAGCAAAGCAAGGAGGTGGTGGTGGTGGAGGGGGTGGGAGAAGCCGATGACTAATCTCGTAACCTTTCCTTTCAGTGTTTAAGAGAACCTAAGTCTGTTTACAGTAAAACGGAGTGATATTTTTCATCCTTCCAAATGGAACAAGGGTTATATAAACAAAGTAACCTCAGACACAGCAAACACCTGTTGAAGGGAACCGGCTTGAAAAGACACGCAAAAAACTATCTGTCTATCTATCAAGGCCTCCTGTTGACTTGTGGTCAAGTTCAAGTTGAAGTGCACGGCAGAGATCTGCTGATGGGGGAAGGCTGCGATAAGCAAAAGCATGAGCCCGTGGTTTTTGCTCGGGAGGTTAGTGAAGGAGCAAGGAAGAGCTTTCTACCTCTTAAAATCAAGGAGTTTAGGTCTGCACATTCCTAGATAATTTCTCAACTGGATTGAAGCAGTTTTTCCTGTTCTCTGGCACCTCACTTCCAAGAAGAAACCCCACATTAGGAAGTTATGGAATAACCTGTCACAAATCTCCCTGTCTTCCTTCTACCCTTTGGCTCAGGTTTCAGTCCTGCACCAAAACATGTAGGCTTTCATTTCATCCACACTGCTGTGGTTTTGATTTTTTCCCAAACTAATCAAATTGAACGCAACTGTATTCACATAATCTTACAAGCTAGGTTTCAAATTATTAAGTCCTTGGGCTTCAGCGGTGTCTTGTGATGGTGAGTTCCACGGATTAGTTATGCATTTCTTACCACAATATGAGGCTACATCTTATCTTTACTAATTACTGACCTAAAGTAACTGAGTTATGTCATATCCTTTTATTTTGCATTTTTTCACAAAGGTTTGTCGAAACCACCCAGCTGCTCGAGCAGAACCATGCCAGGAACATCCTACACCTGCAAGCCAGTGATGGCTTTAGGACGAGCTCTGCAGAGATGAAAGATACCCAAATCCTGGTTCGGGCTGTTGTGCTGGCAGTGCCTCTACACATCCCTGCATCTTGGGAGCTTACTGGGAGGATGCACCAGGAGATGCCTCAGGTTTCAGTTGCCCTGGTGGTGCTTCCAGGCTTGCTGGAAGCTGCAGCTCCCAGGGACCACAGCAGCACCAGCATGGGAACCATGGAAGACCACTCTCCTGCAGTCCTGCCGCTGGATCAGGCCCGTAGCTTGGGGTGGTCCACAGCTGGATGTTTTATTAGGGTTTGGCATCTTCCCATGAAATGCAGAAGACATCAGCAGTAGGTGTGCTTGATGACTCGTTTTATTGTGTCGTTTGATTGGAATTGAAGAAACGAGGACAGACTTTTCCAAAACGGAACTGGAAGAAGGCGTGTCATCCTCCAGAAGCCATTCCCCTCTCCCCTGAGAAGTGATATTCCCCATGAGCTGTGAGAGTAGGAATTTCCAAAGCTATTGTTCAAAACCATGACAATTTCATCCTCATTATAACTTTTTTCCTTTTCCCACCCCTCCAAGAACAAGGCAAAGAAATATTATCTATTCCAGCACACCGTGGAGCAGACTTCTCAGCTTGCATAAATCAGCGTAACTCCAGCGACAGCATGGAGGCACGCCGACTTACACCTCATCAGGAATCTGGTCTCCTATTTTTTATATCCGGGATTTCGGCAGGCTTCCCTGGCTGAGGATGAGGAAGGCTCCAGCAAAGTACAAACTACCTGTTTATCTGTCATCCCATCCCAGCGGACAAACCGACATTGCAGGACCACGCACATCGGAAACATGGCTGATAAAGCACAAAGAAAAACATCATCTTCCGCTGTGCAAGCGCGGTTGTAATTCTTCCGAAAGCTTTGCTTAAGAAACATTTTTCCACCTGTAATGAGAGAGGCTGTCTTGCTTTGCCTGGGCTCTGGAAGTGTGTGCTGACAGGCTGTGTGTAATGTCATCTCCCTGCCTTAAACCCCGTTCCAAGCTCGGAAATCCAGTGGGCTGGAGGGAGGACTGCTCCGCTCGATGGGGGAGGAGGGTTATTTAATTTTTTATGTTTTTTAAGGGGTTTGGTTTTGTTCCTAACCTAACAAATAGGTTGACACACATGATTTGAGGTCAAGTTGTCCTTCATGCCAGCAAATATCTGTGGTCACTTGGAGCCCAGTTTACCATCTATCCACAGCAGCCTCTGCTCTCATTTCACATAAAAAAATACCCAAGTTTTGCTTCATACCTATTTCATGTGTACTGTCAAATTAATTAATACTTGCAACCTATTTGGGTCCAGAAATTAGAGAAATTAAAGGCTAGACAACATATACTAGGTTGTTGTACATTTTCTCTGGGAAGTGTCCTCTCCATGCTAAGGAGATGTGCTCCTGGAGGGGTGCTCGCTGGCTGCTGAGCCATGGCCCCGCACAGGGGCTTGCTGTGTCGTACCAGCTCCTCCCAGCACATTTTGCAAACCGGCGTGCTGTCACCCTGAGTCCTGTTTTCCAGCAGACACAAGTCTGAACCAATGGGAATAACGAGGCACGGTGTTCTTGGTGTTGTGAGATGGTCCCTTACTAACTTCCACTATAAATCTCTAAGTCTTCAGAGTCTCAGCTCTTTCCAGTTACGCCATCTATATAGGACTGGTCATGAAGTCGCAGCAGTCCTTTGCAGGACCCTTCTGCTTGGTTTCACACATCCTCCACGCGACATACAATAAACCTCTCAATCTGCCCTGTTTCTGTACCTTTTTCTAGACCGTAACAAGGAGGTAGATCCTTGGAAATGGTGACTTCTTCCAAAATCCACCTTCTTCAGCCTTTCCGGGCTCTGCTTCACCTCACTGACTGCATGGGGTTGCACTGCCATTCATCACTGCCCGTCGAGTCTGTGCTCAGGGCACAGGACTGAAATGCAGTATTTCACCAAGACACTCGTTGCTCTGCGGTATCAAGCCTTGGCCACAAATCCCTTTTCTTAATTTGTACCTGTATCTCTTATCTACCAAGACAGCAGTATCTAATAAGCAAGTAACGGTAATGTCATTTCCTGGCACTGCACGCGGGACATGCTTTCTGCCCTGTTCCTTGGGTGGTTTTTTTTGGTTTATCAGTCCTTCCCTGTGAAACTCTTCATGTTGGAAAGGAGACAGTAAGTCACAGAGCTCTTGATATTTTCTCTTTGTGGAGAAATGTGGCTTTTCATCTTTAAATAATTATTCAACTTGTTCCTCAATATAGTCTTAATATAGCTGCTTTACAGTGTTCCAGTAACAGCCAGGCACTATCTCATAATAGTGACTCATCTTCTTATCCAAGACTATACATATTCCTTACAAAAACACACAGTTGAGTGCTCTTAAATATTTATTTTGTCCCCAAAAGAGAGATAGGACTGCTATCAGTAGATCTGAGCCAAGGCTCACATCCAGGTTTAGAGCCCAAGCTCTCAACTCACCCTGCATTTTCTAGAAGGGTCAAATGTGAGCAGCGAAAGTTTGCCTCTTGGCTTGGCTCGGAGGTCTTCATGCTGTCTCCTGCACAGCAGTGGAAAAGCAATCCCATCCTGCCTTGGGGATTTCACTTGGATGAACTGAACAGAGCAATGACCCAAGGGGAATCCAGCACACCCTTTGTAGGTTCAGTCCTGTGGGAGATTCCCAAGGGACAAGAGGATGACTAGGTGCCCTACAGTCCAGCATCTCAGAGGTCCCACTTGCCAGCAGAAGGGAACATGACCACAAGTTCAGCTTTGAGTTTCTAACACGATGTTGTAGGATTGACTCGCTATAGATCAGGTTGGACCAAATTCTGATCCCACTTCCACTGATTTTGCAACATTGCAAAAAGCGCTGACACTAGCCAAGTCGTTCCTGTATAAACAAGAACAAAATCAAGTGGATGAAACTTGGATCTGGACAAGGGTGCTCAGATCCAACGTGTTGGCTTGAGCTTTCCTGTAACTAACATCCAGCTTGGGCAACAAGAGCAGCAGAGCAGAACTTGCATGACTTTCTCTCCTTTCCCAGCCTGTCCAAGGAGTCATCGTTGTCCCAGGCAACAACCGTCGCTCCTAACACTCAGTGCTTTCTGTATTTACACATACACACTCCCTCAAGGTCACCTTTTGGCTGCTTCTTGTCCACCTCCTGGAGTCCAGCATTATCTCTGCTGATTGCTTCCAACTATAACACATTCTTGATTTTTTGACTTTTCGGATAACATCAAAATTTCTTCCAAGCTACTTTGTCTTCCCGCCAGTCCCTTTCCAAGCTGATGGGAAATGCATGTATCTTGTATCTCACAAGACTGGCTTCTCACTTGAGGCACGTGGGCACAATATTATAGTGCCAAAGCATTACATATAACACAAAATTGGACTAATACAAAGGCAGCTTTAAATTACTAGCAGTTAAAAATGTATCAATACATCCAGTTGGATTACTAGGCTCTTAGAAATCCAAACTGAAGGTACGGGCTAAGAAAACAATAACAACCACAGTCCGGAATAAGATAACATCTCTCCAAACTGCCTCATACAAATTCCTGCTGGGTAAGTTGGCTGCCTTTGGATGGAGCTCCAACGTTCAGTGTCTTTCACTGGTTTCCATGAACTAAGCAAGGAACCGGGCACTGTAACCCAAATTCAACCATTAAGGGCAGATGATCTGCCCTTGTCCAGGTGGTCCACCAAAGGCTCTGCAGAATCTCAAACCTGGGCCAGCTCTAGTTGAGCAGCTGCAGCTGCTTTGTTCATGCCAACCCAACCACAACCCTCGCCATTATCTCATAGCTCTGTCTCTCTGCCTTCACCTTCCTCCTCCAACTCCTCTGCGGCACAGCAGCAGCAAGAGCCCATCTTGGATCTGGCTCCTGAGCCTTTGGACCACAACATGCAGCTTTGCCTAAGCTGATGAGAAATCTTGAACTGCTTTTCAAAAATGCCACTCCCACCAAGGCCAGCGTGTCAGGTCCTCAGTGGCTGCACATCCCACTGAAGCCACCAAAGCCAACGGAGCTGTGCTGAAACACGCCACCTGACTCACTTGGCTCTAAACCTTTGATTATTGACTTCAATGAGAAGAAACTCGGGGCCTCCATGACTTTTTGCTGACCCCAGAAGAGTTTAAGCAATAAACTGTTCTCTTGTCATGTGCAACTCCCATAGGATCCTTCAGTCGAACAGACCACGGGCGTTTGCAAGGTAAGCAGCCCGGCATTTGGAGAGCACAACAACGACGCTCCGGCTGAGAATGTTAATTGTTCTCCATCGCCCCCAGTGATTTTAACATTTCATAATTCCTCCGCTGGCTGACAGCTGGATTCTTCCCTAATTAGAAACCAGTTGCAGTTGAAAAATCAGACATTTCCTGGAATTTAAAAAAACAATTTTCCACCAGTCAGCATCCAACAACACAATCCTATAGTTTCATTTTAAGCACATTGGAAAAAATCCTAGGACCATGCTGGATAAGTAGAGGGGAAAGGGATTTTGGTGACTTCATGCATTCAAATATGCCATTCCTGGATCTTTGTATTCCAGCTACTTTTGTAAGTTTTTTTTTTTTTTTTTTTAAAGGCGGAAATATTACCATTCACTGACAAAATCACAATTCAACGCTTTGAAAAGGCAGCATGTTCTTAAACACTGTGAATGAATCTTTTAAATACAGAGCTGGCATCTGACTTTAAAATTATTCATCCCTGCTTTAGGAAACACATCTTTATTCATAATCAATGCAGAATAAATATTGATTTTTCCTCAACTGGTTGCCACAGGATTTATTTTCTGCAGCAAATTGCTATGACAGTAAGGAATAATTCTAAACTCCCAGGTCTTAGCCTATTGAAAAGACAAAAGGAAAAGTCCTTGGACAGCTGCTGGCCTCCAGGAAACTCCATGAATGGAGACCTACAGTGCCGCATCCTAATTACATCCTTGGGGAACAGCAGACAAGACAGAGCCCCAAACACCCACGCCGATGGAGACAGTAACAGCAATACCATTTGACAGCACATCTTCTCAGCTGCTATTTTCTGTTCCAGAACGCACAGTTTCAGGCATACGTACTTTATATGTATTTTTTTTTTTTTTTTTAAATCAGTCTCTATCTTTTGTGGTCGTGGGAAAGAAATAACCCTTCAGCTGTAACTGATTAAAGAGGTTGGTACTTGAGTTTGCAAGCAGCCTGAAATGAGAGCTGGTAGACATTTGAAGAGCTTGCTCGTCCCTGTGAACTGTGTGCTGTGACCTCCCGAATGGATGTCACTTAACTGAGTCTTCGCCTTAACTAAGAGGGGACAACTGCAAATGGAAAAAAAAAACCCATCACATACTTAAAATGACATTTGAAGCTGTGACTGCATGAAAAAACTGTCCCAGGTTGGAAACCTTGAGGCAAGAGCTTGGAAGTTGTTGTGTCTGGGGCATTGTGTACCAAGTACTTTCCAGAGGAAGCTATTTTATTTGGGAAAGAAATGACTTTGTAATGGAACTCAAAGAACACATATATTTTACATTGGGGTTTTTTTCCTTCCCTTGGGACCAGCTGGGTTTTCCCCAGAATATCCCATTCTCATGTTCTTGTCTATTTTGGCATCACCTCTATTTTACTCGCTTTCTCTCAGGAAGGAGTGCTCCACAGGCAGCCCAGCCCCTTCCAGTCTCAGCCTGCCAGATGCAAATTGCCTCTGTCTGGGAGCATGGTGCTGCGCATCGGGACGCGTGCTCAGGGAAGGCAACCGAGGAGCCAGCAGGGATTCGCACATGTGGGCACATTGAGTCAAACCAGGGACAGCTTAGGACCTCTCCACTCAGAGCATGTGCACAGCTGAGCTTAGGAGGGGAGGACGCAATTGGGACCGTACCGCATTACTCCTTCCCCAGCTCATGTAAAGCACAGTTGAGAAGCTGTGGCAAATGCTCTGGAAAGGACACAACTCATCATGCTACATCATTTGTCCCTAGATAGCGTGTTAGCCAATGTAGGGTTTGCCAAAGGCATTTAAAGAGCTTCTTTGGCCTTCAGCAAGGAAAAGGGAAACCAAGGAAGAACACCTGTTTTAAGGAATAGGAGTAATTCTGGAGAGCATATGCAGAGGCTTCCAGAGGGGTTTTAAAATGGACTTGTCAAGCAACTTAAATGGAAACGTTATTCCTAAAGTTTATTCTAAGATTTGTGCATGCTTAACCCATAAACCCACCGCAAACAAACACCGTATAAAAGCCCCAAGGGTGAATAGAAATAACAAATCCCGCGTAGATCACTACAGTTGTGTTGGGGGAAATCTTTTTGGAAGAAGTTGTTTGACTCGTTTTCAGTCTTGCTGCCAGCACTGGGTTGTATATATTTCATCTAGTTAAATTCCGCTTAGCGGGGGTACTGAAGCCTGTGGAGCAAAACGATGATGCCAGGCTAAATCTTACCCCAGTTATTAGTGCTTGAAAGGTATGTGGACATTTTTAATAATAAGGAAGGCTAAACAGGGATGTCTGTTTTTCATAATTGCACAGTGCTCCCAAGACAGCTGTTCAGCCATCTTGAAAATCAATGTTTTGATGCCCTCTGAACCTTCTTTTCCTGTTGAGTGTCTCTCCTACAGGTTGCTCCCCAGGATGAAAACAATAAAAGCAAATATATAACAGTAAAGGCCTGAGGTTAATGTCTTTAACAAGATAATGTTACTTAAGGGAACTGTAAACCAAATCATTCCTAAATTCCATTTGTTCTTTGCAATCTAGGATGTATTATGAAACCATATGTGTGCATAAGGATGCGTACATAGTATGTAAGATTTTTTACAGCAACATGACTGCGTTTTCACATTGCATATTCCAGTATTTCCGTATCACATGGTTTGCTGAGAATTACTATTATTCTAACCATTAATCTTTTTATTAATAACTTGCTATTGCAGCTGTGTCATAAAGAATCACATCGTAATGTGGCTGGCTAAGAGTCGAATGTGAAAGATCTAAAAAAACTTGCACCGGTTCATTTTACCCAGCAGAATGTCTTTCTTTGCATTCAGTATCAAAAGGTAATTCATTCCAACCAACTGGCACATGCCCTTAATATTTTTTAATTTTCACCAGAGAAGAACTTGCTAAAATTACTTCAAGCTGCATTCCTTGTGCATATATGAACTTAAACAAAATAAAAAAAAGAAAACATGACAGGGTAAATTGTCTCCTGATGCACACGTACTGTTTTTCATGCCCACTGAAAACTCATCTTAAGACGTCTTCAGGTTACTCTCTCCAGAATTTACTTTTGCAGCATTCTTAGATATTCCCTGCAATTCAATTAATTTCAGGCAAATTTGATATGCAACAAGACTCTGACCCTATGCATGTGTTTTTTCTTGATTTTCATGGAAATGGTAGATATAAATAAGTGCAGACCAAAGGAGCGAGACTAGTTTATTTGACTTTATATTATCTACAATACTATAAAACCTGGAAATAAAACAGAAACATAATCCTACCAAAACATTTTGGAGGTTGTCCAGAAAAATCTAAGGACACTTGTTTCTACTGATATCTACATCACTGGGCTCATTTCCATTAACACAAGTGAATGGAAATTCCTACCAGTGGGAATCACAGGCGATCATAATCACTCTACGATGACAGAAGTCTCGGCTCCATGTGCCTTCAAATTGCAAACCTACGTAGGTGCTGAGGCAAAGGATAAGAAAACTTGAGGACATGGTCACCATGAAATATGCCTGACAGTTTGGAAAATGTTGGTCTGAGTCCAAGTCTTCCTCCTCCTCTTCCTCCTCCTGAGTCTAAGTCTTGCTCCTGTCCATATGTAACTCTTGGGTGCCAGAGGGCACCCATGAGTATTTGGCATGAGGTCTGCCATAGGGATCAGGCAGTAGAGTATTTTGCTGTGAATCAAGAATCTCTACAAATGGTCAAGATGAAAAAGAGCAAGCTCTTCAACACTGTTTATGGCAGGAATAGGCTTAAACATCCCTTTTAATTATCAACACTGTCTAGCTATGTTCCTGTGAACCATCAAGGCTCTCTGAAGAGCATCATTGTGCCTTGCAGTACAGTATTATTTGTACAGCCACACAAACTGGAGGCTTTAGAGGAGTCCATGGATGAGCATGGCAGGATTGCAGGGTCTTGCCCAAGAGAATTTCTTTCTGGGACAGAGAACAGGTACACATGGAAACCCAGGTGAATTGCCCAAGACCACCCAGCAGGTCAGTGGTGGAGCTAAGGACCCACATCTTTTATATCCTCCCATGGGATCACTGAGTTTCTCATTAGTCTAACAAGCTTCAGCAGTTATCATAGAATCATAGAATGGTTTAGGTTGGAAGGGACCATCTAGTTCCCACCCCCCTGCCATGGGCAGGGACACCTCCCACTAGACCAAGTTGCTCAAAGCCCCATCCAGCCTGGTCTTGAACACTCCCAGGGATGGGGCCTCAACAACTTCTCTGGGCAAGCCGTTCCAGTTGTTTGGTAGTCTATTCTTTGTGGAACAGCAGTAGCCTTAAGACCTCTGATGTTAGCCCAATCTGCCCACCCCATGATGGGCACCCGTCATCTATCAGCAAACCCTACAAGGCACAGCAGAATGATGCACGGCCGGGAGGAGACCTCCCTCCCTAAAGGCAGGAGGTCATGGACTCTGCTTTGACATGAGCCACCTGTGTGGTGTCAGCATGTGCCGTGACTTTTGCAGGCAGTAAAGCCATGGTGCTCCAACAAGCTCAGGTTTAACGGGACTTGTGCAGGTTTTTACGGCTGCCCTGTAAAATGCCTTTCATAAATGGAAACATTACCTCTTTCTTCTTGCACAGATTACACTTTTTCGCGCCAAAACATATTTTTAGATAGGTTCCAAGTCTTTCACTTGCCCTCCTAGTATTAATTACAGATTAACCCAAGCGCATCATGCCATCGCAGCTGCTGGTATAACTCAACCTTGGGGCAATGGACACGTTTATCTCATTAATTGTCACGCTTCCTTCTGCGCCATCAGCAGAAGTATCGCTCCACAGTTCAGAGCAGAAAGGATAAACCAGCACCATTCTGTCATCCTTCCCAGGATGCAACTACACTTTTCCCAACTCAGGTTGCATATGCATCATCCGTGCAGGATCTATAAAGGGATAGGAGAGAGATGCTCTTTGAACCAGCAGACATTTTCTTACGTATTTGTCACAGGAAACAGATTAGCAAGGTGACAGGTTTTTCCTGATACAAAATATATTCGCAGAACTGAATATTTTCTGTAGAGGATTAAAGAAAGATTTCACAGTATGACTAAATGAAAAAAACGACAGAAAAAAATCACTGTCACTCAACAATTTTACACTTGGAGAAAAACCTGAATCACAGCTTGGGAAAAGAGAAAGCTAAAAAGAGAGGAAGAAGATTTGACAAACATTTAATCATGAGTGGCAGACAAAGGGCGTAAGGAGCAATTGCTCACTATTTCTCAGAAGCTGGAAACTTCAAATTAAATGATCAGGTAGTAGTTATGAAACAAATTGAGGTGGTTTTTTTTTTTTTTTTTAATACTTCACCATTTTATGCTGTAAAAAACATTGCCCTAAGGATGTTTTGGGTAACAAGTGTATAAATGGGTCAAAGCCCCCACTGTCCTCCCTGCTGCCACTGGGAAAAGAATTACAAATTTGAGTACAGCCACGTAGCACTGAATAAAATCAGTGTATTTATATGTAAAAAGCTTTTAGCACTTTTTGATTTCAGCTCTGTTTCCACTGTTTTAAAGTTCATCATGTTTTGCAACTGATTTTTAAAGAGATCAAATACTGCAGCTTTTCACTGTGCGTTTACCAGTGTGAAATTTTCATTCTGGAAAAAGGAGCCCCATTTGCATGAGATTTGGGATCCCTGAAGGTGGAGACATATATATTTCAAACATTTGTGCCAGAAAGACAAACTGACACTCTATATTAATAAACATATTCTGAAACAACTGCAGAGAAACATTTACCTCGACCTCCCACCAACAGGTTATTTTTAGATTTTTTTTTTTAATACAAAAAAAAAAAAGCCACAAAAAGCCCCCAAAATCTTTTAATCTAATCTTGGCTATATTTTCCCCTTCAATGCCTGAGGGATACAAGATTATTTATAACAGGAAACCTTTGATTTCTGAGCTTTTATGTTTTTGCAATGTTCCAGCTTACCAAAAAAAGTGTGTTGATTTTTAAGCAAAAAGCAAATTGCAGCATGCGCCCAGGGCTAATTCATCCCACTCATCAGAGCAACCCCTGCTGCCTCCTGCTAGCGTGACCTGGAGCAGAATTAGGTCCACGGAAAGGGTTTTGATAAACCCACCCAATGCAACCTCAGGAGCACGCGAGCGCATTGTAGAGCAGCATCCCTTTCTGCGCCTTACGGGAACAACCCTGACACATGGTGACAGACGCATTAAGGACCCCCCTGGGCATTCGCCTTCCCATTAGCATGGCCAGCACGAGGTTTGCACGCCGGGTCAAGGCAGGGACTGAGCATCTCCCTGACAACAGCACGGCCGTAGGGTCCTCCCCCGGTCTTCCCGAGGTTGGTGGAAAGTTTCCCACTGACTTCAGAGATTGGAATTAGGGCCATGAGAAGCACGTGGATGGCACTAACACGTTTTCCAACATTGCACAACATGTATGTATGCAATAGTTAGCGTGAAGTCCAGCTGTGCCTCCTGGAGAGGAGCCTCCTCTCCTCATCATTGCCCCATCCTCTCCAGCCCCATCCAATGTGCCTGTGACCCTGCACTTGAATTAAGTCTGGTTTAGCTCTGCCAGTCTTCTCTTTAAGAGGCTCTCGCTCCCTTCCTCTCCCCACCAAGCTGTCCTCACTTCTTATATCTGTAGCTAAACATCTCCAGTCCCAAATGAAGAAGCTACTGCCTTTGAGTGACACATGTCAGTCGCTCCAGGTGACAGTGTGCGCACATGGCTTTGACTGATCCGATTTGGTGATTCGTGCAGACACAACATATGCTCGTACAAATTGCTATTATTTCAGGTAAAACTATCCCTACAGGACACAAGCCAATGGAAAAACTGCTGCTGACAAAATTTCAGCTGGACGGGGCCCATTCAGCAGAGACAATTTCGGGATCAGGTGTTGGATCATCGTCTCCCTGTGATTTTATTTTAAAGTTTAAAAAAAAAAAGCCTTTTTGATGCCTGGGTCCTTATAAGGGCTCAGGATGTTTATTAGGAGAGATTAATTCTTTTTTCTTGGAAATTTCTGCTTTGATTCATTTAATGCTTAATAAGCTTGCTGAAAGCAAAATGAGGGTAAGAAGCTGCTCAGTAGATGAGATTTTACTGCCAGGTCCTGTCACTTCCATCCACCATTTCTTTCTAGTGATATAATATACATCGACCAACATGAGCAAAATTGGATGGGAATATGTTTGTAAAGGGAGGGCTTGGCATCAGAGTCTAAGTGATTGCAGATCTGGAAAAGTTAAAAAAAAATTAAAAAATTCATGTGGTGATACATTTCCTGCAAGCTTCAATGCCCAGAAAAACAGAAAAGTTTCTTTGCATGTTTTAAAGAAATATATATATGTGTGTGTGTGTATAAAATTAGGTCTTTGCAGATGGTAAAATGAATGCCAAGCTCAGCTTATGAGGGGTACATCAGATTTCTGCACACAGAAACCTTTCCTCTTCCTGCATATGCAGGTTAAATGGGGTTTTAATAAAGGCATTTAATCAGACCCCATATAACTTCAACACCAACAGCTTCACATGGTCCCTTTTAATCTCACCTTAATTATGGTTATGAAGAATGTGATAATGGTTTTTCTTTTGCTGCCAAGCCGAGAAAACTCATTTTGCTGCTGGCTTTCCCAGGCAATTTTCCAGGCAGATGGGCTGAGCCCGGTGCCAAGCATGGTCTGAGGTTGGTCGATCTCCCGGCTTCCTCACCGAGGAGATGAGGATGGACAGAGGAGGCTGCAAAGGGGACACTGCAGCATATCCCTGGCTGCACTAGCCAAAATCCCATCTCTGAACCTATCACTCTTTTTTCTGGCTGTTTCTTCACTCTTATTCACACACAAAAAAGCCAGTGGCTTCTTTCCAGCATGACAAAGACTGGAGCCATCACACATGTCCAGCAGAGAACCCACTGATGTAGGAGAAAACTTGGTTATGTGGTTGATTTTTTTAAAAAATTATTGTTAGGAAAGGAACTTACTCCTCAAGCCTGGATAGAAAGTTTTTCAGCGGACAGAGAAAAGATGTGGCAGACAAGAGATGTGACAGATGGGGATGTTATTTCCCCCATCTTGTCAAAGTTACAACCACCTCGGCAACTGCACAGGCTGGCCCACATGTGGGTAGAGGCTTGATCCAGTCTGGTTTTCTCATGTTTCAGAAGTGGTCAGCTATCGGCTAGGAATCCAAACCCACAGACTAGAATAAATTTTAGAAGATCACTTTTAACTCACAACAGTTTGAATAATAAAAATAAAAAGGCTGCACTGAGCTCTGGCAAAACCATTCCTTTTAAAGTCTAATTCTTTTCTTTCCCCATGAATAATAACGGTTCCCCCTGCCTTTTCTCTACCTTTAATCCCAGCAATGCTGCATTTATTCTAGTTGACCATGTACTTTCCTTCTCCTCTCCCTCCCTTTTGCACCAGAGCATTAATGAATGGGAACATTTTTCTTACTTTCAGAAGCATTGCAAAAGGTTTCAAAGTAAATTCTCTGGAAGCCCAACAAGAGCCCACACTTCCCCCTGTAGCGCGTTCATGGCGAGGAACCCGGCAAGGAGAAATCACCGTGACCCCATCCTCGTCAGGAAAAATAAATAAGTTTTCTTCCATCTGAGCTGCAATTCTGCGTGGAACAATTTAAGCCTTTCCTGCCACCTCCAGGCATTGAGGTTTGTAATTGAAATCCTGAGGAACAGAACTGGCCAGCAGACAAACAAGAAACTGTCATCCTTTTGCATCTGCTTTCCTTTTGGATGATTTAACTGGCCGATTGATCTTTGCTTTTCATTAATATTTAATTTGCTTCCCCTCCTCCAGAGCAGGGCAAGGTGTTATGAGTGTTACTCTCTGGAACCAGGAATGAAAGCTACAATCCACCATGCCACTCTGCTGAGCTAGCTCCAACCCAGCCTGGGGAGATTGCTCCGGGGGGACTAAGGAAACCACCTGGCTTTCTGGGATGCTTAAAGTACTCGGCCTTTCTGCCAGAAAGAAGCTGATCACTGCCAGCTCTGGCAGAAGGCTTTCCAGTGCGATGCCTGCCTGGAAGAAATTAGATGGACCTAAGCAACCCTGTGCAACTTCAAAGCTGATCCTTCTTTGACTGCCACCAGAGGACCTTCAGAAGTGCCTTCCAACCTAAATTATTCTGCAACTATCACAACTACTTTAGCATAGGAGTCTCAATGTTCATAAGGTGGTAAAGCCCAGACACAGGCTCTGATTTGCAATGTTCTAGCCCAAAAGGGAGTCAATACGCTGTGTAAAATAACTTAGGAGTGAATCTTGAATGAGAAAAGTGGGGAGAAGGAGGCTGGGAGGAACCAGCCAGCTGGACTCTGGAAACCTGGAGGCATCGAGCTCCAAACTTCCAGCACCCAAACTTTTTCTAGGGTCCTTCCAAACACCCCTCATGCCTGAAAGGAATGAAAAATCCCTTCAAAGCACACCCATGTCTAAACAGCAGAGGCTGGTAGGTACCAGCAGAGCTCCAGTAAAATCTTACAGACCTCCTGGCTTATTTATGAGCTGTCCTAGGCACTATAAACTGCTTTGCTGTTGTTGTTGTTGTGAATTGTACCGAGAAAGGAGCAGGGGAGCAGGACAAAAGCAAGGAAACTTGGCTTGAGAAAACATCAAAACACGTCAAGATGAAGAAACTGTGTAACGCCTGGAGCGGGCGTCAGCCGGTCCTCTGCCCTCCTTGGAGAGCACTGGGCTCCCTAGCGCTTCAGGGCTGGAAACAAAAAGTGTCCTGAACATCCATTGTTATTTGCCTTGGACTCATGCTGATGCTACAAAAGGTTACTCATCCACCCGCTCTAGGTGACCCTGACATAAACCTTTAAGGAACATAAGTGAGTGATGTCCCAATTAAAACTAGCTGGAAACTATTCAAGAAATATTTCCCCCTTTCCAAGACAGCAAGGCTTTGACTAACCAAAGATATTTTGGAGAAGTCATCTGCTTTCCCTGGGCATGGATTTTTATTGGGTCTTTTTTCCTCCTTTTTATTGGTGGAGAAAAATGGGATGCCCAGATAATTTCTGCTGCACAACTTCTTTCTTTTGGCTTTCTCTGTCCTTTATTTTCACTTTTAACCAGTTTGGGGCTGAAAGAGCAAAAACATCCCTCAAAATATGGGCAACAAAAATAGAATAAAAGAAAAAGCCCATGGTTTTATGAGCAATGCTATCAAGCTCAGCTGCCATCCAACGAAGCTTTGAGGTCAAGCCTGTGGGCTCATCTGCATGCTTCGCACACAGAAGATGCCCTAACCCAAAGTGTTTGCATGTCCTCCCATCTGCGTGCCCTGTTCTACCTTTGGAGCTAGAAACAACCCTTGTTGACAGCTTCGAAAATCCTGCGTATCTACAGACATCCCAGATTGTCTCTCAATTAAGGTGCAGGCAACTTTTTCATGAACGATGTCAGCGGGGGAAGATCTCCAGTCTGTCACAACACATCACAGGAAACAGG
Source organism: Burhinus bistriatus (assembly GCA_013397275.1). Taxonomy (NCBI): domain Eukaryota; kingdom Metazoa; phylum Chordata; class Aves; order Charadriiformes; family Burhinidae; genus Burhinus; species Burhinus bistriatus. Next base: position 46,155 of record VYXH01003075.1, read on the forward strand.
GAGAAAGCAACCAAGATGTACAGGATAGAAAAAGTTTGTTTTGATCCTCCCAGCTTTCTTTTCCAGTTCTGAACTTCTCCATTTTACTGTCTCGGACTCTGAAAGTTTTGATGTCATCTTAGGAAAAAAAAAATCTATATACACACATTTAAAAAAATTATGAAAAGACTATCGTCTTGCTGTACTGTATATTCTACCCCGATGAGCACTTTAACAAATGTAAATAAAAACAGCTTTTCCTCTTCTGACTTGTCCCGTGAAGATTTAGTTGGGCCTCCACATAATCCATGGGATTTCTGAAGCTTTTAGTTTTAACTAAGTAATTTGTACGGCTGCCTGAGATGCTTCCAAATGTGTGGTAACTCAATTTTGGTATGCTCCCAACCACCTAATTAAAACCATGGAATAAAATCATTCGGCTTAGGTGATTTTTAATTCTGCTTTCCTCCTCTTTTTATTTTTCAATCAAAAGAAATCTTCTGAGTCACATATCTAGGGGATTATTCTAAACAGTACTTTGGAAAGGGCACACGCTGGAAATCCTATATAGCAGTGGAGGAGAGTAGTCACGCATGTGTGTAGAGCTCGTTTAGACTGAATGCCAAAGGTTATGGTACACACAGGAAAAAATCAAATTGCTTGTGATCCTCCTCTTAGTGCAGCATCCCTTTTGGAATGATGTAATGAGGAAAGGAAGATTTCCCCTTCCAAAGCCTTAACGAGGATTTTGGAACAAGTAATGAAGGAGCAGCCCTGGGGGAGCCCAGCGCGGACGTCAAATGTGTTCAAGGAGCATCAGGGAAACGATGTCCTTTGGGGCGCCGGCTCTGTGAACAGGTCCAGCAAAACCTCGGGTATCGTGGGAGCAGGGAAGAGCTTTCCTCATCCAGAGGAAATCTCCCGTCTGCTACAGACAGCCCTTCATGGGGAGAAACTTGAGCAACAAGACGCAAAAGCTTTCCCCTCGGCAGACACAGTCTATTTGGAAACAGCAGCCTGGGAACAAGAAATGGCTTTTCTCCTTGCTATGTCGATGTAGCCAACAATCAAGATCTGTGCCTTGTATTGTAATTGTTCGGCACAATAACACACAGATTGAAGTTTGGTTTTCGCGGTATCTGGCTAGGCATGTTGACCTGATGTGGATCAAAGACTACATGGTAGAATTAAGCAAATATAATCAGCGTAATATGATTCATTCTTGTCCTGCTGAGCAGATGTTTGAACAGATGTCAGGTAAAAAAAAAATATGTGCTAGGGAGTTAATGCATTATTTTAAATTAGTGCATTTAAGAGAAGGGAGTGTCTTTATTAATCCCATTTAAGGTGAAAGCGACTATTTATGACTTTGGTTACTGGGTAGTTATCCTCCCTTTGCCTTTTAGTGGTCAGCAATCACTAGCTCATCTATTAGAAACACAACAGCGCTGGTGGGCTAGGCTGCTTGCCTATCAGCCTGCTCTGCTTAAATCTCCATCGCTGTGGGAAGCAACATTTAACACACTAAGTAAAGGGAGGATTTGAAAATTTTGAGTCACTATTGGCCTACTATCTGGGGAAAACGTTCGATTTAGATTGTGTTATACGGTTGCCATCTTTATATCGACAGGAGGTTCCTGGGGCCCTTGTTTGCTGTTTGGTAAGCATGTTAGTAAAAACTTAGCTTTTCCTGGTATTTTAGGTCAGCACTAAAACTGAGGAAGTCCTATTATTCACCTGATTAGTCACACAACTATAGTAACTGGGTGCAAATTTGGTAATTACTGAGGTGATGCTAAGCTACACACTCATTTATCTGTATATCTACAGACTTAGTAACACACGGAGACCCCATCATGCAATTTAAAGTCCATAGGCTCGACTGCAGCAGACCTTGAGCATCCACACTTTGCTCGGCCAAGACTGTTTCTGCAGCGCTTAAAAGCTGAACCTCCTTTGTTAGTCAAAACTCCACAAACCCTAAAAAAGAACTTGTAGCCGATAAAGAGCTCCTTGGAAGAGTGCCTGGAGATGACTAACCCATCTGAAACTCTAGATATTCAGAAGAAAATTGCCTGGCCTGCCAGAGTGGTAGTGCAAGACAGGTTGGTGGAGATATGAAGTGAATTTCTTACATGTTCAATGAGATTCTTGTTTGATTATATTCTAGGTTTTAATCAGCTGATGGGAAAAACTCAGGTTACAGGTGGCCTTTCCTCACCAGTTCTATTGGCCGGACAGCTGATGTACTCTGGTAATCACTCTTTAAAAAAGAACAAACCAAAACAAATAAATGGGAAGGTTTGGGGTGACTTCGCTCCTCCACTCAGCATTTTTGTATAAGAAAGGAACATCAAGCCCTTCATCTTTGAGGGTCATTAATTTCTTGAGGGATCCTGGATGGCTTCCCTATGAATCTCTATGGAGATGAATCTTTTTATAACTATCTCATGTCACTGGGGAAAGTTTCTCCAGCCAGCACATTCACTCAGCCACCAATGCTGCCTGACATTTACCCTATGATGTGGCTTTGTTAACTTTGTCTGGCTATGCAGAGGCATCCACATAAGGTCATCCTTTGAAAGAGCAAGCAATTCCATAGCCATTAAAGCATGAATGCTTGGAAAACGGTGCTTCAACCAACTTGCTTTATTTACTACTCATTACCCTTAACATTAATTTGAATATTTTTCTCCTATTTTATTCCCTCTCCCCATTTTCTCTGCCATCAAAACATATTACAGCTCTGTCTGCTGCACACAGAGAAGTTCACATGTTTTGGAAACCTTTCAACTGGTGAACATATTTAGATGTGCGCCTGAAACACAAGCCTGCGTTGTTGTTACGAGGGTATGGATCCTGCTTTAGCTACAGGGCTTGGGACTTCAATCAGAAGTGTCTGTAGCAGGAGGCAGCAGCAGTCTGATGGTTAAACTTCTTCCCAGTGCAGATCTGCTCCGCTGCTAAGGCACTCTGAGACCCTCATCCTACCACTTCACCTCCACACGTGCCCAATCCCTTCCCATTCATTTATTTCACCTATTCCAGAGTCTGGTCCTAAAGTCAGCAAAGAGGCTGGATATTGGATCCAGATCCGAAAGCTCCTACCTGGGCTCATTTCCAGCCGTATATTTGTAAAAAGGCTTTGCTGAAGAAGCCTTTCAAAGAGCAGCCGGGGGAACGAGTGCCCCCGTCTTGCTGTATTTCAGAGCAAGCTGAAATGATCCCTTAAGCAGAGCAGCATCTCTTCTGTGATCTGGTGATGGGCTTCTGTCCTGCTTTTACCCAGGAGTTGCATCATAACGCTGCTGGTTGACAGGGACCACAGTGACTGTTTTAATTTTCAAAAACAGAAGAAAAGAGACAGAGAAAAGAAATGCTCCAGGCAAAATTCTTGCACATGAAGTGTTCTAACCCAAAAGGTGTGATGAAAGCATAATCCTGCACATAACCCTTAGTTCTGCTGCCTAAAATAATACTCCAGGATGCTGGCAGGGGAATACTACGCTTCCTGTGAGTGTTTCAGTTCACATTCTCCCAAAAATAACACAGCGACTGTTAACACCTGCACTTTTCAACGTTTCCTTGCTAACAACAAGGAGATTAATGGGTTCCATTCAAAAAGACCTTTTTGACCTCATTTATGATGTTGAGAAACTCAGGAAATTGCTTGCTAATCCAAACCTGGATAATCCCAGTATTCTTCAAAAACATCACTGCTCAAAGCATATGGCAGGAGACCTGTTTTATCAAGGTAGGACAGGATCCACAGGGCATCACAGCGGGTAGACTCCTGCATGAAACAGAGAGCTGAAGAGCAGACTGGGGATGCAGGAATAGAGATTACCCAACCTGCCCAGTGCTCCAGACCACACGCACGGCTTCATTTGATCAAGATTTAGTTCCCATGTTGGAAAGCCCAGGAAGATGGGAGCCCAGGGGGGAATTGCAGCAGTTCCCCGGGGGCTGCAGTGCTCTCTGCTAGGATTAACCAGGTTGGATCATGCAGACAGATCCCACACTGACCCAGAGATCCCCGATCCAGCAGCTCCTGATGGCTCACTGCCACAGCAGCTAGGGAACTGGCATGAGAACCAGGAGCTGCAGGTTGGCCACTTCTGGACTAGTTCAATCTGGCAGATGGCATCACTTCACGCAGGACCTCAGCCTGTGATTTCCAGAGGAAGTTCTCTTCCAGTTTTTCATATACAGTTCCAGCCCTCTGCTTTCAATTTTGCAGAGGACTGGAGGGTTTTTTTTTCCTCTTTTTTTTCTTATTGTAAACAGAAAATGGACCAAACCACAGGAGGTTACCAAAGAGGGCCAGTCTTGAGCAAACAGCCTTCCTCAGACTTTGCGAAGTACAAATACACCAACACCTCTACCTGTCTCTCCTTAAAGAAGCATTCACCCAGTTGCTCAAATGACATTTTAATGTACAAGCTTTGTTAAGTGCACACAAGAGACAGGAGAAGTGCAGGGATCAGGACCTGCACAACTTCTCCACAACAGGAAGGAAAACAAAACCAAAAACCACTCCCTGGGTTCAGCACAGGGTGGCCAGGTACACCAGGGTTGCAGCTGCTTACTCGCCACCTTCCAGAGGACATGCTGAGGACGGTCTTAGAAAAGGACCAGTCTCAAAGAAAGAAGGTTTGTACAGAATAGACACATTTCTATCCTCTTTTATATTTTCCTGCAGTCCTATGGGTCTTCGTGAAGCAAGGTCAATCACCAATTAACCTAGAGGAGCTACAGCTAATAGACATATGCTTCTCCTGGGGCGGGAGATGGGCATTTCTCAGTGGCTGGAGTAAGTCTTGGGGTGCTAAGTGGTAACATCCTCCTTTTCCCCACCAATGAGCAAGTTAACCTCTGTGCCTCGGTAAGATGGAGATAACTGGTTTCATCTGAAGAGCTCTGGTGAAGAGGGATGCTGAAATAGGGACAAGGCAAAGAGCAGCAGGCAGATGCAGTGGCTCAGGCTTTCTTGTTTGAGTAAAGCTAACTAGATCCTTTCACTGTCAGGGAGGAAGAGCACATTCAGTGACTCCAGCCCAAAGAGGTCCTGAAACTTCAGATGGCCAAGCTTAGGCAACACTCCCACTGCTGGTGCTACCTTCCTGCTTGCTTTGATCCCCTTGCTTTCATTCCCATCACCTCTCTCCTGTTTATCTGTCATCCTTTAAAAGGACCGTTTCAGGTCTCTGTCTCACACCCAAGCCTTTCTCCATTCAGCCCAACTAGCAGTCTTAATGAGCTCAAAAATATTTTTTTTCCCAGTCAGCATGGGATGCAAAATCATCAGGTGTGAGAGCAGGAAATAACAATGTACCACCATTGTAGAAATTTTTACAAATTGTACCAATGAAGTTGTTTTGTAAATATCAAGCAGGTGGGGGAGGGAAACCAATGCGGTCATTTTAATCCATTTGAATCCATTTGCCCAATAGGAAGTTTTCAGGCAGTTTCAAACAATTGGAGCTGAGAAAGTACAGCTGATGTTGTGTGTGTACACAGCGATTTGCAGCCGAAATGCAGAAAGGTCAAGCCATTGAGGGCTGATAACTGGAGCCCATTGTTCAGGAGGCCGGGTTCCCCACGGACCTGCAGGAAGCACAGGGCAAAGCTAAGGCTACCTTTGCCAAAGTTTCTGCAAATATTTTCCCAAGGCACATTTTGTATGCTGCTTGCAAACCAGAAAAAGTAAGCGGCATCGTAAACATGTCAATAGGCGTTGGGAAAAAAATACCTTCCGACAATGAAGCATGTGTATGTTTTCCAGATGATGATATGCACATAATATAGGGGTCTTGGTAGGGTCATCTTGAGTAAGAAAAGATGGTAGGTCTGATCCCGTCATTAGAGAGAGATGCTAACATCTGTGCAAAGGTGGCCTCCACGGGCATAAGCATCTCTCAAATCTATCTAATGGATGATTTCAGCTGGGAAACAATACAGATCTTAAAACAGTGAGAAAGATTTTATTTCACTTTGTTATATTGTCTCCCCCTATGTACCACTTTCTGGGTTGGTCAGACTAAAATTCAAAGAAATCTGGTCAAAAGTGCATAGAGACTTCGCCGTCTCCATCTGACAGCTGTTTACTCTCATAAGGAAACGATGAAGAACAAGTGCTCTAAAGCCTGACCCCAAGCCACTGCCTTCTTATGCCTTTTTCCCATGTTGCTCAGTCATTCCATCTTTACAGAGATAACTTTTTATAACTTTATATAGGCAACGTATATGCCTTTGGACTCAGTCTGCCATAGGAAAGTGTTGGATCTGCTGATTTGACAGCGTTCTTATCTGACCACCCTCCAAAAAATGACTCAAATCTCTTTAAACATAAGCTACATACCTCTGACACTGCAAATAACACTGAAGATGGTTAGAAAGCTTGAAATAGTTTCTCACTCTGAGATCTCTTCGTGTTCTTTCAGTTCTTTCAATGAGAACATCACAAAATCTGTGTGCACAGCTCCTTTGGTTGTACTGTTTCCAGGTCCTTTCAATCCCAGTTGCAATAGCATAACTGTCTCAGCTAGAAGGTGAACTGGGAGTTATGCAAAGTATTTAAAAGAAAAAAAAAAATCTGGAAAATATTGCAAAAAGTTATTAACTCTGAGCAGAAAAAAGCAAAGTTTGCGCTGTTATCCTGGAAGGATATCAAATCGAGAAATCTTACGAACAGGCTCCCTGCCTGTGAGAGAGTGGAAGGATAGGAAAGTGCTGCAAGAAACTTAAAGGATCACATCACAAAACCTACACACGAGGTTTTCTTTGATGCTGTTGCCTGCTATATGCACTTACCGACTTCTGTCCTGATACAGTGCTTTCCCAAAGCTGAGCACGTGTTTTCATTCAGTCTCTAGAGCCGGCTACAAAGTCACCAGCAAAGCATATCATGATCTCAGACCCAGCGCAAGCCCGTGCTACAGCACAGCATAGAAGCGTTTGTGCTTCACTGAACTGCAGTAAAGATCTCTTTCAAAATCAAAAGAAGATGAGGAGAAACCACAGTGTTTCAAAAGCTGGAAATATTTTACCCTTCAAGAGCAATGAATAAAATAAAAAACAAGAAATAGAAGCCTGACTAATGCATTACTCCAACTTTACGTAGGTTTTATATGGGTGGAACAAGTCAACATTGATTTGAGAGTCTCGGGTTTCCCTTTGTAAGAACAAGAGAATGAAAGTCAAGGAAGACTTCATATTGCGATGCTCCCATACCTGCGTTTACCCTGGCTGACACTCACTGCATGGCCTGCAGACTCTTGGATGTACAGGAGCCATTTCTAAAGAGTCCAAGAACAGTAAACAATCTTAAATTTGTTATCGAAAGCCTTTCTTCAATGCTGAGAAAAGTAGGATCTGAAAATCTCCCCCAAAAGTTGTATCCTGATAAATCGCTGGGAAATGCACCGAACTGAGTGCTGGATTGCTGATTTACCCCAGGATAAAAGCAGGATTAGGCTCAGGTAGCTCGAACGCAGCAAGCCTTTCTGAGAGGAGGAGGGGAAAAAAAAAGACTGAAAACTGATGGTTTCAAACGCAAGAAGAGCCAGACTGCAGCGGTGGCTCCACCCTGCCGTGAGTAATTAAATATTTTTTCAGTTTTTCTAAGAAACGAGATAGCTGATTCAGAGATCATGTCCTGCTCACGATCTGCACAGGATAAAGCAACTTTTCCTCTGTTCATCCAACCTCCTCTGTGGGGTTCCTACTTTTTTTGCATTGCCTGGATGCCAAGGCAAACACAGATATTCCAAGGAACAGGAGGGATCTTAAAAGCCTGCCCTGCTTTCAAGCAGAATAACCATAAAGCTGTTCCTAGACATGCACAGATCATTTTGTGCTAATCAGAGAGCAAACTCCTCTGCAAAATATTATTCATGGGACTGAACATCAGCCAACTGCAAAAACATTTTCTTAGCTTGTGGATAAACAGTCGCACAGTATCTGCTTAAGATAGAAAGGCCTCCACCTCCCAGCATTAATGTAATTTCACACTTTACCAAATAAAACGCCCAGAGGTTCCCCAGCCACATGCAGGAAAATTGCAGCAAATTAAAACATGCGGCAATTCAGTTTTGGTTAAACTGCTCTGGTCTTTGTTTCAATTTCGTTGCCTGATTTGAACTGAGCTTCTGAATTAGGAACAGTGAATCTGGGAATTCTTTTTTTTTTAAGGTACGGTTATAGGGGAGGGTGTTATTCAGAGAGCACAGGGCAGGGAAAGAGGCCTACCAAGGTCAAGAGAGAAAGAAAAAGCCAAGCAGGAGCTAAACAAGGAGACAGAGTTTGAATTTCAGACAATAGATTAATCCTCCCCATCTGCACCCATCTGCCATCTCATCTTTGGATTTGAGACAGGAGGGCCAGCGACCTCACAACAGGCCGCAAACCAAGCCTTTGAAGAAGCATGAATGTCCATGCTGGGTATCAGAAGTGATTAGAAAGATTTCTAGCTCCACATAGCTGAGTTTTTGACCCAGGGCAAGTTCAACAAGGCCACACCATCTTTTCATAAAGCTCATTAATTGGTGCCCTACTGGCCACAAAGAAAGGAGGCAAAAACTCTGCCTTGGACATCAAGGACTTTACTCAGCCACAATCCCACCACAAGTCATAGGCTGATTCTCCACCTCTGGCTCAACACTTGCCTCTCTGCGAAGCTAAGTGTAGTTCGTCTTGCCGCACTGACCCCAGAAGAGGAGCCCAGAGTCCTTCCCTAACTTTACTGAAACACTGGGCAAGCCCAAAGCTGTGAGCCCGGTCTGAGCACCACCGCGTTTTAGCGCTGCTGGAATGTGACCTTTTAATCCTGTTCCATCCTGGAGAGAAGGAACATCTCCACGCAGGTCTGTTGTGCATCTTTCAGTTCATTTTTCATCCTGATCTTGACGTTCAGATCAGTTAGATGCCTCAAGCCCTAGAACATTTAATTATAGCTCATGCCATCATTTACCTTGTGCGCTAAGCCTTTGATTACATTAGGCAAGAAAGCAAATTTCATCTATGTTATCCAGTTATTCCTAGCATGATCCTTAGGCTGAAAATAAAACTAGAATTGGCTAGAAAGAGATGATATTTTTCTTCAAGACAGCTGAAGGAAGCATGAAAACTGCTGTCCAGGATATCCGGAACTTGGCTGGTTCTTTTCTCTTCCCTGAATTTGCTCACCAAACGATTTTTGTTTATTTTATAAAAAGTCTGTTCCTCTTTGACAGGTGTCCTATAGGCAGAAAATGTGTCTTGGCTAGCGACAAGGGAGGGAATTAGTTCTGGGTTTCTTCTAGGGAGTAATGGGAATTTCTCTGCTAAAGGCCTGTGCATAGGCAGCAATATTCCTTTCTGCGTTTAACTTAATGTGGTGCATTCAGGCATAGAACTTCAGGAGTGATAAAAATATTGAGAATTGAAAACTACAGTAAAAATGGAAGTGAACTTGGAGTGGCAGGCAAAATAGGACCTTTGGAACCGTGACTTAACCTGAACAGAAAATTCAAGTCAGGTTTGCAAAGGTTTGGCAATTTCAGAAAGGGGTTTTGCAAAATCCAAAGTCCAAACTGAAAAAATGAGAGACACAAACAGGCAGTTATCCAGCATTCACCCAACTTCTACCTGTGTTTTGTTCAAAAACACTCGGTTATCATCAATTGCATGAATTTAATTCAAACTTAAGTATTCTGCAAGTTCCTCTAGCAGAAAAAAAAGTTGGATGAGTCTGCTCTAGCAGTAAAAACGGGTTGCCAGGAGCAGTGCTGCTCACTTCCACCTCTGCCATGGATGCTCTGCAAAACCTCAGGATCGCTTGTCACCCTGCCCCGTTGGATAAGCCCACAGTGACTAGAGCTGCGGAACCTCGATCCCATTGGCTATGCTTAAACAAAAGGCACCATCCAGTAACAGGAAGATTTACTGCATGACGCACTGTAGCTTTTTAGTTTAACTAATACTTGAACCCTAGTAATGAAAGGGCGGTATAAGGATACAGCCCCCGTTCACTCGTCCTTAGGACCAGCTTACGTGCTCACCCGACTCCACGATTAACTGATTCAGCAGAAAACCGAGCCCTACAAAAAAATCACACAGCGGTTTCTGCTGGCTCAGCCAGGTCAGACAAGTCCTAGGGCCAGCAGAAGGGAAGGGATGAGGGTAACATGGCAGGGGAGCAGAAAGGCAGGACTACAGCAGCAGTGACGGAGATTAATTTACACTACTGCACTGCACCCACAGTATTTTGACATTAGGTTGCCATCACTGAAATAACTTCCAATTTTGCTGCCTGTTACTGCAGCGTCACCCAAGACACCCTATCATTACGCAGAAACTCAATGCTTAATGCTTCCTCGAAGGGGAAACCTTTACAGGAGTTAACGTCTCCTAGACAGTAACAGCCAATGAGCCAGAGGTTGTTTTTTTGGCTTCGGTTTTTCTTTTTTTTTTTTCCTTTTCGCCCACAGAACAAGCTCAAGGAAGAAACAGCAACCGAATGAATCAGCAAGCGCTGGGAAAGGGTATCAGATTAATAAGGCAAGTCAGAGGAGGACGGAGAGTAGCAGTACACATCATCCACATGAGTATAACCCACAAAACTTAATATAACAAAGCCTCGAGAGTCATTCCTGACTTTAAACATGTGTCCCACTCAGTCAGTTGCTTAATCACTCTAATGAATACAAATGGCCACAAGCATTTAAATGCTTTATTAAAGATGAGTACCCTTCAACCAACACTGGCAGCAGAACAGACCCCTTTGCACCCACAGGTAGGGGTCAATCAGTATTTCCAAGAAGTTTTGTAACAGATAATTTCTACCTTGAGAAGAGGTACCAGGACCCTCTATGGAAATTATTTTTGTATCTTTTATCTCATCTTCACTGTCAGTCTGCCTGTTTGGAAGCCTTGTTTTGAAAGCAAATGCAGAGGAAGAACACTGTTGAGCAGATTTTGCAAATAATAGACAGGCTTTATTGATTTGAGGAACAAAAAAAATTGAATTTCACCTCACACAATGCTTTTTGTAGGTCCCTGGCACTCCAGGACTAATTAGGAAGGCTCTCCATGAGCCTTCTTAATTAGGGTGGTGACTAATAGGTGGATGTGCTTTATTTTTCCTAGCAAAGTCTCCTTTACTGCTGCAAACTGCAGAGCATTAAACTCGGAGGAGCTGTGACCAATTTACGTGAAGATCTTCTGCTTGGGACCCATCAGGCTACATCAGGGCCACCTTTGGGGCCTAAGAAACCAGAAGGAAATTCTTTAATGTGGGAGAGAGGTTTTAACAATAGATGAAATGAGTGAACCAGAGCTCAGCCAGCCATTTTAAGTGTCTCTAGCGTATTTCAGTGAGAGCTTTCATGCTGTCCAATGTGCGTCAAGCCATCCTCTTGGCCTGGCAAGCATCCAGGCTGCAGTTCCCCTCCTCCCCTCCACGAGTCCAGAAGAGAGAAGGAGTTAGAAAGTGACATGGCAAATCTCCAGTCCTCTCTAAATATATTTTACTAATATGGCAATTAATATCATGGACCAGTGCCTACTTCATAAAAGCAAATTCAATATGTCGGTAAGAACGTAGAGTGCGAGTGATTTAGAAACTACTATTTCTTGGACAAGGGCATACTTAAAAAGCATGATCTCATAAATCTGTGGTTTCTCCGCATTTTTAGGTTGTGTATATGAGAACTCCCACACCAGATAGCAGGACGTGTAACATTCTTAACTCCACGAAACCCAGTCACATGATGGTAATTACTGAAGACCTCGAAACAAAAAGACTAATAAATTCAGCATTAAGAGCACAGCTCCTGTTCAGTTACTCATAGTACAGAGTTGAATCTGGCCAGAACCCATGTATGGAAAGGTCTTATCCTTTAAAGCATCTTGATTTCTCAACATGTTGCTGATCATTTGCATACCTCTGTCTACATGTTGGACAAAAGATAGTCCACACAAGTGTCTTTAAAGGGTCCAAAGCATCTAACCCAGCTGGTGCGGGCTCCTGATTCCTTTGGCCTCTTCAGTGATTCAGGATCGGTAGCTTTGAGAGGAGGGATTATCACAAAGTCCAGCTCAGTGAAGTTTTGCTTTCCAAATACAGAGGTTCTTTAGAGCACAGAGTTGAGTATCTTGGACTGACCTGAGAAACATGGGATCACTTATGTCCCAGGGAAGATGGACCACATGTATTCTGGTGAAGGTAGACCATTTGAAATGGAGAAGCAGGTAAATTGGTAAGAATGGGGTGGCAAGCACATGAAAGGAGGGAGAACAGTAGGAACAGAAGTATTCACCACCCACTGCAGTGGATAAGAAGCACCCACAGTTTAGCATCTCCCCAGATTAAACTCCTACAGACGAATGCAGGTTATTGTACAAAAACTTCAATGTCCTCCTCTTTCCAGAGCCTTCAATAGAAGTTACTACAAGGGAAAGCAAAAGATTTTCTTCTCTTTGCTGTTGCGGTGGGTCTCTCCTCTGATTCCTGGTGTGGTCTGTGCATGCCTGGTGCTGTGACTCATTAGCTGAACAGAGCACAGCTTGCCCTGATGTTCTACCCTTCTGCCACGGGTAAAGCTGCCAGCTCTTTGAAGGAGATAATAGGTCCACTGCTTGGCCAGGGCAAATTGGCACCTCTTCACTGTCTCAGAGGTTTACATACGTATTTTAAAAATGAAGCAGTCATTAAAATGCTGCTTCACTCTGATAATTCCAATTATCCCATTCTTTCAGTGGCCCACTGTAAACAGAGAGTTCACTGTCTTGTCTTTTGCTCCAGCAATAGAGTCATCTCTGTCCCAGGACTTCCTCTTTGGCAACAGGCGATCCCATCTGAATCACTACCCAGCTCTTGCTTCATCCTTACACTCTGATGGTCTGATAACATTTATGCAGGACTAGAAGCAATTAAAACCAAGATGACACATTAAAACAGTCTCAATTTAGAGTCCATCTTTAAATGATTATTTAGAGTTGATTGGGAAATGGAATTTCTGCTCTGCAGGAAATTCAAATGTTTCAAAATTCCCTTTCATCACAGACTGGAATGCAACCTGAATTTGGCTTAAATCCCATCTTAGTTGGACTTTCGGCACCTGGGACTTGGAAACTGCTTAATATCAGCCATCACTTCATCCTAGAGAAAAGTACAGATGTTTCCACATGGGGCAACAGAGTAGCCTCCATTAAAATGCATTCAGCGCTGTCCCATTAATTAGACTCGGGACAGAATCCCTACTTTCTACCCAAAGCCTCCACATGGGCACAGCTGTGCCCAGACCACACCTAACATATGAGGACTGCACAGGACAAGCCCAAAGAGACATGAGGGCAGAAAACAAGAACTTTTGCTCAGTAGAGCCAGCACTTGTCCATGATAGAGGGAATTGTGAGTCTGAGACCTTTCTGAACTGGACGGAAATTAAATCTGTATCTTCTCTTTTTTCATGGGAGGAATCCACACACCAGTTTACAGGGAAGGTCACAACAGCCTCTTCTCCATCCTCTCCTATGGCATATGAAGGGAAAGCAGCAGAGTCAGTGCACGTGAGAAGGAGTCTCATTTTGCACATCAGGGAAACAGAGATTCCCCCAAGAGAGGAGCACTGTGATCTCCCTTCTCACTCCTTTCACATTGCACACAAGATGAATCAGCAGACCCCAAATGCCCTTCTGTAGTGATGAATTCATCTGCTAGAACAGGATCTAAACTTATGGGGAAAACCACTGTGATGACATCAGAATGAAGTACGACCACGTTGCCATGAAGTCCCACTTCCCATCAGATTGGAAAAAAGTTTTTCTTGAAAGTAGTTGTGCTCTTGTAAAAATTTTGAACTGACATTTATGGCCCAAACCGTGCTCCATCTTATCCTTTGACCAAGTTCATTCTCACTTTTGGTCACTATCCACTACCTACTTTCTGTGCCTCCAGCAAAGCAGAGACATCATTACAGCTGTGATTTTTTGTCCAAAATCCCCAGTGTTCAACAACATTAAATACATATGTGTACAGAACTGCTTCTCTCTGAGCAAGGTTCTGCAGTACAGCTTTGAGATATTTCCAAGGAATGGGATTCTGAGGAAGACAACAGTAGTGGTGGGTCAACATTTCTCAGCAGCACAAGCAAGGTCGAGCTGCTCTCTCAAGGGTGAAGGAGTATGGTTGGATGAGGACCAGATACTCCTCCATCTGAGAAGGAGGAAAATGTCTTCCCTTTCCAGTAGGTGTCTTGCTGCTCTCCAGCCATGGACCAGAGGAAGAGCTGGCCATTCGCTCCCCTACTCTTTCTCCTGGAGTTGGTGGGGATGCAGCACAGGCAGGGGTGCTGGAAGGAGGCTGTAGCAGACAATGGTCTCGTCCCTGGTGTGGATGATGGAAAGCCTGAAATCCCTCACTGTGCTGCACAATTCATCTGCTGCAGTATTTGGACATGCCTTAAATTTTTGTCCAAGCCAAGACTGAAAGCGTGGCTATTAAAAGCACCATTCTTCACCTACATCTTGTAAAGGTTTCTTCTTTCACAACTGCTTGAGTGATAGCTCATTACTCAACTGCCTTTACAGAAAAGCTATTTTCACTAAGTTCCTTGCAAATCAAACGACTTTCTGGTTTATTGGAATTGCATTGGCTTGAGTACCCTTGTCATCACCAAGTCCCTTTGACTCCTGTGGCAAAAGAGCCCCAAGGAAGTTTGCCACAGCTGAGCAGGTGGGGAAAGAGGGAGAACTGGCCTTTTATAGAAAGAAAACACATTTCTGAATATGAAGCACTCCTGAGGAAGAAAATCAGAATACGGGCTCTGATTCAGCAAAGCAATTAAGTATGTGCTTTAAGTCAAAGCCTTGCTTAATTCCTTTGACTCCAATGGGATTTAAGCAAAGACTTAAGACTTAGCTGAATTCAGGTCTAAAAATTCCTCTGACATTTTTTCCTTCTGGATTATAGTGAAAGAAAGTGGTTACAGTGCATGCCTTGAGAAGCAGAGGGGTGATGAACTGTGATGCACGTTCAGTCTAATGTAAAGCTTTAAAAATCACTTGGCAGGAACTGAGTAATAAATTAAGTTGCTCAACTGGTCGTGCTTTGCAACCAAAGCCATTGTCTTCTGAGGGCTCGAGCATTACAACTTCCCAACCGGCCTCAACTCCGCTGTGTCCGATCAGAAGAAACTTTACACTTGATAAGTCCTCTAATATGCCAGGGAGAATTCCTCCCTCCCCTCCCGCTCTCCTCCTACCTCTTTAATGAGCATCACCATTAGCTTTCAAGTACAAAGGGAATTCACTTTGTAAGCCTTTGTGTTCTTTGCATGTTAGGATAGCTAAGGAGCAGTTCAAAAAGCAATCTGCCCAGAAACCACAGTTTATGAGTCCCAGAAGTTTCATTTGCTCAGGTCAGACTGAAAGCTTGGCTGAAGATACAGTAGAAATTTTTCTCTGTCAGGCAACAGAAAGCAGTACAAAGAACCCAGCTGTTAGGTCTCATAGCCCAGGCCTCTAATTAAAACAGTGGAAAATTAGATAACTTCACAAATTCATCACTGCCACCACTGGCTGTCAAAAAAAAAAAGCTCAGGGGTTACCACCCACCTTTTGTTTATGTTGCTAACCAGTGTCTCCATCTCGTGTGTGTGTGCACGCACAGAGGAGAGTTTTTCTCCCTTCCCCCCTGCTTTCAGCCACTTTCTGCACCTCATTCAAGAAAACTTCGGATGAGACTGGAAAGCCGGCTGTAAACCAGGTTTGCAGACGTGCCTCCCCGGTCAGATTTTCAAAGGGTTCTGCTCCTACAAGGGAAAAAGAAAAAGGGTCAATTTTATTGTTCTCAAAGGTGGAGGAAGAGGCATTATTTTTCCCAACGATATGAGATACAGCTGGTGCGGTAAGTTCGAATGTCTGGCCTGAGGTCAACAAATGTCACTTGTAGCTTGTGACCAACTCCATATTAAAAAAAAATACCAAAAAACAAGCAAACAATACCTCCGTCCCCTAAAATAAAGGAGGAAAGACCTTGTAGCGCAAATACTTCAACAACAGCCAAAAAAGAAAGCTTCCATTCTTTGAAAAGTTAAATTCACATTTTAATTACAGCGGATGACTTCAACAGCTCTCAAGACAGAGTGATTAAAAATGTCTCTTGTATTAAGCCTTGCTTTTAGAGAAAATCCTCTTTCAAAGAACAAAAGAAAGAGACTCGCACCTTAACTGCCACACAAAGTACGAACCAGCTTATTCTGCAGAAGTTTTGGCACAGGGGACCACGAGGGGATGGACCATGGTACTGCGTAAGGCAAAAAAACAGATAAAAGTGCAAATATTTTATAAAGATTTAAGTGGAAAAAAGTTCAGTGCTGGGTCTGGGAATTGGTCTCGGCTTAGCTTTCATTTGGGTCTGCAGGGTGGAGGAGCAGCAGGGCAGACGCTCCCATCCACAGTGGGAGACCCAAACAAGGCAGCCAGCTCCATCATTTGGTATTTTTTCAGTTACAAACACTGTCACGACACCTGAATATCTAAATTTGTGAGCAGAGCCCAAGCAGCCAAGGCTGGTGAGGGGCAGTAGGTTGCAACCTCTCCTGTCGCACGTGTCCATGCAGAGGCAGGTCGGGGCTGGGGCAGCAGCAGCCTGTGTTGCTTCTCTGCTTTCGCCACCCTGCTCTCCTATGGCACGTGCTTTTGGGAAGGGTGGAAAACGAGTACTGTTTTGACATAAAAGGTAGGACTGCCAAAGCGTGAATAAGAATAGAGCTAATGAAGACAATCTCCCAGATGAAGAGAAAATTGAGGCATACAGCTGCTTCAAGATACAGGATAGCACCGTTACGTGAATCCATGAATTTCCATTCATGGAGCAGGAATAAATACAAGCCCTTAATTTGCCTCCCTAGTGAAATAAAACACATTTGCTTAAAACCATGGCAAAGGCTATGTGTAAAGCATACATAGTTGCTTCAACTAAACACATTTTACCTCATAACCGAGGCGAGCTGAGCACATTCAGCTCCCAGCAGCTCAGAAGTGGCTCCATCAAAGGCTTGTGTGACCGTACACAACAGCTGCTCCTCAGGTGGCCCAAACACGTACCCACCTCCCTGAAGGATGGAGCTACGGGAGAGCATGTGCCTACACACAAACCTTGCTGAGGTCACTGCCGCTGCGTTCAGGGCTATATGGCTTACAGCGAGCCAAATCGCCCGCAGCCTGTGGGCTTTCGCAGTGATTTGTGCCTTTGGCTTTCTATAATTGGCAAGAATTTTTCGAAAAACAAAAAGCACCACCAACAACCCCTTCCCAGTTCTCACCAACAAAAGGTAAAGACATTGAGAAGGACGGCATTCTCTTGTCACATGTTACCTTCTAAATCTTGAGTCTTCCTTTGTACTCTGACAGTAATTTCACATATAGACATGGCTGCCAAGCGAGTTTTGTTTGATGTTCTTTCCTGCCTTTGTAATGGAGTTTCCTTTTAAGCAGGAGGAGGCGGAGGGAGAGGGGATGACAGGGGCTTATAAATATGGAAAAGACACTTTTTGGCATAAAATTCACATCACATTTAAAATATCTCTATGACTTTTCTTTCCCCTCCCCATTAAATCGGCCACCTTTGGGATTGTCCACTTGGAAAATATAATGTTAAAAAAAGAAGCACAGAAGGGAAAATCATCATTGCTGGAAAATATTCAAAACATTGGGAAGCCAAGGATGTTTCATCCAAAAAATAGACCTTAACCAAATCCACTACAAAATCTGGACTTACGGCAATATTACCTTCTCTCCTCTGAAAGGCCAGGGTGCCATCTATGGTGGCTGCAGTCAAGGAAGCAATGAGTGAGTTGGTTCTCTCTGAAGTGACCAGATCTTGGATAACTTGTGCAGTTCATAGCAGAAAGGCCACAATACTGATGCTAGGTCTTAATAATAAGGTTTAGGGAGGCATCTCCCATGTTCTCCATCGATAACACAAAGCCAGTGTTGATCCAGCCTGCCAGGACAGTAGGCAAGCGAATTGCCCATAAGAGCTGTTACCTTACACCTTATAATAAGCAATCTCACAGATCTAAGTGGCATCCCCAAGGTTACATAGGAAGATCATGAGCAAAGGAAGCAGTTGTCACCCAAAAAGTGGCCTCCCAGTCTTCGAAGTCACCATGCTGATGTTCCCACACCCAGTGCCAGAGGACCGGACCTCTGTGCTTTCACATCCAATGCATGAGAATGACTAATATGAAACAATACATGACCAAAAGGACGTATTATACTTGCTCTGAAGGAAACACAGGATCTAACTGTGTCATCCCACAAGCAAGTCCAAAGGGAGTATGAGATATACTGGAAGTACACCAGCCAAGCCCAGAGAGCTGCTGTCCACCAGTGGCTGGTGAACTCAGTGTTCAATTTGACTCAGCTGCCCGTCTTGTCTTCATTTCCTGAAGCTTCCCCAGAGCTAGAGCTTCTCAAGAAGGTTCTACATGTCTCCTTGCTTTTTAGAAAATAACATATGTGCATTTCATTTATCCCCGTGACTGTTTTCTTTAGATTGCTCTTGACATTACACACTTTGCCTGACACATGAAACCCCCCCCCTTTGATAAATTTATATGCCTTATAAACAAAAGCTAAAAAATGTAGCCAACGGCCCCACAGTCCTGCCAATTTGCGCATATGGAAGAACAAGAAGATGTCAATGGATTTTTTTTTTTTTTTGGTAGAAGCACTAGAATTTGAAGCAGAAAGATCCATTAGTTGAGCTAATGAGGGATTGTTCCCTATAGTATATTCCCCTCAGCACTAAATGACTCAAGTGATAGCTCTTCCAACACTTCCCTGGGGAAACTATTCCACTGCCTAATAGATCACACTGTCAGGAGTTTTCAGCCAGCTGTATTTCAAAGGCTACGAAATGTGCTCGAGTGTTTGACTTGGAAACTCTTTAAACAGTTTTTGACTCTCATATTTGCGATACCACAAGCGTGACTTCAGCTGTTGGACCACGCCATCCAAGTGTTGCACACCTCTGCCCTGCGCATACGCTCCCACATGCGTGGGATCGGGCTCACACGACAGCTATGCAGGGAAAGCTGCTGCAGAAAGGAGATCTGCTGAGTGTTTGATGCTGTATGGGCAAGCGAAGCTTAAAGTGTCCTGCAAGCTTGGAAGACTTGGGCTGATCCAAGGAGAATTATTCAGGGGAAAAAAAAAAAATCATGGTATTTGACGCCACCAGGTTGCCAAGAAATGTCCGTAATGCTACTAGAGAAATTCTGTTTGCATTCTGTATTGAACTGTGGCCCAGGACGTGGCAGACAAGCTTCTGGCTTTCTGCAGGTGGCCCTGTCTTAGCCTGGCTTCAGGCAATATGTAAATCCCATCTAGTTGTGCAGCAGGTGGATGAGAGCTAACTGCTTTGCGGAGCTGAGTCTCCCCCGGTCCCCATCGCTATTTGGGCCTGATGGCATCGCTGTAAAAGCAGGACAACTGGAGGCACTGGACCCGTTTATCCTGGGGATAAATAGAGCCAAGGGGAGAGCTTTGTGTGTACCGCCAGAGCTGGAGGCATCCCACTGGAAGGACCAGCAGGGCTCTGCTGGTCTTGAGGTATTGATGTGGTGGGTTGAATGAATGGTAAAACACAGTTGAAAAACCAGTGCTGAATTTAAAAAACAGAGACAGATGAGAGCCTTCCTGTATCTAGAAAGCACATACTGTTCTTCTGACAGCACAGGTTTAATTCTTCATCCACAGATACGCTCTGGGAGGATGCATGACTTGGGAACACTTCACAGCATCTTGTAGGGTTATTTCAGGGAAGCAGAATACAACTCTTACTGAAGTCCCTTCCTAGGACAGGTTTGTTATGCAGTCAGCAATGTCAGATCTATATGGACATATGCACACACACAGCTGAGAAGCTTGTGGCTTTTTTCCTTCTTTTTAAGTTGACCTTAATTTACCTCCTTCAACCACAGCTTTCTCTCTATATAAGTTTTAAATACGATATCCCAGTTTTCTTTGAAATAGAGATCTTCGGCAAAGCTTTGAGATATTTGGAAGTGGGCAGAAGGTAAATCATGTCTCACCCAGAGCAAACCCCTTTTGTCATCACCTGCATTAACGTAATGCTTGCAGTTATCTGCCAGAATCCTGTTGTGCTAGGTGCTGTACAAACACACAACATAGAAATGGGACCTGCTTTACTCTGAAGTTTATAACCCATCTGGGCTGGGACTTAAGTGTCCTGATTTTATACCTAAAAATAAAACAGAATAGAATGTACGCCTCTGACCATCCTCACCACCAAGAGGAGAAATAAGAAGTTCAACCACTAAGGATGAAACACAGTAACAGGTCCAATGAGTGAAATAAAAACCATATAAACTGATCTGAGACTTCAAATGCATGCAAAACGCACTCACTCTCCTGGCAGAACTGATTTTTATGCAACTTCAGCAGCGAAGTTACATAAGGCATCCCTCCCCGTGCACTTTACTGGGAAGTAAAGCTGTCACAAATTCCTGTGCAATTAAAGTAGAAGTGGACAGTTGAGAAATGTTTGTGGGAGAAACTGGTCTGAAACAAAACCTCAAAGGTGCTTGTTTCCCTCCCCTCTCCCGAAAGACTTGAAAGGTTTGAAATCCCTATACTGATTTGGCTAAAGTTTTTGCAAACCACCCAGATTTTTATAAAGGATCACACTTTCGTTGTCAAAGTCAATGGAAACAAGGTGAGGATTTAGGTGCTACAAATGTTTGACACATTTCAAATCTATGTAAAGGGAAAAATCTAAGCATTGTGACTTAAGCTGTTTCTCTGGCTAGAGGCAGGCACCGGTGGTCCAACAAAAATACTGGGCATGACTTCTGGGAATTAGGTCTGTTCTTTGATATCGCACACACAGGTTTTTCTTCTTGTTTAGGTAACATTATACCATGTAGATATGAAAATGAGAAGCTTTGATCGATTCCACTTTGTGCAAGATGCATTGAAGAGGCTCCGGGAAGGAAAGACGACAGAGGGGATTACTGTAGATGCTGGCTTCAGATAGCGTCACATTCCTTCCACCGCATTAAGCTGCTTTATACCATGCCATGACTTGACAAGATATGATAACATAATACAATAGGACATGATACCGCATAACAGCGGCTGAAAAAGAGGAACAAAAAAAAGAAGGAAAGGAAGGGGTTTTTTTGGGAAGGATTAACTCTTTCCGATGAGGGCATTCCCTCCAGCGGTTGGGTGGGTATTCAGTTAGGGAAGGGTCTGCTAAAGGAAAAGCTAGCTTTTTGAGTGTCCTCTAGACTTTAACCACTGCAGATCGAAAAGTATTACAAACAACTTTTTACAGTCTGCTAACAAACACCTTGTAATCAAGAGAATTAAACTCAAGTGCAGGCTGAAATTTTAATCTTTCCTTACATCCAATCCAAACATCGTTCTGCTTTCTTAAGGGATTAGTAATTATTATGACAAATAACATTGCTTCATCCCAAGTTACTTTGCAATTTCTTATGAGCTGCTTCCTCAGACCTCACACTGCACAAAATTGGTGGAGCAACCACCACATATAACAACAGCCTGGAGAATCATAGGTTGGTCAGGAAAGGAAAAGAAAGGAAGGAAGGAAGGAAAAAAAAAAGAAGAAAAAAAATTATTTTACTTATAGACTGACTGAGACAGGGCTGGCTTCATCTTATTTGATCTCTAAATTATTTCTCTTCTCTGATTTAACCCATTAAGACTTATATCCTTTTCTAGATGAAAGTTATCCAAACTGGAAGTTCTGCAGTTTGGCAAAGATGCTTTCCATTTCCTGCAGTATCTTGGTTATTATAGTCAAACCACCTGTCAAAATGAAGACTATGCAGCAAATACTCAGTCTCCTGTTAAAAAAATAATCCATTTTCAGTGAACACACTCCCAAAATCCACTGATCTTTGCATACAATGCATTTCTGCAACCTACTCTCTTACAGAACTCAGGGTTATCAGATTGATGACTCCACACTATGGAAGGACAAAGAGTTTCTTTTGAAAGGTATATTCTGAAAAACAACTAATAATCCTTTGGAAAGGCCACGAGAGCAATGCATTGGAACAGAAACTGCCCATGGCAAGTGTGCTCACTAAAATGTGAGTGCTCATTTAAGTGCTTTGCTGAATCAAGGCCTAAATTCCTGGTTTTATTCAGCTTGGTAGCAGTGACAGAAGGAAGACAGGAGGATTATTTTATAAAATGGTTTTTTGGTATTTTTTCAGCAGCTGTTACTAAGATTTCAGCAACAGTCCAGGTTCTGTTAAACTCTCTTCATGAGGAGACGGGACGAAACACTGAAAACTGATTCTTGATATTTGGCAACACCCCTTAAAAATAGATTTTAAGTCCATCTTAAATGGTTGTCAAACCACACACTGAGCTGGGGATTACAGCACTGCAACACTTTGAGGGCTGTGTGAGGTTGTACCTGTCACCTGAAATAAGGACATGCTTAGATGTTGAGCTGCTGTGAGCCAGGTTTCCCCCGGAAGCATGCGACCCACCACCATCACGATGCTCAGGGAGGCTGTAGCTCATGTCAACATATATAGGCTGGACATAAATCAGTAGAGCTATCCCCAGCGCAGAAACACAAATGAACTGTAAATCCCAGTTAAGGACCTAGATACATACTTGTGTTAGCTCACACTGAATGCTGGGCTGTCACAGCAGTCCTTGAGCGACGTGGTTTAAAGCCAGCTTGGATAGGGCAACATGAGCTGCACTCCCAAGAAAGCTCAGGAGAAGTTTGTTAGCAGGCGATTCTGCCTAATTTAGACCCTAGCAGTTGAAGAGAATAAAGTACCAAGGGGATAAAAGGTAACAAACAATATAAAAGCAACATGGATTAATTAAACCTTTTTGTTCCCACAGAGCTGGTGAGTTTTACAGAAAGGTCATGCTCTGCGCACGCTCCCAGGAGAGGCTTACAGGTGGGTTTGAAGATGCTCTGGAGACATTGACTGGGAAACCTGCTTTGGTACCTGGCAATGCACTGACCTCCTAATGTGATCTTAGGGATATCACTGCCAATCTAGGAGTCCACATCTGGTCTACTGGGGCTGTATCAGCAATAGAGAGAAAATAAATCCATGATGCATCTTTTCAAACGGCTTTCTAGTCATGTCCCAGATCCACGGGGATCACCAGTAAGCACATCTTGCATGTGTTTGGGTACAGCCAGCTTAGGCATCCAGGAGTTAGTGTATATTCAATTTTCCGCTCACAGGCAGACGGGAACAGTCTCTGATTTCATGCAAGTCTTCAAGTCTGTTTCCAACTTGTTCTGTACTTTTGAAAGCACGAAGCCAAGCAATAAGCTTTGGGTGGAATTTAAGTTTTTTAATTGTGGTTGCAGGTGTCAATACAGGTCCTGAGACAGGTCCAGTAGGATGGGAGGCACTGGTGCTAGCTTTCACAGAAAACAATACCTACACTCCTGCTATGTCATTTTTAGAGCAAAGCCTGAAGTGCAGCCTAACCTGAAGCAGGAATACTTGAAGCTCAGATCTTGGTATTAAGCCCAGCTGGATGCATATGCCCACTACTGAATGAGAGTGACGGGATCCATAATATCCTCCAGATTTCAACATTGTAAATTCCCGCTTTCAAACTTCTGCCCAGTTCTTACTATTCTAAGAAGTTTTGTGCATTGAGAGGCTATCATTGTATAAATCAGCATCTCCTCATATAGACTATAACCACAGTAAATGCCAGCATCTACCTCATAAGGGTGGGGATGGGGGGAAGGGGAGAAGGGAAAAAAGTAATCAGTTGAATTCTTGGTATTAAGCCTGAGTGCTCTCACAGAAAGGGATTTGTTCATCACAAAAATTAAATTCACAGCATTTCCCTGATCCGAGAAGACAGATGACATCAGACCCTTGGCAGGAGGTGCTTTAGAGAAGACTCTAATCCATGTACTGACAGGAATATTCACTGGAGCTGTTGCTCACGCTCTGTGTCCAAGGTTTGATCATGGCTTGAATACGGACCTCGTCCTGGCTGACAGCAAAAATGCTTTGTGGCAACTGACAAATGAGGTGGTACCCTATAGATTTAAGTGTGATTTTGATATACAACATCAGCCTAAGAACCTAAAGAGAAGAGGGGATAAGGGTTGACACTAAAAGTCTAGTTGGGCTCAAAACAGCAGCATGTGCTACAGACTTTCAAGATTGCTGTATCTTCATCTCTGCCTATGGGGAAAAATAAATGGACATGTTGGATCAAATCCGTGTTCCCTGTTGTATTTTATCACTGCTTTAAAGGCCTACAACTCACAAATGAGTAGATAAGGGTGATATAAAGTAGTTATCAAGAAGAGAAACCACTGGATTCTTTAACACATTGAGCACAGTAAAGGATTCATTTCCAACAGCTCAAAGTTAGATCTAATGGGCTTTATTCTTTTTCATTCTGCGTCCTTTGCAGCTACCAGTGTTTAGCAATCAGGAATATTTCCCAGCTTAGAAGCAGCTGAGTAATCGAAAGTGGCTGTTGCTTACTGGGAATATGCTAGACAAATCTGTTGGTCAGGGATCATAGAAGCTTTGAAAGACTTAGAACTCACCTCAGATCTCAGGTGTGAAGGTCATGTCCCATTCAGTGGTAATAGGATGAGATACATTTAATTCATGAAAGGTCTAGTTTGGTCAGCTAGACAGAAAAAGGAGGAGAAATGAGAGAGTTTCATCTCAGTTCCAAAGGGGAGGCTCTGGAAGCATCACTCAGGGCACTGGTTTGCACATTGCAGCCTTCAGGACTGCACCGGAGCGGTAAAGGCCAACTTCTATTTAAAAACTCCAATTCTAGATTAATTAGACAAGCTAAGAGTATAAGCATCCCACTCAGGGGTGGCAGAGTAAAGAGAAAAGGCAGCAATGAAAGGTGACAGCTATATTAAAACATTGGCCTGGCTGGATTTTGCTCCACGTCTCCTTTCGTACATGTATTAAAAGTTGAGGCTGTTCAGAGAAGCATGGCCTGTGTTTGAAGTCAGCCTTCAAAACAAACGTTGCAATACCAACATCCTGATGTGGAATTCATCCCATAGCCTTGTTAGCAAAGGTAGGGCCTTGAGCACACCCAGGTGTGGTAAACACATACATTTGGTGTGGCACTCGCCATGTAGCCAAAGCAAAGACAGAATATACTCTTCACCATCATCATGATCTTGGAGAAGTGAGCCACAAGACCTCAGAGGGGTAAAAACCATCATGAGATGGCTCCATGTATGAGAGAGCTGACATTCAAGTGACTCTACTACCACTTTTCCTAGGCCACTTGGTCCTGGTAACATCAACACAGGCAGACGGGAACAGTCTCTGACTCCAACAGTTATGCAGCTTTTTGCACATCCACTCAAAGAACAGGACTGATGTAGTATCACGTGAACTAATCAACCTAAATTAGTAACAAAACAGCTTCCTTTGCCTCTTGTTACTGTTACAGACAATACTTGAATAGCAAAGACTGGAAAGTGTCCTCCACATATTTGGAAAGCCAGGGCTTTGAAGTGAGGTGGAAGAACCAGAGAATTTAGCTGGGCAATAGCAACAACGACAAAGCATAACTCTGCGCTTCCCGAGAACCATTGTGTAGTCTTTTCTGTGAGGCAGTCAGGGGAAAAAAAAAAGGTAAAATATCTGTCATCTGCCATTTCTGGCAGATGGACGGAGGCAACCGATTTGTCTTTAAACAGGTAAAACGCTGTCTTCAATGGCATTACATCCAGCGTTTCCTGGTGTTATTGAGATTATAGCTGACTCTGCTTTGAGCAGGTGGTTGGATAGAGGCTATCCTGAGGTCCCTTCCACCCTGCATCACCTTCCAGACTGCTTATTTTAGTTCTTTGCATGGAATACTTGATTGTACTTAATTGAATCATAGCAACATTGCCATTGGTGGAATGCCCATCTAATAATGACAGCAGTCCAACAATCTGGTCTCATCTCACTAGCTCTCTGCCATGGCAATGGCCAGATTTCTATTAAGAATGAAAACTGATGACCATTTCAGCTTCCTCTTGGAAAAGAAGTTAGATGATTACCTATGGGTCACCTGCCAGAGGAAGTATGGAAAACAAGGAAAGAGCATCGGCAGGGATGCAGGCAACCACTCTGACTCTGAACACCTGAAGTCTGGATTTCTTTTGTGGCAACTGGCAAGACTGCAGGTTTTGGTCCCAAGCCCAAGGTCATGATTCCTCTCCTTCTGCCCATGTAAGAAGCTCAATTCAGAGCATTGCTCTTAGTGTGACTCAGCTGAGTGTGTTTGGAGGAGAGGAAGGTTTGTGGGGGGGATCTCAAAGGAGACCTAGCTGAAAGCCACTGGCCTTAAAAGCAGAAAGCACATCTCCACTTTTGCCCAGATCCTCAACCAGCAATTGGAAATACAAGCTCTTCCCCAACACACAGCTCCTCTGAGGCCTGTGAAGACTCTGGTGAGAAAAAGCTAAACAAGCTGTGCTTTATCAAGAAGTTCATGGGCAATGTTACCTCTCACGGTACTTGACTACCCACACGGACTGCTCCCTACAAGTTGTCACAGAGGGTTAGGAAGGCCACTGCTATGTGACATCTCATTGTCTGAGCCCCCATAACCTGCAGCTGCTCTGGATCTCCCGCAGTTCTGAGCTGGAGATTTTCTGATGCGGCCAGACTTATCAACCCAAGGTAGCATGCTGCCATGCTACCAACATTTCCTTCGCCCTGCGCTCTTCCTTAAAACACTTTCTGTCCCTCTTCCCACACACCTTGTGCATTTTGGCTGCTGTTCAGGAGAACAAGAAGGAAGTAACCAATAAATACAAATAAAAATTTCACCCTAGCAGAGGGGCAGACAAGTAATTGGTTTAGTTTCTTACAGTGTCCAATGCAGAGAGGTGCAGTCCTGGAGTGTGCCAGCAGTTAAACCTTTCTCAGTGCTCTCTGCAGCTGTGCCTTGGACTTGAATTGCTCTGGAAGTGCGCTACATGTGGACATGCTTAAAAAAAGATGCTGAGATTAGGAAAACTTTATTTCACTACAGGAATAACACATTTCAGCTGCCTTTGCCGCTGCTTAATGTGAAAAATCGTTTCCAGCAGAGAAAGGACTTTGTGAGGAAATAAAATGACACACACTAGAAGAAACTCTGGGATTTGGGGTCTGGGTGCGTTTGAGACATGGAGGTGCAGGATAACATTTTTCAAACCAAATATTAGCCAGGCTGTGCCATTCCTCCTAGGGTTCAGCAACTGCGAGCGGAGCAAGCAGAAACCACAACTCCATCAAAGGAGGCGCTGAGTTCCACACATAATCATCTCATACACGATGAGAAATGGTTGAAAGCTGCACCTGGTATTGCTGTGAGACAAATATATGTTATGCTCTGTATCAAGTAGGGCTTGTACCACCCCCATAGCCTGACATACCCTCACTCCTTCCCTAGAAATCGCCTGGTCCTAGGGACGAGGCTGACAGCCAGAAGTCTACATGAACAGCTCTAGTGGCAGCAATCTGCTGGTAGCTACCGGCCTCTCCAGACAGTCCTCAGACCAAAGCCAAGATGAGGTGAGATGTGGATATACGCGGTCAGTCACTTACACAAGATACGTGCTTCTCTAAGGGGACAGGAACTATGCACAACTTGCATTTGCCTCTGCCAGAAACTGCTGCCCATCCTTTGTACAGGGTGGTCAGGTTAAGTCACCCAACAGAAGCAGGTTTGTAGGTCATTGGCAGAGTCACAAGAGCACAGGAGGCTCTGCTTATACTAACAGCCATCCAACTGGACAAGACCAGAAACAGATTCAAGTTAAGGAGTGTTTGTGAAGGCAGTATTTTTTGATAGTTTGTTTTTCTGGTTTGTTGGCCTTTTCTCAAAAGGGATAGTGTTTCTTGAAGGGAAGTCTCTTTTTGCAAAGTGACTGACCCGCTGGCACCAGTACAAAGTTTTAGGAGATGAACTCATACTTCTGAGTACGATTCCTTTGCACTGCCGAGAGCTGCTAATGAAGAGGAGCAGGGAGCAGCTAGAAAGGAAGTAAGAGCCAGCAGCTTGGGAAAAAGAAAGCAGGGGGTAACACGGGCCATGGGGTCCCGATCTGCTGCAAGCATCTTTAAACCAGAGGGGTCAGTTCCTCCCTCCTCCTCAGAGAAAGGTCTTAAGGGTCCTCAGCAGCATTTGAGCCTCAAAATCCCTCCTCCTGCTCATCTGCCGCCTGGCTCTGAAAGAGCCTAATCTTCCCTGACTTGCTTTGAAGTTACCCAGGGATTTAGATTTCTGCCTCTTTTAAGGCAAGGCAGAGTGCTGCGGGTGAGCTGGGCAGCAACGTAGCTGTTCCTCCACTCCCTTAACACAGAGCAGGCACTGCAGCGTGACAGCGTTAGCCAGGGTCAGCTCTTCCCCTCCTCCTCTCTCCATAAAACACCTCCTCCTCCTGGCTAGTTTTGCAAGGAAAGGGATCTAACATCCACTGCTCAGCCCTCCCGACCAGCTGCCATAGCATCACTGCCTTCTGCTGGCTCCTTCCTCCAGCCCTGTGACTCTCCACGTGCTACAAAGAGAGCATGAGACATTTCTGCAAACCCATCTGCTTCCACTGTCTGCAAACAAGAGTCCCCAAAAGCTGGCCTATGGGTGTTTCCCATCTGCCTGAGAAGCCTTAGTTCATTAAGGGTGTCCAAGGGCAACCACACCGAGCCTTGCAGCGTGCCGATGCGTTGCAAAGGGAGTCAAAGATCCAGGTGACTGATTACTGAGGGCTCCTTAGAAACCTTGTCCCATCGCAGTGATTTACACCCTCTGAATATGCTTGCCTTTGTACACAGCACCTTCCACCCCAAGAACCTATCACACTTCGCAAAAGGGAACCTGATACATTATGTTAAAATATATTTAAGATAGATTACTAGCCGTATTTGCTTCCTTTGCAAGGAAGGAGAACAGAGCCAATGTCATGCTGTGAGTCACCGGAAGAATAAAATCGAATCCTTGAGGCCAAAGTTTGAAAACATCATGGCAAGGGATTTTTCTCTCTTGTTTTTTTGAATATCCTTGAAGTTTCTCGCCCCCAATCAATGATCCACAGCATTACAGAAAAAGTGCCTTCAAAACACCATAAAGGCATTGGACTTTTCACTTTCCGAAACACTGAAAATCCACTCTCTCACCCCAAATTTCTTATCACTGCTGGAAACCTTGCTGTGCCTGGGGGCTCGTGGTTCCTGTTCCCCTCTAACCTTCAGGCCTTGCCCAGCACAATGAAGGCTGTCAGCAAAGGGCACCTGGCCAAGAGCAGATGCCGGGAAGGTTACCCAGGCTTTGTTCAGATGTCACGGGCAGGGGTGCACCCGGGGAGGCAGGAACATGAGACTCCCCTCCCCAAGCTGACTTGCAAGTCTCCATCCAGGAGAGAAGGTGGCTGGGATCATTTGTGTCTCAGTGGAAATCATGGGGCTTTACACTGCACGCATGGGAATTTCCAGGCAAGGACTTGATTCAAGGGAGTGTGAGATGTGCAGCACCCCTGATTTTTATTCCTTATAACAGCTTATCTCCTCTTGCATCATGAAGTGTCTGGGAAGCAGCCAAGGGCATACAGCAGGGGAGATAGCAAGTGGGGAGGGAGAGGAAAAAAGTCAAGGGGAATACAGGCGTATTTATAAAAATCAGAACAATAGTTTCCCAGAGTTGTGATAAGAACTATTTTCTACTTGCAAATAAAAACACAACTTTGATTTTTTTCATGCATTTCTCCTCTTTTCTTAAAAAAAAAAAAAAAAAAGCAAAACCCCTCAACT
>VYXH01003075.1:79376-101722 GCA_013397275.1 Burhinus bistriatus
CCCCGCCACTTTAAATCACAAAGCAGCATCTCCCCTTTTCATTCATGCACTTAGCCCAAATAAGTCCAAATGGGGAGAAAATAAAGAAGAAGGATTTTAAGTTCATGTTTAAAATAGCTTATGCATTTTGGAGCTCCTTCCAGCTTCATCTCAGCAACATCGTGCTGCAAGCCAAGGTTTTATACATTGTGTCATCAGGGGATCGCATTTACAAATAAGATTAAGAAGTGAAATAAAAATCACTTGAGATGGAGATAACTCACTTGCTGGCAAAGAGCAACAGGCTGAATTGATCTCCTGGCCCACGTGCACACTTTTCCATCTGCCAATAACACCCAGTAATCAGTCAGTGCTGCAGCACACAGTGTTTAGAGCCGAGGGATATAATGAAATCAGCATCTTGGACAGGGAACTTAACCCCTCGATAGATAATTGGGATGACAGAAGTGGCCCCTGTGGAGCAGAAAGGAAATAGCTAGACAAATGCTGACTTTGACACACAAAAGTCTCCGAAAGCATTCAGAGCCCTTAGAGGGTTATTGACAAACTGAGGGAAGTCCCTCTGCCACATAAAATCCTGGAGAAGGGCTTTAGATCTGGGTATGATTCCCAGGGTTGCTTTGGGTACATCTACAAGGCACAATTCCCCCTTTCCCACCTCCAGGCTGGATAGACTCAGGTGAGCATCAGCTTGGACGTTACACCTCTGCTTTATCAGCGCTTCAAGGAAAGCCCTGGCAGTTGGTCGGTCTGCCCAACATCAGGGAGCCAGCTGCAAGCACAGACCTGGAAAATAGTCTAGGAGGTGGTTTAGGACTGTTGGGAGCTGAGATTTCTTCATTTGGGATACAGAGCACCTGTCCAGTGCTCCTACACAGACCCCAGGGTGCAGGGATCACGCAGCGCATGCAGCAAACACAGGCCACACAAAGAGCCTTCACACTCAGCCAGCACCCTGGATCTGGACACATCAGACTCATTGCCAAGTCTTCCAAGACTTCCAGTCATCAGGCCTATTGGTGCATCCCACCTTCCAGGTGTCAGAGATCTTCTCCAGCTGCCCTGACAGGGAATGGAAAGCTGCTAGCCCTGTGCACCCCACTAAGCACCAACTCCAGACCTATCCACCAGCGCCCTGAAAACTTGGTGTGGTGTAAGCCGTACTGGGTAGGTCCACCACACCATAGCCTTCAGTTTGGTTTTCCTTCCCCCTAACAATCTGCTTTACGCACGAGGCGTTTTTTCCAGCCCAGACTTTCCTAACGAACACTGTGAGCCTTATATAAACAAAGAAATGAAGCACGGCAGTTCGAGACTAAGGAGAAAATATCACAACCATACCAACAACATCAACAGTTTAGAGAAAACGCTTGGAGCTGTCAATACCCTGAGATGAGTGGTGAAAGGCTTGGGACATATTCCAGTTTGAAGTAATAGGCAGCTTGCTGGTTTGCTTGCAAATCTTGGGGGAAGGCTGCACTTTTCAGCTGCAGTTCAGAAATGGTACCGACTACATGGAAATAAGAACATGGAAAAGCCCAAACCAGGATAAATGTTAGCAGCCATGAAAAATCTGAAATGAAAGAGCCCTCTGCCAAGAGAGGAGCTCAATAGTTTGGCTCCCCAAAGCTCAGGTCTTAAAATACATCTCAGCACTTCATAGCTGTACATTCCTAACCCCGGGCTGCTGTCTGCACACATGGTCAGGGCATGCAAAGAAGTCAAACTGATCCTGGTAGAGGCGTCTCAAACAATACCTTCTTCCTTCCAAAACAAATACACAGCAGTGCAATGATCTCAAAGAATTCCTGAATGAAGTCCTACAAGCCATACTGACATCTTAACTGTGTGCTGAGACCAGGCATGAACCCACACTTAAGACCAGGCTCACCTTTTGGGCACAGACTTAAATGCCCTTGCATGCCTGGCCCAGCTTTCAAAGCATACTGGGAACAGAGCCCACGAGAGGATCTTGACCAAGACAAGAATATCCAAGGTCAGCGGACAGAGCCATGTTTAAACCCAGGTGCCAACACTGGAGATAACAAAAATGAAGAATTGAAGGAATCAAAGGTGTTACTCAAGCACAATTTGAACTAGAAGCACAGCCAGGAGCCCAATGAAGATGACGAACCAGAAATACCTGTGCAGCAAAACACCATCCAAGGGTCCATCCCCAGAAGAACCAGCTATGGCCAGAGCAAAGTCAAAAGGGGACACTTAGGGCTGAGGTAGCAGAAATAGACCCCAGGAACGTAAACCCCACCTGCTGTGATGACTGGATTGGCTCACCTCTCTGATGGGTAGAGGGAGCCACCAAACAGGTTCAGGCCAGTCCCAGCTAACGAGAGCCCTGTGCTGCTCAGGAGAGTGAGTGGGTTCAGGTGCTGGGCAAGGACTCTGAGTGCCCCTGCAGGTCTTGGAATGTGAAGAACTGCTGGATTAACAGGGTTTCAGCATGGCTGA
The DNA here is from genome assembly GCA_013397275.1 of Burhinus bistriatus. Taxonomy (NCBI): domain Eukaryota; kingdom Metazoa; phylum Chordata; class Aves; order Charadriiformes; family Burhinidae; genus Burhinus; species Burhinus bistriatus. The sequence continues at coordinate 81,843 of VYXH01003075.1, forward strand.
TGGTCCTTCTGCAACTCCCACCCCAGCATGCACCCTCGATGCTCTGCAGATGCTCCAGACCTGGGCTATCTGTGGGGCCAGGCAAGGCTCAGGGTCTCGGCACAGCTGCTCTGCAGCTGCATTTTGCTTGTACACCAGCAGCAGGCGGCTGGGCTGTGCAGATGGGCCCAGAGAGACCTGCAGCTTCCTTGAGCTTCTGAGCTCAGGCTCAGCTCCCATAAAGCTGAGTTTTTATGGGTCTCCCTCTGTGCGTGTGTGCATGGATGCGTGTATGCAGCCACCGGGATTTACAACGCGTTTAAAGCATCACTCAGGGCCAACGTTTTCACATGCTATATCCAGAAGCCTGGATCCACTGGGCCTTTGGTTTGTTTTAAAGCTGGTTTATTTTGGATTTGAAAACACAGCCCTTCTCTTCAGTACAAATTGACTTCCTGAGATTGCTTGCTTGCTTCCCCCAAAGTCTTCTCTTGGCAACTCCGATTGCTCTAGGATTTCTATATAATGCTCCAACATCTCCTGGGGACCTACCTCCCCCTCCCAACCTTTTCCGCTTATGATCACCACATCCATAAGGCCGTTAATCCAATTGGCAATAAAATCAAGCAAAGCTAAGAGAATGGACCAGGTAGAGTTGTGTCAAATCTGAAAGGCTTTCAGGAATTTAAATTTGCAATATTTGCCTTTTTTCCTTCTGATTTGTCTTCCCCTTTATGACTTTCTTTCATGGTTACATTTCTACACCATTCATCTTCCTGGACCTCCAGTTTCTCAGTTCATATTTTTATGTTTGATAGAGCTTAGTTTTCCCTAGTGAAGGGGAGTTCAGAATCTCAACTGCAAACCTTTGTCGGCATGGGTTTACATTAAGACACGGGGTTTCTTGTGAGGTTTGTCCCACACGACTCTGCTGGAAGGGAAGGAGATGTGGAGAGCCATGGGGAAACTGCATCCTAAACAGGCTCAGCAAGACTCAGAGCATAACTGTCAGCAGCAGAAGTGGCTGGCCGGGGGGGACGGGTCGGTAATGAAACCAAGGTGGCCGAGCTGCTGACAGCTGCAGAGCAAGCCAGAGCAGAGGTGGGTTTGGGAGCGGAGGGGAATATTTCATCTTTTCTGACTTGATGAGTTTGCATTGGCACAAGACAATGAGGAGCAGATGTCAGACGGAGATGCCAAACTACCCTGTACATTTTTACAGCAAAAATAATGACACTCTTTCAGACCACTAATGTTTTCAGTTTCTCAACAGCATTGGCTCATTTTCTTAAAAAAACCCTCCTCCAAGTTCTCCAAAAATGGTTTTTAACCAGTGCTTGTCACAGCGCTTCAGCAGCAAACCTTTCACGGGGTGCTCCGCATCTGCAAATTAGCAATCAGAATAAAACCCACTTCCTAGAGCTAATGGGATGCTAAGCAGACTCTGAGTCATCTACATCCATCAAAGAAAACTTACCTGGGGACCGTTAAATGTGGATTTCTTCCACAGCGCTTTCTGATAGTCCGAGTAACCTGTTTGTTTCTTCTTTTGCCCGAGGGCTGTGTTAATTCATAGAATCAGAGAATCATTTAGGTTGGAAAAGACCCTGAAGATCATCGAGTCCTGTGTAATAATTGCTGTGAAACCGCAAATTTGGAAACACTTGGAAAACTGAAGAGCTCAGCTGGGCTCATTTTCATCACGGATGTACTCTGGGTAAGCCAAATTTAGGAATTTTCGGCCCTAGACAATATGCCCCATGAGCATCCAAAACAGTAAAGGTTAAATCGCAACGGATTTGTGCCTGGTAGCTGGTTGACTTTAAAGTTATGCCATGAGTGCAGCATAACCATAGCGTAAATGTGGCTTATTAGACACCACAGCCCCCTCCGAGAGCGACGGAGAGAGATGCTGGCTGAGGAATGGATGCTGCAGCGTACAACCAGCCCCGAAACCCACTCAAACCAAAACCCACCGGCCCCACGCGTGCGCGCAACCCTCTTTCCCTCGAGCTCCCGTTCCTCTGGGCGTTAATGCGAACCAGGCAGGGAGATGTGTTCACTCCAGGGCTGCGAGCGCAGATGCTGTGGTAGGAGAAGTTACAGGCGCACACACGTTTGGCGCCGGCCCCACTCCCCACTTAAGCAGGCTGAAAAGGCACCGCCTGGGTCCACGGCGAACTTTCAAATTTGTGAGGTTTCAAAGACATTTTGTTGCGGAAAACCTCCTAGTTTTCCTTGTGTTTTATAACAGGGTAGCGAAAGGCCAAACCGCTTTGAAAGCTCAAGTTTTTAAGGATGTTTTCTCATGTGTACATGCAGAACAATAGTTTTCTGGTTTAGAGTTCTTGTTTCTTTTCTTGGTTCTGCTCTGCCAGGTGACCAGGTAGAGCAAAGCGACGGCAGGTCAACAGAGGAGGAAAAAACATTGGCCTTTGGGGAGAGAAAGAGAGAGAAAGGAGGAAGAAGGAAGGGAGAGAGAGGAAAAAGGAGGAGAGGTGAATCCTGCAGCTCTCCTGACACGTACTCCTTGTTGGCTGGGGTTGGGACCTGGAGGCCAGCACCTCAAATGAAGAAGAGGTGCGATTGCTGCCCATTGCTGGTGAGGTCTTGGTGCTTCAGGTCCTCAGGGGAAGAAGGAGGAAGGATGAATCCAACCTGCTACAGGAGCCACCAGGATGCTTCATGTCGGATTGGCATTAACTGGCACTCGCACATCGCATGGGATTTGTGAGCAAGGAGCATCCTGGAAGAGGCAGTGCATGGGAGAAAGGGACCAATGCCTGAGCTGGGACTGCCGCTGGGATCGTGCAAGACTGTCGGGCTGAGCTGCAAACCCTCTGTGTTGGTGATATTCCCCATTCCCAGAAAAGCGTTCTGGTTTTGTAAGTGTTCCCCTGAAAAACAACAAGATCCATCCCAAGAAAACATCCTGACTACCTCAGGGTTTTTTTTGGAAAACACAAAGGAAAGAGGGAATTACGCCGTGATGTAAGCAGCTGAACTGGGATTCAGAAAGCCGTTTAATTTCAGGATTTAAAAGATCTGCGCTTTTCTTGGAAAGATTGTACAAATCAAGTGTCTGAACTATAGTTACCTCTTTACAACCTGCCAGATTTTTCTCCATTAATGAAACACAGCTAAAATATTCCAGTTCACCTTCTACAAATCTATTGTGGCATGTCCTGGAATCCAGCTCATGTCTATAAACGCATATACTATTATCTTTACTTCCTCCTGCTTATTGGCAATGGCTAGTAATCTTTCAGTTGTGGTATGCAAAGCCAAACATGAACCAGTATTTTCCATTATGGTTGTAATTTTGGCCTGTAATTTTATCACTCAAGTCTAAATCCACTTCAGAAACACCATAAACTAATCGTCACAGAATAAACTTAAACTTCTGAGTGGTTTATAAAAGTGATTTAATAAAAGGAAAATAAAAAACAAATGTAAGCCATAATATTTTTGGTAAAAAGGTCAAATATTTCTTTCTCTTTACCTTGTTTGAATGCAAGAACCTGCTTCTTTTAAATGCACTCACAGCAGGTTTGTTTGTCTTGGATTACGCAGTAGCAGATATAACATTTGTCCAGTGACAGTTGTTTAAAAAGACAAAAAAAAAAAACCAACAAAAAAACAAGGCAAACAGATCAAATTTGTATGCAGCAAAGAGATCCTTGTCCTAATTTTTTAAAAAATATCAAATGCTAAGTGCTAACAATACGAGCGCGTTCTTATTACACAGTTCAAGCCTTTTTCACAGTTTGCAAAACCAAACAATTCGCAACCGGCTGTAAGTTTACGTTAGGCCATAATCTGAATGACTGCTGCTCAGCCTGCTTCACTTCATTCATATTGAGAAACAATATACAGAGGATATAAACTGATCAACTGTGTTTACACTGATGGGGGGAAAAAAAAAAAAAAAGCCTTTGCATAAGTAGTAAACAGGGAATCTGGGTACGAACATTAAAACTGCTGCTAATCATTTATGAAGGGAACATTGCGGAGCCTCCCAGTCCAGGCGAGTCTGGGAAAGGCAAATGATAACAAGTCTCCGAGCAGGATTTCCAGGAGTAACCCTGAAATAACCCCTGCGCCCCCACGCACGACTCCAGAAGTCAAACGCACCGCTGCGCTTCCAAGGTTTGCAGGGGCGCTTGGCTTTTTGACATTGACACATGAAGGTTTGCAAGCAATGGCTTTGCGGGGCGGGGGGAGGGGGAAATCCCCACGTTTATTCATAAAAAAATATCTGCTTCTAAACTGCAGTGGGAGCCTGTTTATAATAAACCAACAAATGATATAGAGGCTGCTGTTTGGCACAGGAATTGGCCTGGGAGAGGCTTGTATTACATTTCTCTCTCTCAGCGTTCATGGTATAAGGCAGAGCAGGCTGAAATTTATGTTCTCCTGGTACTGTCGTCCTGGCTGTGCTACGCCGGAGACAGTTCTGGCACAGTCCCTCGCTTGTGCTGTACATTGCCTCTCCCTGGATTTATTACCAGAGGTTGGGGTGAGGGCAGAGGGGCATTTCTGACTTCTTTATGGTGATGGAGGCACTTGAAGAGGCCAGGACAGACACAGATAAGTAGCCCCAGAGCCAGCTACTGACCACCACTCGTTCTTTCTTGCATTCTGGGCTAGCTTGGTTTTTAACATAAGACCATCACCACTGTGTCTGGGTTATGCACAGGTTTGGAGAAAAATGGGAAAATGAGAATTACTTTCGCTTTGTAGTATTTTTATTGCTTAGGTTTTGCTCTCTCCTTCCAGCTTAGCAAGCAAAGTTGTGTGAGTGAGTCCCATCCAACCATCTGTCCATCCAGCCATCCAGCCAGCCATCCAACCTCCATCTCTTGGTCAGCAAAACATTTTCTGCCATAGGCAGCCCAGGAGGGCTGTGTCAAACTTGCGAAGAACCAAGATGGGAAACCCAGACCTCACCGGGACATTTTCTCCCAGCACCTGAGAGGGAGGAATGAGCCTCACAGGTTATGCTCTGCTAGGACAGATTGCTTCATTTGGACGCAGCAATTTCTCCATCACCGTGAGAGAATCACTACAAAGAAGATCTGTTGTGTCCTCCAAGTCTGATGGTAGAAAAGCCAGGCCCCCAAAAAATCAAAAAAATTCTAGCCTCGGCCTCTTCGCCTCTGAATCATGTCATGGAGAGCCATGTCTCACCCTTTCAGGGGTGTTTGTGATCACAGCAGCAAAGCTAGCCCCCGGGGGAAGCTGTGCATGCACCTCCGTGAAGTGTTTCGATACCAAAGCCGAGGCTATGAACCCCGGACCCCGTGACAGGCCAGTGCAGCAGCTTCTGTGCTGGAGGTGATGTGGATCTCCATCTCCCTTTGCGAACCAACTGCAACTCTTTGGCCTAATTCTTGTAGGATTTCTGGCAATAGCATGACAATGGTGAGTTTGGCTGCCACAAAAGCCGAGCAGCCACGGCTCACGGTTGCCAAATCAATTTCCATCAGGACTAGGAGAAACCCCTGACTGAAGATGCTGGAAGTTTTCTCCATTTGAGTAACCACCGTAATGCCTTTTCCCTTTGCAAAATATTTTGAGAGACTCTGATTAAAGAGCTTCACAAGAACTGGATATTACTATTTATTGATGTTACTGTACAGAATTCACTCTCCACCATCAGTGAAACAGTAGCAGCATACGATACAGTGCTGGAGTTACAGTGTATGTCTTGACCCCTACAAATTACTCCTCAATGCAACAGCCAGGAAACGCCAGAAATCAGGCAGAGAAAAAACAAGAGAGAGCAAGGTTTTTCAGTACGAACCTCACTGTCTGCTCCGTACAATTCAGTCTTTAACACAATGCTGTTTCACCAGGGTACCACTCCTCAGATGCTGAAAAATTATATTAGGTGATTAAAAACACATCTAAATATACATGTATATACACGCATATATATGCATACATACAGAAAAAAGAATTTAGTTTTGATGGCAGGCCATGGGAACCCCAGGGTTCAGTTCCCACCAAGATGGACAATTTATTTACATTTCTTCTCAGTATTATGAATTGATCTTTCCACCAGCACAACTCAGAGATACTTAGGTCATTTCTTTGCTTCTTCTCTTTCCCTATTTTATTTATGAGATTAATAGTCAATTAGGACTCAAAACCAACCAGAACTCTTCCAGTTATTAGTGTTTGATCCACTGCTGACATTATTTGATAAATTTTTCCTCTGGTTTATGAAGAGACTCGGTGTCTGAAGGATACTGAGTTTTTTTAACCACTTCTCATGCTTTATTCTTCATGTTTACCCTTTGCGCATCACTTGGGAGAGGGACGCAGATTGAGCTGTTGAACTTTGGGCAATAGCTCCCTGCTAGTCCCTTTTTCTCGTGGATTCCCATGACGTTGGGGTGTCCCTGTGTTTGGATTGAAAAAAAAAAAAAGGCTCTTGGAGAGGGTCACTTGTTTAAAAATAGTTTCCAGTGGGGTTTTTTTTTTAGGTTGTTGTTGATTTTAAATTACCACATTCCCACTGGTCTCGAATTGGGTTTGGAAGTTGCAAGGGAGAAACTGCAGAAGAAGGAGGAGTGGGAATGTAGGATGAAAGGTCTCTGATGGAAATGTGAAGAAGTGGGCAGGAAAGACCAAAAAGCAAGGAATGGAGGGGGAGAGCATCAGAGCATCAGGGAGAAGCAGAGAGGAATAGTAACACAGGTGCCCTCTAGCCAGTGCCAGTGTTTCTCGTCTCCAGCATCTCTCCCGCTGGATCGAGTGTCCTCATGTTTAGAGATGGGCAGGGACTTCAAGTCTGGCAGCCAGCCGTGATCCCGGGGGAATTGGTGCTGTGCTGCAGAGCCACGGTGACCCGGGAGCCTGGCGTGCCGGGACAGCCCACATGGGGCCCCTCGTCCTCGCTCCACCCAGCGTGTGTCGGCTGGGTCCCCCTCTCATGCCACGTTTGGACCAAAAAGCTCTGCAACCGCAGCGCTACCAAACATGCCCTGTGATCTGATTTCCTTTCATGGCCAGGTGCTTTTAATAACCCGCTGCCAACTGCAAGTGGTATTGCCGCAAATGATGCCTGGAATGAAAGGAGGAAAGAAAGAAAGAGAAGGAAAAAAAAAAAAAAAAGTCAATGAAACAGAACAGATAATTTTGCAATTTAATTTTCCATCTTCTCTAATAATGGTACCAGTGTCATGCTTGATGGATGAAACTGCTACATACGGCCTCTCAAGATTAATTCCCCTCCCATAACTTCAGCCGTAATTTTCCAGAGCAGCCTCTTGGCTCCCTTATTCAATCTTCCTCCTGGTTCCTTCCCCTCTCCCTTCCTCAGCCTTCTCCTGCTTGGAAGAATGTTTTGGATCAAAGCCGACAAGGAGAATTAGACTGGGTACAAGGGCTGTCTTTCATGTTTGCTGAAGAGAGTCGAATCCTTTTCCTGAAGGAGAGTGCAGCTTTTAAGTGGAAAACATCAGCAAAGCAGCAATCAGACCTGAATATCCACTGTTCCTTATCTGAAACTGCTGACTACTGCACAAATACGGTGTATCTGCTCCTTCCAGGATCATGAAGGAACTACATTTTTTACCATCCCGCTTGGGCAGAAATCTCTGAAGCCCATTAAAAGTTACACCGTAATCTGATCTCCATATTTTCTCAAGCCAGGATATCTGGAATTTAAAGACAAGGTTTGATCTTATCTATGTTTTATCTGATGATTCTGGCTCCACCAAATAAGATTTATCTGTAAAGAAAATAATGCAATTAATGTCCCGGCTGCCGAAGTGTTTATGGAGACCTCTCCGTTTTTGCTACTCGGAGCACTCCAATTAAATGTAACTCTGTAAACCTGAGCAAACCAAACCCTTATCTGAGAACACGCGACGCTCCTAAATTAAATTTGTGGATTTGGTAAATGCTGTGGAAAGGGCTCATGCTTTCTTTGCTTTTTTTGTGTGAAGGGGACACAGAGACACTGTTCTGAATAAAACCCGAGTTCTCCCCTAGCCTGGCAGGGAGCGTGCATACCACTAACAAGTGCTATTACTGCATTTACGTCACCGAAGAATTTTCTCCTTCTGGCATGCTCTCTGGCGTCCCACAGCTAACGGGGCTCCAGGCAAAAGCAAACGTGCTGTCCTGACAAGGGAGACATGCGAAAGGCTGGTCCCCGAGCTGTGCGAGGCACACAGCCATGAGCATGCGCTGAGGGCCACAGTGTCCGTGGCTCACCCCGAGCACCAGATCTAGCTGGATCTCACTCAGTCCAGAGGGACCAACCTAGTAGGATATCCAGATGCTTGAACGTCTCCAATAGACCTCCTCTGGAAAAAATGAGGGAGATCTTCCTCAAGCTGGGGGCTTTCTTAGTTCTCCAGCATTTTAGAGACCCCATGGAGTGCACCATGGCACTCTTCAAGGATGACTGATACCTTGGTCTTGTTATACAAAGGGGGAAAGGGGCACAAAAAATGGATCCTTTTAAATATCAAGCCACTTCAGACCAGCAGCTTCCAACTGTGCAGCGCCCAGCTCTCTCCAGACTCCTCTCCAGTTTCTCTTCTCCAGCTTCTCCTCCTTTGAGGTCCAGCAGTGCTGAAAGATTGAGACCCCCACAGTAGCAGAAGCAAGGCTGGGCTGGAAAAGCACAGAGGGACAATCTGGGACTGCAGTTCCTCTTTGAGCTGAGCCGTTCATGATGCCACCCTGGGCATCACCCCCAGGGTTTCTCAGGAAAAGCAAGCCAGGCACAGCATGTGCAAAGGGTCAGCAGAACTTGGTTAGGAGAGGTGGTTTCACAGTGAGCAGGTTCACCGTGAATGGGTTCATTCACTGCAATTCTAATGTCTGGCTTTGCTTTTCTGTGCAAAAGCAAAACATCATTTCTGGCTGATCTCACCTGAATTATTTCCAAACTGCTTTGCCTCTGAGTTATTTGGGTTTGGAACCAGTCTGAAAAAATTAATTGTGCACCCAGTCCTGGGGTTTTACTCTATCAGCTGGCTTCAGAGTTCCCCTAGCTGCACTTTGGCTGCAGCAGCCTCCAAGTTGGAAAAACATGTTTCTGTCCTGAAACCCTTCTCAGCCTCTTGTTTGTCCAAGGTACTAATGGGAAGAACTCCCCCCATGAAATAAAAAAAAAAAAAAAATTGTTTTGAAATTTCTACAGTCAGGAAAAACAGTGATCAGAAGAAAGTACACACACCTGTTGGTTGCTATTTTCAACTACTGTATAATTTTTTTCTTTTTTAAATTTCAGAAACCTCTGAGAAATTATCATCTTCCTCCTTTCTGGATCACCTTTATCTAAACCTACTTTCTCCTTCATGTCACAGGATTAATATTACTGGCCTTTGTTTTGCCTCTTTATGGTTGTTCTCACCCTGCCCCCATTTTCTTTGTTCATGGAAGAGCATCAACAAAATTCCCTTGCTGTTAGTGAAAGTCTTTTTTTGATAAACATTGCTTGGTATATATGTCTTTTTTGTTTAAAAATGGCAATACTACTTAATAACAAACTCTGAGGCCTTAATATATGAGCATTGCAATCCTGGCTGGAAATAATTTAAAACAACTTTACCAGATGCATAAGGCAGGGGTAAATCACAAATCTACTTTGTTCAAACCACTTAGAGTAACTAACCTGAAGTCAGCGGCAATGGCCATATCTGACCCTAGACAGAGCCCCTCTCTCAGCAACAGCAGGTTCCAGATCTCCAGCCGATCTTCACATCAACTTCATTTGATCCCTGTTGATGTTCAGATTAGCTGAAGGCTTCATGGTAGTTTAGGCACGCTCAATTTGAGGGGACTGGCCACTCCTGACGTGAAGAATGATGGCTTGGGCACCCTCAGTGTAGATCAAGAAGGTGGTGAACAATGGAGACACCATCCTTGCCTAGATCTGTATCTGACCTTGCTCTCCTCTGATATGAACCTATCCATCTTGCCCTGATTGTAGCAAAAGCTCTCATGTGGATGAGCAGGGCAGGAGCCCAAACCTTGCAAGCGCTTGCCCCATCCCACCTGGGAATAGGCTCGTAGTACACCTCCGGGATGTGATGGGCCTCATCGCTTTGCTAATCAAAGAACTTGCCCACCATGAGCTGAGGAAATCAGTTACATGCAGTAAAACTGAAATTTCCATTCCTTGTGTAAACACCATGTATCTCTCCAACGGTGTCCATAAAAATGCGGGAAAGTGCAAACTCAGCAGCTGGAATAGACTGGGTACCTCCGTGCAGTGAGCATATACCAGGTGGTCTCTGTCACAGAAGGTGATTTATGCTAACTCTCTCCCTCTTGGGCTGCTTTTATTTAGTTAGTGGGAGTTTGACAGCCCAGAGGTCACAGACACTCCAGTCACTAGTGGTTTCTCTACTGAAATGGAGAAATGCCTTTATGGAGGGGAGGGGGGGAACAGGATGGGACGGGGAAAGAAGAACTGAGCTGAATGCACGCTAGTGTCAACCACTGGAAAAACAGCAGATCCATAAATAGTAAAGGGTTTGGAAGACGAGGGGCGATGAATAGTGCCTTAATCACAAATGAAATGTCAAGGGAGGAGGGGGAAGGGGCTCTCTATTTATCCTCTCTCGCATGAGATTTAAAACCAGGGAGACAGAGTCCTTGGGGACCTCACAACGAATATTTTCTATGCATCCAAGGAAGGAGCCTGTCCAGACTTCTCACAGCTTTTTTTTTTTTTTTTTTTTTAATAACCATGTTCAGCTAAAATTTTTGGAAAATGAGTTCATGACACTGTTCCTTTCTTACTTCTGCCTTTCTCTTTGGACTTGTGCAAGACACAAGATAAATACTTGCCTCAGTTTAATCAGGCTGTGGGAGGGCATAGGGAGAGCAGCCCTCTTTGAGACATCCTCGGAGAGCGCCAGGAGAAAGATTCAGCAAGGAGAAGCAGCACATCCCCAAGGGCTCAGATACAGCTGAGGTCCTGTACACCCCTGAGGTGCGGCACCTCAGTCATCCTGTGGTAAATGGACATATCTCATGGTCTTATGGCCATCCAAATGGCAAGTGAGAGCTCTTCGCTTAAGCTCAGACGGAGGAGGACTGGGTGCCTGAGGTCTGCCTTGCCGAGTGCTGCGTAGTAAACGCATGTGTGCTCTCAGCACCCTCCTGAAATGAAATCCTGACAATGCTCTCCAGCTACTCCAGGATACTCCTGCAACAGCACTTCTGCACCCTCGCTGAAAGACCATGCCACAGACCATGCTCCTAGCTGGGTGCCTGCTTTTAAATACAGGAACAGTATCAATTAGCATCAGTACTCCTGATTTACTCAGCAAATCTATGGAAGAACATCTTTGAAAACCTTAACACTTAGACCAGTTTTGTTTCCTCCAAGATTCAAAGCCTGGGACCTGAGACATTGCTACGCCCTCGCTTTCCATGCACGGCACGTGTTCCTTTAACTTTGTCTTCATTAGAAATGCATAATTTGTGATCTCAGCGGTACCTCTGCACAGAGCCAGGAGTAGTGTTATTGGCTTTCATGGAGCTACTCTGGATTTACATCAAGGTGAATGAGATCAGTCCATTAGCCTCCCTGGCAAGCTCCCTGGAACATGGTTACAATTTAATTTGGTCCCTGAAACACTCTAGTTTTGGCCAATGGCTTCCCCTCCCTAGCAGACTATATACGTCAAGGTCACCAAATCCCAGATGTCCTCCAAGGTCCCGGGGGTCGTGGTTTGATTTCACACTGGACATTTTGCTGCTAGAAGGAAAATAGTCTGGGTCTTATTTTCTAGCTTTCACAGCCCAGGAAATGCAGGAAGCTGTTCGGCTCAGGTTTTTCTTATGTGACAGATCAGCTTTTTCATACATCTGCTGATACAATGCTCAAGGATAATTTGACTTTCCTTGGGGAAAATCAACAGCTGGAAAACTTACAGAAAAAGGAGCTTTTCCCAAGAAAATCTCCCCTCAAGTTCATAGGAAATTGCAGTGACCTACAAAGCACAGAATAAAAGTTGATTGGGCTGGAAGGGTTTGAGACAGCCGTTATAGCTAATTCTTCCCCAAGGAAGAAACGGCTTTGCCTGCTTTGTGAAAAGAAACCTGGGAAGGGGTTTGGACTTTACCCCGCGGGCAGTCCCGGTGCAGCCAATGGAAAGACTTCTGAAGCAAGAGTAGCAGAGCAGTAGAGGAATGTTGTCTGGCTGAATTGGGCACTTCTCTCCCAGGAGTGTCACGAAGGACCAATGAAAGGTCATAAACACTCAAAGATCTCATGATAAAGTGGAATTCATCCATGTAATCCCATTACAGACGACCTGCTGGATGGTTTGTATCAAATGAAGATAGGGAACAGATGAAGGGAGATCTCCTAAAAGAGCATCAACATTTTTGGGGGTGGGGGGTCACTGATGTCTACGAAGGGTAACAAGAACTGCAATGCAAAAGCAACATGTCACCATTACGCTGCAGGAATGACTCAATGTGAATAAGGGCTACTCCTTGCTCTTGGCTTGTGGACATCTCTCCTGCTGATGCCAACACAGGAGCCATGGGACTCCAACCAGGTCCTATAGAGAATAAACCAGTGTTGCAAATCTTTATTCCAATTTGTATTTCTTTACTCACACCCTCAGTATTCATCCGGAATGTCATGATTTGTCTGCTTTTGGACAGAAAATCAGTGGAAAAATATGGATCATATTGTTATAAAACATATAAGTTTCATGACTCACCCAGAGCCTAAGTCCTGTGTGATCAGTATTTCTGAAAATTGAGCAAGTTATTAAGGTACTCAGTATGCACTTTAAGCTCATTATAAGCAGCCAGTTAAAAAAAGTCTTGTCCGTACGTGTTTTTTGCTCAATGAGGTGTTAAATAGGAGATGTCCTTTAAACAAACTAATCCATCCACGAGAAAATATACAAAAGAAAGGTTCTGGAATGACATTTACCGCTCCCTAAGCACGTCAGAAACACCGCCTGTCTTCTCACTCGCCATCGCCGAGGGAGAAAAGGATGAAGTGGGAAGGTCTCCGTCTTAGCAAAACAGCTGCCGCAGACTTAAAAGGCGAGTGGCAAGGTAGAGAGGTCTGACTGAGATCACAGGCACTTCTGGGCAGATAGGATCTCCGGGAAGCGAAGACAAGGTGTGAGAAGTCTGTTCTTTCTTGTATCATCGCAAGGGCTCTTTTTTGAAGATAAGCCCATTTTGGTGGGGGGGTGGCTGTCTTTGCACTTCAAGGGCAGGTGCGTTTCCACCTCCCCTCTGTTTGTTTTCTAATTTTCTTTTCACTCTCATGTCGGCTCTTCGTGACCCTCTCTCTCATCAGCATCACCGCCACCTCCTCGCGGGGCCCTGCAGACAGGGGTTAAGAGGCCTCGCAAGGGAAGGGAGTTTTACGGTGGGGTCTGGAGGAGCCGGGCAAGGGCTCAGGTGGAAGGGGTGTGGGGGAGGCAAGGCGAGGAGGGAAATGCCAGGGTACCCGAGTGTGCTTCGGAGCAGTGACCACCACAGTGATGGACCACAGGAGGGGTCCTGGCTCACCTTCAGGATTCCCAAGCACCATCCCCACACAGCACAGGTACAGAAGCAGATCATTGCAGGGGAACCCAAAAGAAACACCCAGAAATGGAGCACTTGAGCAGGCAATTAGCCCGATGCTCCTGGTGAGGAACACTGCTGGCTGGTTTCATTCAAAACCAAAGTGAGGGTCATCTTCTACCACCTCACCGTACAAAACGGAGCTCTTGATTTACAGTCTCTGCTACTTGACAGACCCACAGTGTTCCCCAGTTTCGTGAAGCAGCAGCATCTTGCAAATGCTCCGTGGGTAAAAGAGTGGTGGGTTTGCTGTGAGCCCCAAGGATGGACAGCCAGCAGGAGAGAGCATAACTGCACTGTTTGCCAAAAATAGCCACTTATGCTAAAAATTTTGGTTCAGGGGTCTTCTGGAGATTTGGGATGTATTGAATACAATGCTTTTCATGTACGTCTGATGTTCAAACTCCACACTGTGGCATCCAAACCAAAACAGGAGGGAGAAATCCCAGTGTGGCTTTTCTGTGCCGCTGGACGCACCATGGGGTTGTTCACACAAAGCACAACCAAGTTCAGAAAACAAATAAGCAAAGAGAACAGAAGGGAGCACTGCCGGGGAGGAAGAGGGAAACGAAGTGGGAAAGGTCGGTAATTTCCCACTTAACTCAGCCCATGTCTCCTAACCTCTCTCTGCCAATTCCCCCTTCTGATTACCCTACCTACAAACCCGGTAATATAATCGCCTATCTTTTCATCAGCTCTTCCTTCCTCTGGGTCTAATCTCTTATGACACAAATGACTGAGTTCAGGGTTTTATTAGTAGAAACGGGGGATTTCAGGCTCTGAACACGACCAGCAGCCCCTGCTGCCGAGCAGGGACCTGCTGGCGGGCTGTTGCCCGTGTCAGGTTGTTGTACAAACATTACCTCCTGCAAATCCCCGGCTTGGTCACCAAGTCAAGCGGTAGAGACAGTTTGCCCAGTAGTTTGACCTTTCACCTCCCCTTTACTAAATAGACCTAATTACTGCGTTTGTCTGTCATTTAAGCAACAAATGACTCCATTGAGGTCATCTGAGGGAAGCTGGAGTTCTTAGCTGTCATCTCGAGAGTGCTCGGCTAATTTTATCCTGCTGGAGAAGAAAGCCCTGTGAAATTTTGCTGGAAGGCTCGGTTACAATTGCTGTTTCCTGGGAAGGGTTTGGTGACACGCTCACTTCTGGAGAGAGCAAGGTATACTCCCACCAGCTCCTTCCAGTTCACAGTCCTCTGCAGTTTCCAGTGATTGCAGGGTTTACCCGAAATGAGAAAATTCCTGGGACCATCTAAAGCAAAGCGAATAATAATAATTAAAAAAAAAAAAAAAATAATTTTCTTTTGTAAATCCAGATTTTGCCACTGGAAATTTAAAAACTCCTAGGGCACTGACAACTTTTTGTTCAGCCAAAAGGAGAGCCAGAAACTACAGATGCATTTGTTTCAATGACAGTTGCTCTGCAGTTCTCAGTACTTGCAGTTCTGATGAATCCCAATTACGTGCTTTGTGGGTAACATGCAAAATGTTGATGAAAGTGGTTAAGCCTGGAGAAAACTCAAAGAAACCAAAATGTGTGCAGGGAAGGCATTAGGCAAACTTAGAAAATGGCAGTGTTTCCCCTCTGCCTATATACGTAGTAATCTCTAAATGAATTGTGGGGAGATAAAGATACCTACCTACACACAGAATCGCAGAAAATACTCTGTGTGTCTATTTGCACATACACTGATTTGTATAGAAGTAGGTCTGGAAGGGGCATACAGGAGGTCACCTTATCTACTTCCAGAATCAATCAGGTCCCCCAGACCCATTCCTGAGAGACGTGAGCCTGACTTATCTTCAGTCCTTCTCCTCTCCCAGCAGTGGAGACCCTTACTCTCTCCAGGCCATCCCGTGCACACCCCTTCTTGAAAAAAAACGGTATGTCTAAGCTCAATCACAAGAAATGCACAGGGTCCCTGCTAAGACATATTTAGACAAGCTATGCCAAGGCTAGTCCTTCATCTCCGTTGTATCACCCCTCTTGTCCCTGGTCTGGGCACATCCCTGCATTTCCAGCTCCTTCCCCTCCAGAATATCTCTGCAAAGGATGTTTTTCTAGCTTGTCCCTTTGGCTGCATCTCCCTTCCCTGTGCATCTCATGCTCTGGCTCTTCTGCTGCATCAGATGTCAGCTGCCCCGCCTCACCTTGCAGCTCATCCCCACCTGTGTCCTCCTCTGTCCTTCAGATTTAAGACCTGGCCTCTGGATCCGCTGGGAGCGCACCTCCATCCCTGCCTTGAACAGGCACCTCCCCATTTTCTGCTGGGCTCCTCCTCTGTATGCGAGGAGTCCCCCTTAAACATCTGCAAAACATCTCCAGCCCCCTCTGTAAAGCTCTCCACCACCATGGTGCCTCAAAGACAAAACAAAACACGACAGCAGCCTAGATTGTTGTTGTTCCCATTGTGCTAATATCAACTGAGTGCTTCCTCCCACTGTCCCCGTCTGTCTCCATCCATCTACGGTCTCTCCTCGCAGGCTCTGCTCCATCACCCTAGCAGGCTGAGCCAAGCAAGGGCTGCTCAGCCTCGGCCACCAGCAAAAATCACCCCTTGGGCCACCCCGGGGGAAAAAACCACCTTGCTTGGAGCTGGTCTGAGGGATCGGAGCCCTCCCGCTCCAAATGGGAGGAAGGACTGGCTTTTATCCTGAATTTCTACAGCCCCAAGCGCAGGACGGTCTTGGTGCCTGGCTGGGGCCAGCAGACCCTGGCTGGTCGGCGGAGCCCGTCCTGCGATCAAAGAGGCGAACACCCATGGCCGAGGTTTGAAAGGCGAGAAGACGGTGACTGACGCAGGCACGCTCGGCACTCTGATTCAGTCCCGTCTTTCAGCGGGGCTTAGATTAAGCCCATCAAACCCAGATCTTTTTCTCCCTCTTTTCACTGCCTCTTTCTCTGCTGACACAAGCGTGCACTGCTCAAAGCGTGTGTTATCAGCAAAATGAGGTGTTCTCTACAGGGCAAAGCAACCCTGCAACAAGGCAAAGAAATAGCGAGGCTAATCAAGGGACTAAAAGTCTGATTGCATTTGTGCTTCCCTGGTAGGTGAGGGCTGGGGAGTCTCCCAGGGATTTCTTTTATTTCTATAAGCAAAGTTTGCTCCATCAGAGCCACTACAGAAACAGTTGAAATAATCTCGCAATGTTACCCCTGCCTGGAGGTGGGAGCTAAACTATAATGCCTGTAAAGGGTTAAACTGAAACAAAATAATAAAAAAAAAAACCCTTATCTTTCTGTATTTAACAGCATCTTGTAAGCAGCATGCGTTGGCGCAGGTCGCAGCGTTGCTGTCGCGCCCCATCCCTGTGCACATGTGGCTCTGCGGGGAGGGCTGTGCCCCCCGTTACCTGCGGGACAAAAGGTTTTTGGGAAGGAGAGGGGAGCCTAAATGAAATACACCCATTAACCACAATTTGCTGGCCAGAGTTTTTCATGTGCAAATAACAGAAGCAGGAAAATAGAGAAGGAACTTTATCATTACCCTGTTGCAAAATTTAAATAAACATAATTTCTTATGCTCAAAGGACATTTGATGAAAAGGTTAATGTTATTACAGGTGCTTAAAGAGCTCTAAAAGCCTTATATCACTATGTGGGATGAAAATGTATAGAAAGAGACAGCGAACATTTTAATAACATCCTCCTTAGTTCCTTCACTGACAGATGCTCTGTTTTGTTAGAGCACAGCCAGTATTTTAATAAGGTTGAAACAAGTTTATAGCTGTTCATGTGAAACAGAAGGATTTTCTCCCTTTTTCAACCCAATTTTTTTTCTAGTCCCCCAAACCTTGTCTCCTCTCCCCCTCCTCTCTGTCACCCACCAAGCGAAGCATCATGGAGCATACGCCAAGGGAACGCAGCAACACCTCCAAGGGCCAAATTCCCCTTTTCCTTCTTAACCAGATGATGGATTTTGTTTAGATTTTGGCATCTCTGTGCTGACAAAAGGGTTGGTCCTAACTGATGTGTTTTGGTACCATGTTTGGAGAGACACTAGAGGAGGTATCAACACCTCCCAGGACTGGAATGGGGAAAAGAAGCAGCATAAAAAAATATTGCCATGTACTTAGAAAAAAATAAATAAAAAGGAGAGAGATAGTTGCAACGTCTTAACTAGTTCTCAGCACATTTTAGTTCAAGGAAAGCGTTCATGTACAAACACAGCCACCATAAGCTCCTGAAGCTGGGATCGAAGGCATGAAGATGGTGTTCGTCGTGAAAAGGAACGGGGAGGTCATTTGTTTGTGGAGATAGGTCAGCGTGGAACCATCAAGTACAAACCTCAACTGTGAGCCAAAAAGCCCAACCCAACCAGGGACTGTTGTGTTTTATTGATTTGCATTGAGGCTAGGCAAAATCAACTCAAGACGTACTTTTCAGGAAAAATAAATAGCTATGGGAAAGAATTGTTAAAAAAAAAAAAAGGAAACAAAATAAAATGAAGAGCATGATGGAGCCTTTGAGCCAAGCAGTGGGAGTGCTGTTCTCCTGCTGTCTGTGTACCCTTCCCGGATAAATATTTCTGTCATGAATAGATAAAAGATTATTTTTGTAACAAAATTAGCTTCTATCCAATGCTCCGCTGGTTTTGCTCTCTAGGCAAAATGCTGAATTTCAGTTGCTCTACATTGAATGGGAGAGTGGAAACATCCTGATGCTCAAAAATTAAATGAACAGCCTGATAAGAAAGAGATTAGCTATGTTTTGGGGGTTTTTTTCTCCCTTCCATGAATCTATCTGATTGCTGCAATTGCCTGGGCTTGCAATTGCCTCTTCTCTTGGCATTGGTCTAACACCGGTGATGGATGCACAGGTCAATCCTGAAACACACCGGTCTTGGGCCGCATTGCCTCTTGCGTGCCCTTCCCAGCCCCATCCACCCTGCATGCTTTGGGGTGGATCTCACAGCTGGGGGTGGTCTTTTTTCCTCCCATCTGATGGAGAAAAGGGCACTCACAATACCCAAATATCATCTTAGGGACATGACTGAGGACAGGCCATAGCAACAGGCTACCATGCTCTGGAGATTCCCCTGGCCAGGATGCCCGTTGCTCTAAGCGCTTCTTCAGTGGATGGTCTTCTAATGACGAGATGGGAGATGAAGCAGCCCTGGGAATAAACTGAGCTAAAGCCACCTTCCTCTGCAGCACTGGGCATCTCCAGGGCACTTGAGGACAAAAGTTTACATCCCCCTGCATTGTACCTGTGCACTGGGACAAAGACAACGCATGAA
This sequence comes from Burhinus bistriatus, assembly GCA_013397275.1. Lineage (NCBI taxonomy): Eukaryota > Metazoa > Chordata > Aves > Charadriiformes > Burhinidae > Burhinus > Burhinus bistriatus. The sequence goes on from VYXH01003075.1 coordinate 100,650, forward strand.
GTGCTTTGTGCCACTCTGCTTCCTTTCCATCAACAGTAAAACGTTGGAAATACAGTCTTTTGTTTTTTCCTTTGTGAAGAAAAAAAAATGCATTTAAAGCTGAAGCAAAGGACATTGGCTGTCCAACAGCCTAGCCAAGAAACGCAGCCCATCTCCAGAGGAAGCCGGTGAACGTTACTGCTAACATTGCTGGCTCTGATTTATAGATTGTTCCAGCTGAAGACTATTTACCCCATTTCCTCATGGTTGTCTCCTCCTAGCCATGCATTAATTAGATCCAGCTACTAGCAACGCACCTCTAGTTTCCTTGAGGTCGTGCTTGGGGTAATTCTGAGTTAATTTTTAATAAACTCATGTCCATTTAAACTCCCTTCACCTTTAAAAATCTTTTGCAAGCCAGAGAGGCAACAAACCCCGTTGCTGTTTTCACACGCACGTACCCACATGCACAGTGGTGGTCACCCATCGTGGCTTCTGCGGGTTTGCCTTAGTTAAATAAATGTCCTTCCCTCCCCATTTGAAGTGTTCCCAGCGGAAGAATGAGGTAACATTATTTTGTTATCTAAAGCAACCAACGAGTTTTTTAGAGGATGACCTCCATGTGTCTGTGTATATACAGACACACACGCTCACGCACACGCACATGCAAGCAGAAACGCACATAAAAGACCCCGTTATGAGTTTCAAACTTAGGTAAACCTCCTGTAGACCTCATTAAGATTTGGGCTGGACTTGGCTCCGAGGTTCAAACTCCATCTGGTCCCCTCAAAAGATCTTTGTTAACCATGTTTTCATGTCATGGGGCTGAGGAAAGCTGATACATAGAGATTTTTTGGCCCTGGACTGCTCCCATTCTCCTTTTAAAATCTGGGGTAAATCAAGAGCAAAGAGGGTCCAGATTTACTGGGGTGCATTTGCCCTTGTTGGGAGCCACTTTGGCTGACGTAGGGCTGTAGCAACTCGCCCTTGCAAAGCATTTTCTCTCTTCCCTGGCTCCAGTGCCATGCAGTGAGGATTTCAGGTGGATTTTGCTCTGCTTGAAGCCTTTCACCCCCTCAGATTCAGCACAGAGG
>VYXH01003075.1:114779-145161 GCA_013397275.1 Burhinus bistriatus
GCGGAGCCGCCGGTGCTCAGAGCCGGGCCGGGCCGGGGGGAGGCCGGGGGGAGGCCGGGCCCGGGGAGGGTCCCGCCCGGGCGCCAGGCGCTGCCCCCGACCCTCCGCATTAACCCCGCTGACACGGGCGGGCGCCGCCGAGCCAGCCCGGCCCCCCCGCCCCGGGCGGCCCCTGCCTCCCGCGGGGGCTGCCCCGCCGCCCCTCGGAGCCCGCAGCGGACGCCGGGCAGGGGCTGCCCCCCTGCAGCACTTACAGTTCTTAGGGGCTCACAGCCCACCAAGGCAAAAAGGTGAATTTCTCCTCTTCGTTCCCCCTCTTGCTGCTTCGCTCTTCTTTTCGGTTTGGCTACAATTTACGGGGGATAAGGGGTTTATTGAAATGGGGGGAGAAGAGGTAGTTTGGGGGTCAGAAAACTGCTACAGCCTGGGGAAAATAAAAAAAAAAGGATGTCACGGCAGGTTGGGTTTGTTAGCCTGGGATGTTTCTCACTGCGTCTCGCTCTGCAGAAATCGTGCGGGGGGTGGCACGGAGGGTCCCTGCGGTCTCGCTGCCCAGGGTGGGCAGGGGTTCTGCCACTGCTTTGCCACGGAAAGCCCTGAGAGGTGCCACTCCAAAGTAAAGAACTTTTTAAGAAAAGATGACCGTAAGTCTACCTCCTTGCTGGGTGGTTGCAGCTCCTTTTTACCTCCCTGCTCCACGCACCAGGGTGCTTGGCAGCCCCTGAAGCGCTGGCGAGGGGCAGTAGGAAGGGGGGGGGTTCCCCTCCATCCTCCTCTCCCCAAACCACATCTCCGTTAGATCATGCATACGTTTGGTTTTTGGTTTTGTTTTGGGTTTGGTATTTTTTTTTTGCGTTAAGGTTGAGGTTTGCATTAGGTGTGTGCCCACTTTGCTCCTGCCTCCGGGGTGCTGTGGGACTGCAAAGTGGGGCTGCACCCCAGGCGGTGGGGGCAGTCCTGCCGCAAGGAGGGTGCCCCGGCCCCTTCCAGGAGGATGCAGGGTGAGGAGGACCATGCTGGGGATGCCCAGCACTACTCCACTGCAACAGGGATGAGGGACACCCGGGGAAGGAGGGAGGGAGGGAGGGAAGCAGGGAGGGCGGAAAGCTGATCCTGAAGTTTCCATCATGTGAAATTGAAGCGCATGTGCCTATAATGAAATATTTCCTCCCATTTCATGGCAGCTCAGTAATTCCTGATGGCAGGGAGCCTGGGAAAACAGATCCCCCCGCTCCCACCCACAGCGCCTGACCGCACGGGCAGGGACAAACAAGGGCTTCGTTTTGCCGGGCAGCGGTGGCTCCCCACCTCCCGCCCGGACACCTTATAGCATCCTCCAAACGCGGCCCCACGGGGAACCCTTCTCCCCCTGCCCCCTCCTCCAGCAAAGGGAAATCCACGTTTCCAAAGATATTTCGGGGCAGGGCTGCAGCAGCTTGGCCCCCGACTCCAGCAGCACCCGGGTCCCCCCGCATCCCTGGGGCCAGGCAGGCCGCCTGCCGTGCTGGGACCGGGGATGACGCCGAGGACTGCCACCCCCGGCAATAGCCGCTGCTTTCATTTACTTTAGAATTATGTGGTTTTTCCCAGCTCCTCTAAATTTAATTAAACTTTGACCAAGATTCTAAGCAGGGAAAGAGAATAGAAAAGGGGTTTTGTGCCAGAACAAGCACAGTAATAATATTAATAATAACAAAAAGCAACAACAAGCCCTTAAGCACTTAACAGGCTGGGTTGTAGGAGTTCGGGCTACTGGGCTGAGTCAGGCAGAGCACTGGGAGTCTGCAGGCCCCTTTGGAATGCTCCTGACACAGGATTGAAGCAGCCGAGGACACCAGAAAGCTGCTGCAGCATCAGATTTCCTTTTGAAATCGCATTTTCCTTACAAATATAAGTAAAGTACAGATAAACTGGTGGCACAGAAATAGGAAGAGATAGGGGTCAGATGGAAATGCAGCTCGTGCCTGGGAGATGGAGGCTTTGATGGGGAGCTGGACCAGCTCGGGCTGTGCCGAGAGAGAGCATGCCATGAAGGAGGAATGCAACGGAGGGATGCAAGACTTCAGCAGCAGCCACCCTCGAGTCCTAATTATTTGTTGTCACTATTTGTGTTATAGCAACACCCCAGACCTGGACAAAACCCCTGTCGTGGTGCGCATTGCATCTCCTGTGTGTGGACCCCGCTCCCACCCCAGCGAGTTTCTGATGTGGTGTCCTGCCAGAGGGATTTACACTCATTTTAAGGCAATGCAAACCTGCTCTGCCCCTGCCCTAAGTGCCCTGCTCGGCTGGAGCCGATGCATGGGTCTTGCTGTGCAAGTTTATACCTCCTAACAATCCACTCCCCACCCTCTACTGTAAAACCAGTTTGTTTTTTTGTAAAAAAGCACATATGCTTGAGCCCTTTAAGAAAAATAATAATTTGCTCCCTCCTGCTCCCATTCTGTTCCCTACTAGTTGGAAAAAGAGTCGGTCAAAGTGTTTATTCAGGCTTAGCTCCTAAGATGCCGCTAACAGGATGAAGTTAGGATCATATAAATTCCTCAGCCAGATAAACGTCCTGTGTAATCCCGTATCTGTCCCTGACAGTAGCCAGTACCAAATGCTTCCCAGGATGTGACAAGAAAGCTTCGCCGCGTCTGCAGATGGAATTACCTGCTCACAAAGAAACCATACTCCTGGTGCCTATCACTTAGCAGCTGGTTTGATGAACTTAGGAAGTCCAGAGAGTGAGTGCTTTATTAATTTTATTATGTTATTAATTCTACCGTTTTGGGATCAATAGGAAAGCAGCCTCAAGGCTGGAAGTCACCTGTAGCTGCAGATGAAGAGGCACGTGGGTGTCGCAGTGGTGACTCCCGAATCCAGAGGCTCTCTGGTCCTCCCGCACGTGGGCTTCGCTTTGTTTCCCGTGTGCTTAATGCGTCACAGGAGTGGGAGGCAGGACCTTGGAAATGTCCCGCTAACATGAGTTTGCAATGAACATTACTCATTTCTTGGTACAAAACTTAATTGGGGGATTTCAGGACCTGATGCAGAAAGACCGACAGGGAAAATTACTGTATCCAGCATTTTACATGGCTGCTTAGGATTGCGGAGGCTCACACTTATGAGTGCTCTGGCACTGATTAGATCTAAGTTTGATTAAACAATGTCGGGAAAACAAGGCATCCTAGATTGGAAGCAGAAGCGAGCCAACACGCCGCAAAGGAGTGCAGAACACAAACTATGAACCATGTCCAGCAAATGGAGTCCAACACGTTTGTGCTTGCGATGCTCAGAGTCACTACTTAAGGGACGACCCACTAAGTTGTTCTTGAATGTACTTAGCGCGAGTGTGCCAGGGTGAGCTCCTTTTAGTAACTTCGGATGGAGAAAATCCTGGTGCATTCCCAGTAGCAAAGAGATCTTCTCCTTTTGCTGCAGGTTTCCCTCTCTAAAGCACCCTGCCAACATCCCCAGCCAACACCAGTCATGGAGCCCCTTCCTCTAAGGAAAGGAGCTTATTCAATAGCTACTTGCGTGCACGGAGACACACGTTTACTCCTGTGTTCAGCTGGATCCCCACCAACTGCATTCATGTCAAACCTATCAGCACCACCATCAGCCCTCCAGTCGTGTTCCTTGGCACCATATAACTCTCCTCCATCTCCCGCTCTCTTCCTTTTTGGCAGCACAAAGCTCCCTGTCATCTCCAGCTCTCCTCCTTCTGTCAGCAAGGAGCACGCACCACTGTGCAGTGAGACCAAAGGGAACGGCCATCCCACAGTGCGGAGCCATCTACCTCCGCTTTCTGGAGGCTGGGAAAAGCCACCCCCCCCGAAATATTAACTGCACGCACACATGTGTGCACACACGCTTCCACCAGCTTGCTGGAGCTTCGGTCTCTCTTGTGCGTATCAAGATGATGTTAGATCACGTTTGCTTCCTACCCAAGAAATTCAGTGTGTTCGTCCTCCTGTTTCTGGCCACAAACTCTGCTTTGCTTTTTTGAGGATGAAGCAGCACCTCAAAGCCTATCTGGGAAGCAGCAGGAACACATGCTCCCCATCAGCTCCTCATGGGAAGTCTTGGCAGGGCAGCAAAGTTCCCCAGTGGCATCCTGCAGGCTGGGAGCTGGTGGCCATGGAGGACTGGGGAAGGTCTGGAAGTCAGCCCCCGCCTTGAACATTACTGTGGGACCCTCCGAGATCTTCTCCTGAGTTCCATCCCAATCCCATGTCCATTCCTCACAGTAAAATGTTGCTTTTCCTGGAGCATCCTTTTCCCTTTTCCCATGTCACAGGAAAGTGGGATGACCATCAGCTCAGAGCAGACCCCTTGGCTCTGAATGCCAAGGAAAGGCAACACCACCCCTGGCACCGGGGACAGACACAGGTGTCTACGGGCATCACAACAACTCAAATAAAGAAGAAAAAAGATAACTGGCCCTCTTTAGGTCAAAATCTGAGCTTGTTGAAAGGCTGCTCCCTCCTCTCCTTCCATCCGTTGGGAGGGAAGACCTCGAGGTGAGACACCAGAGAGCTCATGTAAATGCCAGGCAAGCGAAAACCCTGAAAAAAGCCATTGGTTATTCCACTTTGTGTTTCTCCTTTCACAACTCATGGTCTGTCTTTGTAAATGAAATAGGAATTACTTGAATGATCAGATAATTAATACTAATTTTCTTCATGTGTGAGCAGAGGTGTTGATGGTGTTGACGTTGCCATACCTCATGCCTTTCTTTTTCCTTCTTTTAAAAAATATAGATTCAAATACATTTTGCTTTTACAGCAGCCACCTCTGTTGCTTTTTTTTTTCCTACAGAGTTTGCTCGTGTTCTTACATAAATGCATTTACAAGCTCAAAAGGAGGCAAAGAGCAGCTTTCTGAAAGCACACTTTTACCTCCACGGAGCATCACCAGTTTTCCCCTCTGGCTTCAGGAATGAGTGATGCCACGTCTGGGATGCACACACTTTGACTCACTCCTATCTCTCATTCAGTAAATACTCTCAAGAGAAAATGTCATGTTCTTTATTTCTTTTCTTTTTTTTTTTTTTTTAACAATCCAAAGCTCCTCTGAGCCCAACTGCTTTCCCAACCGCCCCGTTTTCAGACTTTCCGAGTTTGAAGAACCTCTTTATTTGGTGGTTTACTGGAAAAGCTGTTCACATCTATAAATAAAGCTTACTCTTCCTGATTTTATCTTTCTCCATTTTATTGTTTCCGGTTGTTATTCATTTTGGCCGATACTTCCATGGGGACTTTCCAAAGAAGAGAATCCGAAGTGATATAAAGACGCATCTGAATAACATCCAGGAATAAAAGTGAGGACTGATTATAAATATGAAGCATGACTACCTTTTACTGGAAGACGTGAAAAACGCAGGAAGAAATTCAGGCTGGATGTAATCAGCCTGGGAGAGCTCACCCAGAGGATGATCAGCTACTGTGCCTGGGCGTTTCGACGTCGGAGCGAGGCGTGGGGAGAAAAGCATCAAGACCAATAATGCTTAAAAGTCCCCTACAAAGAACTTGCAAAGGTGAAAGTTTACCTGCTTTACAGCTCTGGCTGTATCAGTTGGCCTAATGAGAGGTATTCCTCCATCCCACAAACACCGCTTTGTTCGGCCCTTGGCGTGGCACTTTCTTTTCTTCCATGCTCCCTTACTATCACCAGTTTAAAGCCCAGTTTGGCTGCACGCTGAGAGCCCAATCGACCACAACGCAGCCCTGTATGGAGGAAAGGAAATGCATTCAATCAATGGGGAAACTTGTAAGCATCCTTCTGATTATGAATGCCTTGGCCAAACCCTATAGATTCATTTACAACTTCCCCGGTAGTTTTTTGCTTTCCCATCCCCTCTTCCTGATTCCCCATTTAAGGAAAATTCATCTGATTTCTGTAGTCTGCAGCCACCATTTTCTCTGTCTTTTTAAAACCCTTTCCAACGAAAGAGCTCATGTCGTTTATTTATCAGATGGGACGGTGCAGCCTAATTTCCAGCAGGAACTAACCCCAGGCTGACGAGAAGTGGTGTAACTCGATGAAGGAACAAATGGGATGGATTGGGAGCCTCTGCGAGATGCAGACCAGGCGGGATGAGCCCGCGAGCCTCCAAGGAGCGGCCCCAACCCGAAGCATCCGACGAGATTCCTTGCTTTCTCTCTCTGCAATAGCTCCTAGCAGCATCCCTCTGCAGCCCGTAACGCCACGAACAGGCAGCCCTTGCCCCGGAGCCCTTCCAGTCCCATCAGACACAACCAGGCAAAGGTCTGAAGAGGCAGCAGCCCTTGCACGGTGGTGGATGAGCAAACCTCGTCGCAGTCTGCTTTTCCGCTGGCGCTGGGTTGCAAGGCTTGCTTCCCTTTCCTTTGAATTCTCTGCAGGAAAAGAGCTCACATCCACCAGGAGGGAAGTGCAATAAATCTGCCTGAAGCAAAAGCAAGCAAGCCCAGTAAATAATTGCATGTCTATAAACTTGCAGGGGAGGAAAGAGGTATTCACACTCTCCAGCAAGGTTCCAGTGCTGTTCAGTGCAGCCCTCATCTCGCTCCCCAGGGCAGCGGTGGATCGGCCCCTCACATCTGAACTGCCTCTTGGCATTTCTGCTCCTCATCTGGCCAGTCTGGGATCTTACGCTTCAACCCCGGCACCCCTATGTGCCCGAGGGCTTTAAAGTCATGGCTTGAAAATCTGCTTGGGTTTCATCGTGCTTAAAAATTGCTCGTATTTATGGCAGAAGTTTGTGGGCAAACAGCATGGTTTAGCTGTCCGTGTAAATTCTTACACACCTGATATATTAGCCTTTACGGAGACATGGTTAAACTCCAGGATTATCAATAATCCAACTATACTAAACAATGTGAGTTATAAAGGTGAGAAGGGGGAAACAGATCGGGAAGGGGGGGTATTGGGTTACACAAGGGCACTCCAGAACCTGTCTGGATGTCAGCAACGATAAAATTTATCTCAATTTATGGCTTGTCAGCGGTTTATTAGGTCCCTCCTTGAAGTCTGTAAGTACCTTCACCCAGGCAGTCCCAGTTCCTGAGCAACATAGAAGAAGTAAAATATGGATGGCACATAGGGAAACTGAGATGTTTCCTGGCTGCAGTCCGTGGTGGCAGCCCCTGGGAAGGGCTTGTGCTTGAGCACCGAGGTCTGCACCGCATGTGATGGATGCAAAACCCCATGTTCACCTGAGCAAGCCAGCTCTTCTGCAACTCATTACACGGCTGAGATCATGCATGGTGCGGAGCTATTTTCCAAGCCTTCAGGTAAATAAAGCCTTCAAAAGCACTGAAACCCAGCCGCTCTTCCTTCCTCACGTCCCAGGGCTTTCTTTAATAAATCCCATACCAGGGAAGTGGAAAGCAGTGTGGTTTTCTGCTTTCAGAACATTTCGGCTACACTCTTTTCTCTATTTTTTCCCAAAGACTACCAGGGCCAGAAGCCAGGTCTTCTCCTGCCTCTTCCGCAAAGAGGAAGGGATCCCTCACAGGAGGGACATTAAAGATGTGACCCCCCCGAAGGGGATGGCCACGTCAGGAGGACAGGACTTAGACAGGAAAGGGCAGTGGTCCTTTAGCTTGCAGGAAGTCACCGGCTCCTTTAGGAGGCTGTGTTTTGGACGGGGATTTCTGCAGAGCTCCCTGAGCCCTAACGTCACCACTGTTGATGGCAGCAATGCCCGTCCAAGTCAATCTCTGCCCGTGGTCTTGGCTCTCCCTCTGAGCACGCCAGGTCCGTGCACGCCAGGTTTCAGGCAGAAAGACCCATTCGCTCGAGGGAAGGCATCAGGATTTCTATAAACAGGGATTAAATACACTTCTTGGTGACAAATGGGTTTTACTGCCCGTGTCAGGCATTGGCTGCCAAGTGCCAAACTGGCAACCTCCCTCCGGCAACGCACACGTGTAAGGCATCCGCGCTCATGGAATTGCTGTACTTTTATGGTCATGGATACGAGAGGCTTTAAACACTCCAGATTTCTGTGCATTAAGACGTGTTGGCTCAGACATCCCTCGGCAGCTCGTAGGTTCTCCGGAGAGGGACGCGGCGGGGCTGGCACAAAGCAGAGGCTCTGCAGTGTGCCTGCCCTCGGCTGCACCGTCCATCATTGAGGAGCTGTGCTCTGCCCGCTCTCCTCACATGTCTGTGCTCATTTGTCCAAAAGAAAAAATAAAATACTGCCTCTAGTTTCAGGCCTGCATCCTTAGGTGGCCATGGCAATGACGGTGATGCCCTGGGCTTGTATAGAAAACGGTAGGAAATAGGCTCTTGTAGGACAAAGGAAGAAATTCCCAGGAGGAAACTGCAAAACCATGGAAAAATTCACATGGCTTTGAACGTAACCACCTTCCACCACTGCGGTAAAACCAGGCATTGAATCAAAAAAGCAAAAACCAAACTACTGCCAAAAAAGTGGCTGAGGACTACCGGAAAATAGGACTGCATTTGCTTTCTGTTCTCCAGAAATATGTATTTTAATGCAAGGAACAGCTTTATTTTTTGGAGCAAAATTTCAGCGAGCAGAACACCGTTTTGCACTGAAAAGGATATGGATGGGATTGTGACAACCCTTAAAATACACAGACTACCAGAAAACTACCTTCGCATGTCTCGCACTTGCTTCCCTAAGGAATACCGTGATTCCGTAGGTGTCCATGGCTGCTTTCTTTGAAGGGTATGGCAAAACTTGCATTGACATAACTAAAAGCAAAATTGAGACTATTAACTGTAAACGCTCACAGGAAAACCCATATGCACTTCTCTGCGCTTTCCTGGCCAAAATTCTTTCAGCACGCACCTGCTTTCTGTTTGTTTTGGTGAAAACATGGAAAAGTTCTAACTTTACTGAAAAACAGTTCTGATTTCTCTTAAAAAAAAAAAAAAATCAAGTAAAGCATCAGTTGCTGATTTATTTCTCTCCTTTGGGTTTTAGTGGGGTCCCTATAAAATCCTCTGGTTGAGCCAGCTCCTTTTATTGCCAGTATTGTGCTCAACTGAATGAAGGTCCTACATGTTTTGTTTGTTATTCTGAGTCATATCACAAACATTTTAGCAAAAGGTCCAAAGACTTACAGGGAACATAGGGAAGCCAAAATCGCCAGATGGAGAAAAGCACATCTTAAGGGGATGACATTTGGCACGAGAAGCAGAAGAGAATTAGAGTTTGGTTTGATCTGCCCCGTATTATATCACCGCTTATACTTCTCAGGAAATTGTTGAGGTTGAACCAAAGTAAAGATTGAGTTTTAGAGCATTTTCTTTTTACACGTTCTTTTGGGACCCCACTTCTTTCAGTATGCAACCTATTAATTATAAATACATACACGCACTCACATCCAATTTTATTATTTGGGCTTCATCTAACCCTTCAGAGGGAAGCAGATGAAAGTAATAATCAGTTAATTCAACTACAAAGCAAAAAATAAAAAAATAAAAAATCAAAGCTAGATAAACATATCATGTTCGCATGGAAAACAACAACAAAAAGGGCTGAACTGGCAGGCAAATTAACAGAGCTCTTCCGCACCTCTGTCAAAAAGGGGTGCCGTCATCCATCGACGACAAACAACGTCGAGTGGGGACCACGCCATCCCTGCTGTCCCTTGAGGCGTGCAGGAGGCAGAGCATCCTGGCTCGGTGCTGGCATGGGAACAAAGCAGGCATGCCCGGGGCAGTTTGGGTTGTTTTCTACCTAACGGGAGCTGCCAGCCCTCAAAACCGTGGTGTTGATGCTGGAGCTCCCGTGTCTTTTCCCAGGGACAGAGGGGAGCTAAGGGCAGAGACACGTTTGCCGACAGCGGCTGGTGACTTCCAAGATGCCTCTGTGGAGATGAAGGCATCGTGTCCCCAGCATCTTGCGGCTCGCTTCTCACCCCTGTGCTGATCCAAAATGGGAGGAGAAATAGGCAAAGGGAACAGAATGGGACCTGCTGGAAGACTCCTGATTTAATGGTTTTTTCTGTTCCCACAGCAAGCGGCGAGGGGGGGTGCTTTCCTAAGGGCAATTCACAGCCCCTACACCAGACTAGGAGAATTTAGTGTGGTTTAGGTTTAGGCTGGTTTAGACGGCAAAATCAAATCGTTGGTGTAAAAATCTTCCCTTAGCCCTAAAAATTTCAGCCTTTTCCGCGCTACAGAGGGCTATGAATCACATTTGTGGTTATTTCATCGTATCAAGTATGATTATTAAAACATTATTAAATGTTATACTGGTAAAGCTTTAGTGCTTGGGGGAGAGGCCATGCTTCCCACTCGGTTGCGGGGCCACGAAGGTATCACGTCCCCTAAAAAAATAAGTGATTGCACTGGACTTGGCTGCCTGTCATCTGAAAAAAAGTAGTAACTACAAGGGGACCACCTGAGAGCTGGGTAAATCCAGAGTTTTGCTAAGGATAAGGAGTTGCAGCAGCTGCAGAGCTGGGCCAACACGCTTTGAAATTACGTGCATAAATGACTGCGGAGAGTTGTTGTTAAGCTGAAAACTGTTCTCACCATAAACTCCAGCGAATGCAGGACAGCCTGCAAGGGAAGAGCTGAGGACAGCATGTATCCCGTTACATTTTTAACCGCCCGGATTCAATTTTGATCTCAACATGAAACCCACAAAGAGAAGCCAGGAAAAATTAGCCTCTCCGAATCAAGAGAAATGTGCAAATGAAAAAAAAATGTATCCACCTCCAGTAAAATCCCAAGTTAAGCAACAGCCTAATGCTCTGTGAAGTTATTTCCCCTTCAGACATGTGCGTTTGGCCCTCGCTGAGGGGTTTTGCTGTAGTGTCACATCAGGTTCACTATGTGCTAATCTCCAAGGCTTGCAGTCGGTTAAAGCGCGCTTGGGTTGCACACAACAGGGCATGGAAGCAGGGCTGGATCGCAGCTCATCTCATAAACTTTTGCTTTCAGTGGCTTTATAATTCTTCAGCAACAACTTTTCCAAGGACGAGCCTTGACGTTGTGCAGAAGCACATCTGCGAGTGGAAGTGGGTGATGTTTTCCGTTACATGGGAGTCTGGTAGTAAAAATGAGATGTTGTGGGCTGACAACAGGTCTTCAACCGGGGCTGTGTCGCTCGGGGAAGGGTGGTGTTTTTATGCATTGCAAAAATCCCAGCACAAATCAGGACTCAAGCATGCTATGTACTGTATGAATGTCTGGCAGGAGTCTTCCCTGCCCCGGTTTATGGTGCAAGACCCCAGCTGCAGAAATGTATGTATGTACTAAATCAACGGGGCTGTGCATGATTGGAGGTACAAATGCATGTTTTGGGGGGATGTGGATCCTCCTCCTTGGGTAGAAGCATCTCCCTGGCTGACATATCTTCAGCCAAGAACTTGAAATTTAAAAAAATACAGTGACTTTGCACTTCACCTGCTCTAGGCAAGTCCATGAGGTAAGAAACCCGTGTTTGCTTCGGAAACCCCAATTCTGCAGAAATCCCACACAAGGCAACCAACAGTGTTTGCAAATCTGGCCCTTGGCTTATAGAGAGGGACCATAACCATGGACCAGAACAGCCCTGGGCCTCAAACACTGCAATAGGTCACAAAGAGGTTTGGGGAGAAGAAGGTGGCTTTTTTTCTTTTTGGTCAAGAAACCAGCAAGCCGATCATTTTTGCCGCAGTTTGAGTCTGACTGAAGATGAGATACACAAACAACAACAAAAAAATGTTTTCAATCTGGACTGTCAAGTATGGAAGGATATTTGTGGTAATGGAGAAATTTGCCACCCACTGCTGTTGCTTTGGTGTACTATTTCTGTGGTTGCTCTTTATTCGGAATCGGTCACTGAAAGAAACTAACACAAAAACAAATTCCAAACTATAAAGTGGGATTTCCAGATAATGCATCATTTCTTAAGGGAAGAAAAAAAAAAGCCTTTTTGGATCACTCTTTTTCCCTGCTTCATTGGCCTTTTCATATTTTCCAGCATTTTTGCAGGATCCTCTATCATTTGCAACTATTACTGAGAAGTCTCCGATCCTCTTAGCTGTCCTCACACACATCCACATAGCAGGATCAGGTCATCATTTAGTAGCGCTGCAGGCCTAAAGCAAAACAAAAACAAAAGCAAAGATTGTTGCTAGTGATACAGAAACCTCAATGGCTTGTCTCAAGGCTTGGTTCAGCAACCAAAAATTTGGACTCTGGCTTACACAAACTAGCCAAAAGCCTCCTGAATTTGTGAAATTCAGCTGGAGTTTCTGGAACTCTTGGAAGGAAGCAGGGATGGGGAGATTTTGCTTTTTTTCTGGAATTTTCCACGGTCCCAGGAGGAGGCAAGGCCCTGATGGTGGTGCAGCAGGAAGGGGTGGAGCAGCTGCACAGCCATGGTTTTGGGAGATGATGCAAGACCATGCATTGCAGTGGCAGGAGCTACAGGAGAGTTAATGCTCTCTTTGGTCTGACCTGTCCCCCCTAATTTTACCCCTTCATTTAGTCCTAAACAGAGGAGTCAGTGCCAAGGTTTGCTGTAGAGTTTGGGAGCTCAGGTGTTATTTGATTTATGCTTCTGCTGCAGGAGCCCTGAATATTCCGAAGTCATGGTGCTGCTTTCCAAAGCCAGCACTGTGTCATGCGCCTCCAAACCTGTTCCAAAAGCTCACACTGGACTTTCCTCTTGGTCTTGTCTCAACCTAAAATACCCCAAAAGTGCATGCAAGGAGCATGAACCAAACCCTGACCTCACCTGCATGACTTTGAGGAGAGGAGAGAGCTGTGAATTTTTTGGTCTACTTCTTTCCACCCATGCTACCACAGATTCCTTATGCCCTGCTGGGCATGAACATTTTGAAGACTCTTTCGTTGCCCCTTTTCTTACCCAAAAAGGAGAACACTGAACCCATGGCCTCATCCTCAGAACACTCAAAACGGGCAGTGCGCTGGCTCAGAGGTCGAATTATTTCTCAGTGAGAATTAGGAGGCTTGTAAGAGAGCACTCACATATGCCGCGAGCAAAATTTCCTTCCAGAGGGTTGCATGAGGTTTCTGACCACTGTATCTGTGTGTTCTTGAAGATGACGTATCGTGTTACTAATTCCCCTAATTGCATGTCTGGGCTAAAAACAGACTGAGTTTTCCTAAGAAGTTACATTCTTAATAACATTACTTAAAACACTGTGGTAAATTCAAGTAAATTTTTAACTGATGTACGTACATTATAAATCAGGATATACATGCAGATAATGTTTACCTTAAGCTTGTTTATCTGACTCTGCTGCTCATTTGTTCTGTGTTTTGCCAAAATGCAGTGATACAAGATAGAGCGACTGGAAGAGGTTCAAGCCTTCCTTCTTCAGGCTCCTACTGCATGGAGCATTTCCAGGAGTGCAATGCCCCCAAAATAACCATACACAATACTCTTTTCCCCAAAAACCTCTAGTAGCAAAATGGACAACTACATGCAGCTTTTCCTTCTCTTCAAGAGCCCAAATATTGTGCCACGGTGAGGCAGATTTGCTCCCACTGAGTGCACATTTGAAGAAGGTCCAAGAGCAAAGAGCCTCAGGGTAATCTTGGATGCAGGAGAGCTCTAACTAATGTGCCTATCTGTATGGTGTGTCAGGGATATATGGCTCTGCGTAAATGAATTTTGATAATTTAGGGATTTTTTAAGGTTAAATCTTTGTTTTCGCACTAGAAACAATTCCCTGGAGATCTCTAGTGAGATGCTGAGCATAGGAGGTGGGCGCCAGCCCCAGGGTGGGGGTGGCTGCCGTTGTCCCGGGGGCTGTGAGACATCCGTGACCCACCGCTGTGCTGGCTCCTGTCCCCTCCCATGGGGACCAGTGGGACAACAAGGGGCTGAGTCATTCAAGGGGAGGACACAGCCTTGGCAGTGGAGAGCAAGATGCGTGGAGGCACTTGACATAGAAGTGAAGCAATCTGGAAGGTGGAGTCTTTGTGGGGGGGTGGGTATGTTGATTTTCCAAATCATTTTTTTTTCGGCCATGAATATCAATCCTGCGATTTCCACAGAGATCAGGAAATGACACACATGTGCATTGTTGTCACCTCCAGAAGGAGTGGGGAGGCTGCTTTTGGCCACGGCCCAGCAGCAGTGAACACGCACTTTTGGGAAGAGCATTATCTCACTGCTGAAAGGTTGCTTGCAGAGGGAAGCAACTTGCTTTTCTCCTTTTAATGCCAGCATCTTCACTAGAGCACCAGGAAAACAGTGGTGAACACTCATCATTGAGAAACTCTCCTTTGGAAACACAGAAAGGCGAAAGAAAATACTGCTCAGGAGGCAGCCAGTCCAGGGGTGGTGTTTTGGGGGAGATGCCCCCTGCATCTCAGAGAGTTGCTCCATTTTCTCTTTCCCCATCAGTCCTGTGGCATGGGTAGCAAAATCCAAGGTAAATTCTCTGATGGATGCCATCCTCTTCTTCCAATGATGGGTGAGTCAAAGGATCACCAGTAACCGGTAAACATGACAAATCACCAAACGTTTGCACATCCTCCCAAGCACAAGGATTAGCTCTGGCTCTGGTGCCGGATATTCAGTCTTCACAGGGGACCAGTTGCGATTTCCACCAGCAGAGTTTATTTTGCTGGTCTGAATCTGTAGCAAAAGTGCTCAGCTCGGTGCAACATCTAACACCAACACTCCCACTAAGTCCCATCCGGAGACCTCCAGTACCATGCCAGTGTTGGCTGGGCTGGCATGGACAAGGTCAGAGCTTTGCAAGCTTCGTGCTGGCAGCTCCAACCATTGACCCATCCTCCCTTGCTCTCATTGCCAAAACCAGGGACAGTCCATGGGCTACACAAGTGGCCAGCTTGCAGAGCTCAAGTGCAGTGCAGATTGAAATGGACGGCTCCTGACAACGTTTTCCATTACAGTGGGTTTGCTTCCTTTCTCAGATCTCCATCCACCCTCTGCTGGATGCCACCAACAGAGCCAACCTTCATTTCAAGCACTAGTGAGATACATATTTATCCAGGACTTTGGGTTTTGTTTTGGTTTGGTTTTTTTTCTCTCTTTTGGACAGCTTAGGAGGCAGCAGGGGGGGGAAGGAAAATACTCAAGTTTTAGATATTTTAAGCGAATCAGGTGTGATGCCCCTGGAGTGGCCCCTGCAACACCCGAGTAATGAGCTTATTGCAACAGAGAGGAAGATGTTTGCATCACTTCCCAGCAGCACATAGGGTTTCCTCTCCTGGGTGTTGAACATTTCAAACCTGAAAACAGTGGTTTTTTTACCATTTTTTTGATGTAAAGCTAAGATATCTTGCATTTCCAGAGACCAGTCCTAAAACCAATAGAGGCACTTTCTACCATTTTCCTTCTCCCTTTATTTATCTCATCCTATTAGGATTAGCTGGATCCACATTAGCTAAAATGCTTTCAAGAGTGCTCTTTTGCCATCAAGATCATGGTAGGGCAAGGGATTTATTGCGAACGTGTCTCAGACCAAAGGCAGTGATGCTCAGCAGGGAGAGGAGCCTGGTTCCACCCTGCGACACGCAGCCAGAGCAGCCGTAGAGACGTGTTTGCACCTCGCTGTTACTTTGCCATGAATAATGGATTTCCTGTTTGTTGGGACTGATGAGCTGGAGCAAATAATGACAATTAAAAAAAAAAAAAAAGAAAAATTGGATGGCTGGCCAGAAATCAAGTGTAATGTGCTTTTTAAGGATAGCAAGCTTGAGTGGTAAATAAAATTGGAGCCCAGACTGGGTTTTTTTTGTCAGAGCCAAGTGAGTTCAGCTCTGGACAGTGTCCAGGGAACCTTTCTTGTTTGAGAGAGAAACAAGAGGGAGACTTTGATGAGACTCTCCCTCCTGCAGGTAAGAAGGGAGAGGCTGGATGTAGGCAACACCCTCCTGCTGCCATCTGCAGCACTTTGCCTTTGTGCCGAGTCAGCTGATGGTGGCCAGGTCCAGAAAATCCCCTGGAAACCTTTAGGAGGATTATTTCTTTCCCCATACTCAAGAAAAAAGAAGGCAGACAAATAAGCTCTTGAATTGTTCTCTATGGAGAAATCCAAGCCCTGTTCTTTGTGAACCAAGCCTGAGCCTCTCTGACCATGCAGGTTAAAGTTGAAGATGTCAGCATCTCCACCTGTCACTCCTTGATTTACACGTTCCTCCCCAAAAACTGCCCCATCATATGCGCTGCTCTAGATGCTGGTGGAGAGATGCCATCCCCTGCAGGCACCGCTTTTCAGACCCAGCCAGCTTGGCACGCTGAAAAGCAGCCTTGAAGGTGTTTGCCTGCTCTTGCTTAATTGCTCAGCACAAGGGAGTTTTTTTGTGGGCTAAATTAATGCATATTTGGAAGTTGACAGTTCATTTACAGGCCTCAGATGGTCAAACCCAAGGAATTTCTCCTGGCCTTGGTTTGCATTTTGTGGGCAGTATCGCCATTGGGGAAAGTTTCCTTCCACCGCAAGCTTGGTCCCACTGCGTTGGGCTCCAGCAGGCAACCTCATAAAGTTGTGGAAGACTCTCATCCCGTGTGCCCTTAATTAATCACATACATCTTTAATGAATTATGTTCCCCTTTTTTCCCAGCTTTGCCTCTCCTCACCCACTCCAGGCTGCAGCGAGCCCTCGGCTCGTTTTCCAGCAACGACCCAGTGCGAAGTGGCAGCCGTGGCACAGAGTCCCAGCAAGAGGGTGGCAGAGTAGGTGCTAAAATTTACCTGTATATCCCCCTTCCTTCCCCCGCCACCGCTGGAAGCAGCTGGGTTGTGGCATCTCCCGAGGCAGCTCTTAAAACACAGAGGGGATATTGATACCAGATGGGTAACTGTGGGAGGTATTTGTATTTTGCAGGCTGGAGAGGCTTCGTTGAGATGCACAGTGTCTTCCCCATTTTCCTGCCTCTAGTTCTAAAGTAAGAGATGCTATACCCTAACAGAAAGCCTCCTGGTCACACTTGGTGGGTTGTTTCCCTTCCTGCTCTCCTGGCTCCTTCTCTGCTCCGTTTTCCCCTAAATTCATCCCATTTTTCCAGCTCCTGTCGCATGGTGGGAAATGACCTCCCCCAGACCTCCAGCCAGGGCTGATTTCCTCCCTCTTCCATTTGAAGGTGTCTTCCCCTTCTTTAGCAGATAGTTTTCTTCCTGCTGAACCGCCGTTTGTGATACCTGAGATCTTCCTCAAAAGCCCAATGCGTTAGCTTGCCAGCCCTGCTCATGGTGAGACCCTCAGCTATCCTAGAAATACAGCCGAGAGTGCATTTCTAACTCCAGTTTCAATCAGTGTTGCACAATATTTAATAAAAAAGCACTTTTCCCTGTAAGTGATAGCACTGGGGTGGCAACAGCACTCTCCAGGAGACTCTTCTGTAGTGTGAGGTCAGCTATTTTATCAAACCCAATCTGGTAGATGCTGAACGAAACTCGAATGGCTTTAAGGTTCAGGGTCCTTTCAAACTCTTTTTTTCCAGTCCAGGCAGAGAAAAAGAGCCATTTGTTAGAAAAACGGTGTCAGGGAAGTTACATATGATATTTGCCAACGTTACATCATCAAAGCGAGATCTCTGACAGATCTGTAAACAATAACTTTTCATATAAATGTCTACAGAGCCTCGAGTATGTGCCTTTCAGCACGGTGTTTCTACATTTGCAGCGAGGAGAAAATGCAGCATGTAACAGGACGAGGTCTCCTCACACTGATGCTGGTTTTAAACCAGCATGAATTTCCATAGACAACCCTAAACTGAAGGGTTCAGATTGTTCTTTACAGGTTTTGAATTTGCATCGCAAAATTGAGGCTTTCCTTTAAAATCAGAATAAAATACTCCAGCCTAGGGCAGGTTTCCACAGCACGGTGAGAGCACACGTACTCCTCAATTCCAGATCTTGGCCAGTAAGGCAGGATTTGGCTGTGAAAGGCAATCTCCCTTCTGAAATAGTGTCCTGGGAATAACACTTTTGAGGCATCGGGGAGCACCCATCAGATGCGGGGTGAAAGAGTCACGTCTTTCCCCAATGCTCTGGTGGGTCTCAGGGGCAGAGGCCGCAGCACGGGGCTGCAAAGCAGGGCTGGGGGGTGCAGAAGTGGGCTAAAGCCACCCATTACCTCTCCCAGGACTCTCCCATGACTCTGCCGACCCTTCATCAATACGGGACCCAAACCAGGTCCCTGCTGCGCACGTGCCAGTCCTGCCAGCAAGGGCAGGACTTGTCTTGTTCTGCCTATCCAAGGATCGGGTACATTTTAATTCAAATATACAAGCAATTAAGATATTACAAAAGTCTTCCAGCAAGCCGAGCACAAGCAGCTTACATCTATTTTCCATTTTCACTTTCCTAACAGTCTACTTTTCCTACTTATCTTCTCTGTTCTCGGCTCATTTAAATACCAGCTAAGAAAAATACTTCCAGTCCAAGCTCTGACACCAGAAAGAATACCTAAATACATTGCATGTCAACCCGCACTGTAATTAAATGGACGTTGCTGAAAACACAGGTCTGTGTCATCTTTCTGATTTTTTTGCTGCTATTTTTTCCCTCTCTGCAGGATGCACAGTCTCAGTCTGCAATGAAAAAGAGGTGAGATTCCATTCTCTTTTTTTTTTTTTTTTTTAATTGTCCAAGGCAGAGTAACTTTAAGCTCCCACCTATTTGCAGAGGCATTAAAAGGATCCGATGCTTTGCAGGGTTGGGCCCAGCATCCCCAGAACAATTTTCTGTGGGCTGGAGAGACCATATGAGAAATTCTGCTAAACTGCTGTTGAAGTGACAGGCCCTACACAACAGCAGATTTTCACTTCATCTATATTTATAGCAAAATGGAAACAAAATGTGCTTTAAAGTAAACAATAGTATTTCCAGAGTCCGGCTGATTTTCTTGCTTTGGTAAGCTCCCAACCAAAGCTTTTCACGCTGCAGGCAGTGATGAAAAGGTAAAGCAGGGAGAGTGAAATCCCAGCCTGACTCTAGTCAGTGGGAAAGTCGCCACTGATTTTAACAGGGCCAAGTTTTACCCAAAAACCTCTATAAATTGAGGCAAGGATCATCTGGGAACTGCAAAAGGAAGCAAAGCTGGTTGCTGAGGTCTCTGCTTTTCTCCATCTGAGCTGGTGGCATAATCAGCCTGGGGATAAAAAAACACAACAGCATCTATTAAACAATGCAAAAAACTTAAAACACTAAAACCACTGGATTATAGAAGGAAACATGTTGTCAAGAGGAACCACATACTTGCAGGGTTTGTAGCCTGGTGTTTGCATCCTTATGCTATTTGCACAGGCTTAAGATGGGACAACTTGCCCCGGTGAGCGTTTGCGGAAGAACGTATTTACCAAGAACCAATTGAATCAACAACGTCTGACGTCATTGTAGAGGGCTGTTGGATTTTTTCCCTTCGTCATAGGAGGAAGGTGATAAAGCATTTGTGACCACAAACTGTGTCATCAGGATTATTTGGTTAGCGTGCAGTTTGGTTGCAGCATCCCAAGGGCAAGAGAGAGGCCACTGCCTGCACCGTGGGACCGCCTCGCAGAAAGGGCAGAGCCTGGAGAAGAGATGAACCAAGAAGGAAGGACGAAACAGATGTCGGCCTGATGGAAACGTCCCCTCTGGCCACCAGCAGAAACACAGCAGGCTAAACGGGGTGGGTGATTATAAAAGAAACACTTCCCCTGGCTAACAGAAAACAGTGTCTGCTTTTACTGAGTTTGATTAATAGTATTGATAATACCTTCGACTCCCATTGCAGCTTCCATCAGAGGCTCTCAACAGGCTTCACAAACATTTATCTGCCAGTGCTACTCGATTGCATGGAGGAGTCTCGGCAGACATCTGTCCCAGGGACCTCTTTGAGAGGTAGGAACTGCTGCAAGCAGCTCAAGGCTATGACCAACGATCTAAGCAAAGTTTAGTTCCTACAGACCTGCATTTAAATCAACAAAATTTACCAAAATCAGTTCAAAATTCAGTTGTCACCCTAGGATGAGCATGCAGTTAGTGTGACTGTGCCAGTAACTCAGGTCATGGAGCATCCTCGTGGCCGACAGGACTCGTTTGCCTGTGCTGACCACGTGGTGGTCTGTGACTTGGACACCTCAGCATATCGTTTTGGAAGAGAGTTTGGTGGCTTCTTGACATCAGAAAAATGTTAAGGAACAGATCCTCACCAGAAAACCCTCCATAGCAGGAAGGACCTAAAATATGTCTTTGTTTTCAAATCTCCTTTGGCCCTAGTGAACGTCCTTCCTTGTCCTGATCAGCAGGCAGAAATTTCCATGGGAAAAACCCTCTCTGTATAGATGCCAAGGAAGTCAGGAGAAAAAAAATAATAATAGTAATTATAATAATAAAGGAAACTAGCAATTTAAAACCACTGACTGCAAGGGTGCTGGGGGCTGGCCACCTGTAGCACCTGCAGAAGGAAGGGTGCTGGGCATGATGCCCTGACCCAGGGCTGGGCTCTGCAGGAACCCACCTGCCCTATTGCTTCATGATGTCCTCTACTTACTCATCCCTCTGATGTTCCAATGCATCCTGCGCCCTGGGCTTTCCGGTGTGGCTTCAGATGGGGTGTAGGCTGGGGTATGGGGTACAGCATCACCTACATGACTCTAAACATCATCTCCGCCCTGCATTGTGCTACCCCCGCTGGAGGGTTTCGGGAAACATGACTAAGGCCATGTGCCCGCCAACACGCGTGTTGGACAAGCGCGGGGATGAACAGCCCGTCCGTATCCTGCAGTTTTGTTGCTTGAGGTCATAACACGAGAAATCAGCACAGCCGCGGGCCGGTGCCTGGTTTCACATGCAGGGAAAGAGCCTCCTCGAGCGATTTGGGCTTTCCAGCCCAAAGGAGACACGTCTTCATGCCCACTACCTCCCAAACTCAGCAGCCCTCCTTCCCCGGCAGCACCCTTACTCGAGTGAGTAATCAGCCTGGGCTCACTCTTTGCCTTCAACTTTGGCCAGCCGAGCTTCAGGGCATGCTAAATTCAGATATGCATTTATTATCTTAAAAAATGTGGGAAATAGGAAGGGTTGTAATTTCCCAAATTACTTTTCTTCTCGCTAACAGAAGCTGGCAGCAAATATATTTAAAATGTAAATATTTAAATACTTACTTGCAAGCACAATTACCTTTTTTTTGGTCGTGACTTGATTCATTCAGAAGCTATAAATACCTACTCAGGAAGCAAACGTCTACGCTGGGTTTTGGGGAGCAATTTTAAAACCCTCATCGGCCGACTGGCTTAATAATTATAACAAGTAGGTGTATGAAGCGTCCATATGTGCAGGTTTTTCCCTGCATATTTTAGATCAGCCAACACACATGGATATGAAATAAAGTGCGTTGTTTTGTGACACGCAAAAATATTGCTGAGTCCAAACAGGACACTACTTGTTTATAAGATACAGATTAGCGCCGCGAGGTTCATTTAGCCTTTAGCTTTCCCCTTGGCTTATTCTGAGTGTGAAATAATTCCCCTGAATGCCTGAGAAATGAACATTTTTATTTATTTTGATGAGCAGAAAGCAAGGAAAAAAGTTCCTGCCTGCTATCAAGGCAGAGAAATGGCTGTCGCTTCTTTTCCCTGTGCTGGCTGTAAAATGTACAGAAATGTAAAGCAATAAAAATTTTATTAGGGGTTGTTTTTATAATGTTTACCAACCTCATGCCTCTATGACGCTTTCCAGAAGATAGCATTTTAATAGGGCTTCTTTCAGTCGACCGAGATAACCATGAAGGAAAACCCCAGTTGTAGTTTTTTCAGTGCAGCAAAAAAAGGAGCCTGGTTGTGCCGTCTTTTTGCTTTGCAATTCTTTTTTTTTCCAGCAATCTGCACTCCAAATTTCTTCCTCTGTCCCTTTTGCTTCATTCAAGCTTTTGGTCATGTAAATGTAACATATATTGTAGATGTAAAATATAACGTAGGTGTAAAATACAACCTTTGCATCTTATCGACAATTAAAAAGCTTAAATGGGGAAATAAATGCCTGAAAAATATTTTTAAGAATATAGCTAAATTATTGATAGCATTATTAGTTTTGCTCCTAATTTAAAGAAAGCACAAAGCAAGATGAGCTTGATTTTGAGAGTTCCTTTGAGCAGCAATTTTTTAAAAAATCACGTTATTGGAAAAGATCTCCTGTATTTTTCTAAACGTAACAAATTCATCTTTTGCTGGTTTGCCGTTAGGCTGCAGGGGCAGAGAATATCTCCTTTTCATAAAAGATCTGTTTATTAGTCTAAGGTTCATCCCCTGATTTATCGATTCGGATTTCCAAAGCCCGAAGGGCTGGGCGCACAGCAACCCAGTGTGCCTGTCGTATGTTCCCAGCTGACGTGTTTACAATATTTTTGATTTACACCTTCCAGGTGTTCTTTTGGAAAATATCACTGCCTTTGGTTTACACGTTTTTACAATATATTTGTGGTCATCAGCAAGCTTCCACATTTGTTACAGGGGATGTGCCAAGAAGAAGGGCTTTTTTTCTTTAACTCGCTGGCAAGATACAGATTTTTGGCTTTTAGAAAAAACGGATAATTGATTGACTGAATTAGCAAAATTCCCAAAGTACATATTTTAGATTAAATGAGGTTATTTGCTCGGAGAACTGGGTGTCAGGCTCGTGCTTCTGGTGCGCCTCTCTCAATTGCGATGTAAACCAGCCAAACTTTACCCTAAAATGGGAGATAAACATCTTCTGTAGTTCTGCAACTTTACCTTTTTTTGAAAAACACAAATTACCATCACACAGAAAATTCATGCCGTATGTGCCAACTGAAAGGAATTTATATATGTGACTGTATTTTGCAGTACAAAGCTTTTCATGTTGCCAAATCAAAATTAACCAGATAGCATGTATTCTGTGGTTGCTAAAATGATGCAAATAAAGCCATTTTCTTTGAATTTATTTTTTTAATACTGTGTATGTTTAGCATGGATTTTTAATGGTGGATTATCACTGCCTTTTAATTTCAGGTCAGAAGCCAGGCTTTGTTTCTAGAAGGCTTAGAAAGAAAAACTATCATTAATTAGATGGTGCAAAGTAACTTCAAAAGCTGTTTTTTTTATTCAGAAGGAAAAATATTTCCCGGGGCTCGGTTTGCGCTTGCTAGAATAGCACAATCTTATCCTTCAGCGCTCCAATCACTTCTTTTGCAGTGTAGTCTGTAAATTTTACACGTTTTCTCACCGCTTGCCTTCTACCTACATCACAGTAAAACATTATTAAAATTGCACACATACCGTTCAGCAAAATTCTCAAAAATAATAGGTTTTAATAGAAAATCAGTATGATCCGTCAGCATTTTCCCAGATAAAACTGCAGGAGAGCCCACAGGATTTACCTGCAACAAATGACTCAGAGATTTTATCTGTTATTTTCACCATTTTTGTTAATGAAGCACTTCACTAATTTAATTTTATTCTCATGCACATAAAACATCGTGAACTCGATTTGGGCTCCGTGTGACGCACAAAAATCCGGTGGACATTTGAGATGAGAAGTGGGAATAACACGCACACCAGAAATGTGAATAATGTGTGACAAGCTGTTGGGAAAAACCACGTTATGGCTGCTGCCGTGCCAAATCCATGCCAGAAACTGTGGGCAATGCCGAGTCCACATGGCTCGGTGTCTCAGGCATCTTCTGCAGTGCCCGTCGGGGTGTTCCTGCCCTAGAGAATATTAGTGGAATATTATCAGTCTTTCCTGCACGGGCTAAAATGAAGGAAATAAAAATAGCAATTATTTAAATCTCTTTCTAAGTGTGCAGTGCTAACAGCAGAAAGGAAATCTCGAAATGCAGATTAATTTATCTCCTGGTCACTAGTCACTTGGAAGTTAAAAGTGGCAGGTTTTCGTGTGTCCGCTGCATCTCACGGACACAAAGACCATCTGCAAACGCCACTGAAGCTGCAGTTCTTCCCTTCAAAGTCCCCTCCTTGAAGAATTCATCTCAATAAGCGTAACAGCTTGGGGTTCACTGTATGGTAAAGGCTGGATTACTCTTTCCGAGGCAGCTTTGCTTGGTGTTAGCAAGCAAATCCAGAAAGCGAGCGATTGCAGGATAGCGGTTATTTTGCTGGTTTAAAAAAAAAATAAAATTAAGTAAATACCAGACTCAGCTCAAAAGCCAGTAATGTAAAGAGAAAAGATTTGACAGTTGTCAATGCCTGTTAAATGGGTAGGCAGATTAGCAGCCTTACTTTTTAACATATAAACATCTGAAACCCGTTTCCTGTTTAAAAAGAAAAAAAAAAATCTAGGTGGATGACCTCAGGCAGAATTTTTTTTTTTTTTAAAAAAAGGGAATTGTAAACCCACAAAAAAAAAAAAAAAAAAAGGGCCACTCTTGGTGGTCTTGATACATTCTGTATATGGGAGAGTGAGCGAGAGAAAGGGGAGAAAAAAAAAATAGAAAAAATAAACTTTACCTTCTCACTTTCAGGGTGGGCAATGCCATTCCAGCGTTGGGGTCCTCGGCTCTGGGAAGTGTTAACGCTGTCACCGCAGCCCCGGTCCCACCGCCGGCGCTTCGACAGCACTCCGAGGAAAAACATTCCCTGAATTCCTCCTCCTTCCTCCTATCTTTGCTTCAGATCCACGCGCTGCAGGTTCATGTCGCTACTGTCAAATTGCACGGGACATGGCTAATCTAAACCAGTGCCGACCCATAGTCCGACTCAGCAGCAAGGAAAAACATTGACAAATTTGCTGTTTAAAACGCTTTCTACTCTTTCCAGTGTGTGTTGGCTGTTTTGTTTTCTTTTTTTTTTTTTTTTTCCCCTAAAGCTATAAATACACAGCACCAGCTGCAACATGTTGCTGAAACGCGCTTTATAGATCCAGCCATATTCTGACACAACACGTTTTATTGGCTTTGGGTTAAAATTTGATATTGGAAGTTAACATTCTGATTTTTACGTCTTTAATGGTAACAATGGCAGCTGGCTGCTGGGAGCTGCGTATTGCTCTCCCCCCGTGAGGATGCTCTAAAAGCTCATAAAAGGCACCGTATAAAGGTAACACATGCTCAAGCATCCATTTACTTATTATAACACGAAACAAAAAAGACAGCTATCTTTTTAAAGCGGTGCATATTTCATATTTATACGTCAATTTAATGCAAGGTCCTTGGCAAACCGCATAATCATTAAATTTACTTTTTTTTTCTCTCTGGAAGTGGGGTTATGAGATTGCATTGAGCTGGGACACGTTCAGGTTTCCTACTTGTAATTCTGTCGTGAGGTTTGAGGGCTTCGCATTGAAGAAAAATGCAGACCTTGACTCTGAATAGAGGGAACACAGGCTAGATATGACCTAGATAGTTAACACTGGCAAAATTCAAGGGGTTTTTGGCCAGCTAAGCCTGTACCCACCAGTATTTCTGGGAAATTGCAGGTCTGAGAAGCGCACCGGTGTTAGTTCATAGTTTATCATTAAAATGTATAAGTAAAAGGTCCCTTCTATCGACTGTGCAAGCCAACCCTTACCCACCCTTTGGTGTCCCTGGGCTGTGGATCAGACCCAGAATTTATAATAACACATTTATAATTTCATGTTATTATAAATAATTTGCCCTTTATTATAAATAAATTGCCCTTCTTCACCCAAAAAGCTATTTCTAGGACACCGCTTGGCGAGGGGCGTTACGGTGTGCCCTGACACCCATTCCCCACAAATGCCAGCGGTGACTTTTCTAATGAGCGATTACTCTAACATGAAGTAAATCGATTTATCTTCTGTGCGCTCTTGCAAATGAATCCTCATATTATCTGTATACGCCGTCAGCCGGGATAGTTTAGAAAATCCCAGCTCCTATCTTATCTTGTCAGTTCATACGGTGATGGGGGGGGAAAATAATGGCTGAAAGAGCCACAGGCTAGGATAATTAGTAAAATCAAGTGACTTGCTGTTTGTTTGCTTTGCAAAATGAACTTTTACCCCTCCACCGCCACTCCTCCCCCCAGTTTTCACCATCTTATCATACAGCATTTGACATGACAGGTTAATGAGAAAACCCCCAAATTGGGCTTCTGCAGCTAATTGTAGCAATGGTGGCTCTTTGCTGGGACGGCTCAATGATCCGGCTTCTTCCCCCATGAAATCTGAGCTCTCGGGGGGATGCAAAGGCTGTGATTGCAAACGTATAGAAACACTCACGTATAGACAATAGGTTTCTCTTATCCCCCTCGTTTCAAATTCTCCGGGAACAAAGTCTGCAGATTTTGCAAGATCTTCTCTTGCACAAGTACACAGCAGTTCTAACTTCTTTTTTTTTTTTTTCATGCATTTGATAAATACTTTTTAATATAACCTGCCATTACAGTGACTTAAGCATCCCCTCAGTCTCCTCTGCGGTGCGCTCCTTCGGAAACTGCAATTTTTAGACCGCCATGAATTGAACAATTTGGACAACAGAAGACAAACAGTTGCCGTCGGCGTGAGTGGAAAAAGAACCACATGGCGTGCGCTCGCTATTAATAATCCAACGTCGGCATGAAGATCTGTCTGTGCCGGCCTGCCATCACACGCTGCTACCTCCCAGCTTCTCCCATCGCTTGGGCTCTCTGCTATTAATTGACTTTTCAAGGGAGGGTGTTTCGGGGGAGTTTATTTTTTTTTGTTTTTAGGGATGAGTAGGGATAATGCCAAATTTAGGGCTTTTTGAGCAGAAAAAGCCCTTTTGCTGGTCGCGTTCAAAAGTGAAACGCCGGTGACGGGTGAGCCACGGCCGCGCTGGACCCGCCGTGCATCCTGCCCCGACCCTCCCTGCTCTCTGCAGGACATCACCCTCCTTGCAGCCCCGCCGCGGCTCTTTTCTCCCCATCTGATTTATTTCTTCTCTTCTCTCTCTCTGCTTCCCTTGCCAGCACCTCCGCGTGCTGAGATCGCCACAAAACGGGCTCTTTCCACTGAAATCTCATGCCAGGAGGAAAATCAGCTCCTGTGCATCTCCCACAGGGAAACGCTGGAGCCCTCAATGAGTCAGGGACATGGAATCGAGTGAAGAAAAATCCCTTTCTGCAGCTGCCTTTTCTCCGTGAAAACCTCGATGCCATTAAATGGCCACTCTTTGGCGATATCCCATTAAAAAAGCTACTGACTAGCCTTTTTCTCCAGAAATAATTGCTTTTACACTGTACGAGGCTACGTGGCGGTGTCCACTGAAATCCCATGACCAATGTACATGGTCAAACTCTCAGGAACGAACCACTCAGCCCCATTCTGCATCAAATTTCATTTCCAGTCACTGGATTTATTGACATTATAATGGCCAGCCCACACAAACTGCAGCCATACAGCCAATTAACGGGACAGACAACAACAGACATTTGAGAAGTTGCTAAACTGGGTCTTGAAAACGATCTAGCTTTCTCCCTGTAAAAGGATCTTGTTCTGTCATCGTGTATTAAACTGGAAAGCTTCACACTGGAGAGCAGTACAAAATCATATCCCGATAAGGCGTCACATAATATTTCAACAGATCCTATCTTTGGCGGTTTAATTTCATAACTGCAATGTGAATACAAGGATGATTTTCTGAGACAAAAGTTTCTGCACAGGCTGTCTCATGTTTAGGAGAGCTTTCTGCCTATAAGCATGGGTCTCTGATCCAGCGCTGCACGAGAAGACCCCTCTCAAAGAAGATATGAAATGGGACCTCAGTGTTCATTTCAACCATCAGCTCTGAGACGGCGTGCACTTAAAAGCAATAGTATGGTCGCGTTCCCATACAAATGTCTACGTACATCTGGAGATCAATCAGGCTGTCATTAGTGAGAAGTCCACCCCAGCAAGCCCATGATCTGCTTTTTCATAAACATAACAGCACAACTACCTCAACCATATTTTTTCCCCGAAATTGAAATGCAGAGATTCAAATTGACCCAAATGTTTTGAAAAAATTATGTTGATTTCGCTGAATTGTTCTTGCCATCAAAAGACTTTTGAAGGTCACCACCTTCCTTTTTGACATTAAATGAAGCATTGCAGATAGTGCAATGTATTTCTTTATTTTAAAAAGTTCAAAGGTCCATTAAGGCCTTCCATGTTGTACAAAAGACTTAATTCACCGGAAACCATTTTTCTCTCCCGATTGTTTGGAGCGGCAAGTGAACCAAACAATCCGTTATTCACACAGATCTACCCAGAAACGTGTTTCCCGTGCCCAAACGGTCTATGCTTTGACTTAACAAAAATAACTTTTCACTGGTCTGTTTTAAAACATTAAATTTGTCCATAAACAAGAGTTTTGTGAGATGATCTGGGTAGCATTTGTAGGTACTTGCGATAGGTGGGAACCAAATTGAGATGATGGGGTACAGAAGAAAATACGTTGAATCTTTAGTGTCCAAAATTCAAGTCCATATTTTGCATCTTAAGCTCATAGCTCCAAGATGATGTCATCAAAAGACACAGGAAAATAACAAAATCGGTGTGGGCTGACCATTTTCTGGTGCAATTTTCCATTTTTGAGTGAAATCTCTACTTTCCCACCATCACTTCGGAAAAGAACAGCTTTCGGCGCTTTTGAAGAGACCTGCCTGAGCACAGCTCGCCATTCCTACATCCAGGCCGTCCAAGTTGCCCTGTGTAATACCAATGTTATTTCCTTTATATTATAAATAGGATTTGGGTTGAATATGAATAAACTCATACCCATTGGTATGCTTTGTAACTCTAATCAGCGCTTTCCTGCAAAAAAAAAAAAAAAAAAAAAAAAAGAAGAGGAATGTTTATCTGAAAAATAAAGAGGTGCTAATTTTATCTTGTGAAAGTGGATATCTCCTTACGTCCCTCCAACTTCTAGGAAGATAACCAGAATGTATTATATCATCTAAATCCAGCATCCTATGAGATCAAACAGAATAATGTATACATATGCCAAAGCTGATTGAAGTATTGCTGGTGCTCACTTCCGCTTCACTAAGTATGTGTTTCATTGATATACGTAATTTGCCACCGCCATGAAAGGAATTCAAAGTCCTCTGTTTGTGCCAGTTGATTTCTATGATATCTGGAGGCTTTTAAAATAGGGATCCAAAATAGATGTGCCCTTGTCACCCCTGTGTTTAAGCTCTCTCCAACAGGAAATGGCACGGGTTCAAATTTTTTTATACTGGAAGCCACATGTAGCCAGATAAGAATCATGTCTTGTCTATGACTAAGCATTGACATTTAAATGTTTAAAATATAGTCAAAATGATCCATGGCGAACCCACCTGAGACTATTTTTCTTTGTCTAAAGTCCCACTTTCTAGCCTCTTGAAAGGGAAGGTGGAGCTCTCGGGGTTGTGGCATGACAATGTTATGCTAAGGAAATGGAAGTTTGCTTTATTGTTGGTCTTCAAAGATGAGAGGAGGTTTTGCTACCGGGCACTGCATCGTCTCCACCAGGAGAGGGTTTTATCCCTATCTTCTCCATCCCCACCAGCAGGTTTAAAAGGCAGGACAGAGGAAAGACTTTCGCTTTTGCCAAATCACGGATGTCAGATTCAACACGCTTGAAAAAAAAAAAAAAAATTTTTAGAAATGAGTGGTATTTCCTTCGAACTGCTGTTTCTCCTGGAGGAAAGGGGCAGCTGGAGGGGTGAGGAGGGCTGGGATGTTTATGAAGTGTGCGGGGACTTTTGAAGGAAGCTCACTGAAGGAGGACAGATGGTTGGGGGAAACTGGCAACGTGATACTGAGCCTTTCACTTCTAGGTCACCCAGTTCAAATGCAGCCTAGGTCAAGGATGGCACAGAGCCATCTCCAGCGAATGGCTATTTTGGTACTGCATGAGAAAAATGGCCGGTGAGGCTCAGCTCCTCGCCGGCCGGGGACAGAGCTGGCTGTTTCCTTCCTGGTCCATTAGCGGAGATGTATGGGAAAACGCGCAGGGATGTGCAGGAGTGGACTCAGTGGCATTGTCCAGGCGCATGGCATCACTTCTCCAAGCCAAGCCAAGGGATCACCATTGGACACGGTTGTTGCTGTGGCCAAGAGGCAGTGCCCCAGAAAGGAGGCTGTGTGTCCTCCTGTGAGCCTCGGCCCCCAGCCACTGACTGCCACTCTATAAAGGGAAAAACTCCTTTTACTTTGGTCTAATTTCTCATAAAGTTCCCGTGGACCAGCATCTTCTTTCTGTTCCTAGAAAACAAAGAAAAAAATCACATTTGGTAACTCAGATACAATCTTACTGGAACTGTGGCCTTCACAGAAATATTCATTGCACGTGGTTTAGCCTCACTTTACTCTTAGTCTTTACTTTCACTCTAAAATATCGACGACTTTTGGGAGTTTATTTGTTTGGGGTTTTTAAAGTTGCAAAATATTTCTTTCTTAATGCCCTTTGGGTTTGGATTTTATTGGGTCAAGATAAGAAGCTATTTTATTAGCAATCCTGCTATAGGGAAGGGCAAATCAGAGGGAAGGGAAGGGAAGGGAAGGGAAGGGAAAAGAAAATGATA
>VYXH01003075.1:145696-164926 GCA_013397275.1 Burhinus bistriatus
AGAGGAGAGGAGAGGAGAGGAGAGGAGAGGAGAGGAGAGGAAATTAGGATTCCTTGAATAAAGAGGAGAACAAAATCCTACACAATTTTCTAAGCCACTGAACACTATAGGAATATTCTCAGATTTTTAAAGCAAAAATAGCTGTTTACAGAATACCTCTTTCTGCATAAATGTTACTCATATGCCTCAATTAGGAACCTACAGGTTCCAAAAGGTTCAGAAAAAGTTCATTGTGCAGTCGCTTTTGCTGAGACATTTGACATAATAAGTCTCTTATGACTTAAATATTGTTTTACGAATTCAGCAACACATGGCATCCCACAGTGGCTCATCCCAAGTTAAACTGCCACATGACAGCCACAGCCAAAGGTAATTACACAGGGCTTGGTGATTTGGGAGGGAGGGGATGCTGCTGGGCTTCCCCAGCTAAGGGACTGCATTTTGGCTGTTTAATATAGAAAATTACCAATCTAATCACAAGTTTATAGCATTGCTGACAGCTGAATGGTGTCTAATGTGAACTGGTCTTCTCTCAGACATCACTGGTACCTGAGACGTTCAGGAATGTCCATACCCCTAAGCATAACTAGGCAGATATATTAAGAAATTAGGCTGCTAGGCATTTGTGTTTTTCCAAGTTTTGCCCAGGCTGAAACCATTGACAAAAGTATCTGGCAGCAGGAGTGATCATCCAACAAAACGCAGGCAGAGAGATAAAGCTGATTCTGAAATAATGGGCAAGAAACTCAAAGCATGACTTCTCACAGTTCTGGACTCCATCATTTCCACATGCAGCGTCAGGCTTAACACCAAAACCATTGAAGTTGATAAAAGATCCTTGAAGATTCAGCCAGCTTTAAAGTGAGACATGGAGCTCAAATACATCTCATTGCGACAACAAGCTATGGGTGACTGACACATGCCCATCTTAATACTTAGCATATATATTTCATTTAAGGTTGTCCATTTGTTCATAAGAAGTTCATGTGAAGAGAAAGAAAAAAAAAAAGAGAGATCTCTAGCCTGGCCTTGCAGGGGAATTTTTCTGTGAGAAGGGGTCATCCCGCTGGCAGAAGCAGCTCCAGTTAAAATCCTGGCACTGCTCATTTGGTACTGATGAAACACATAGTCCTTGTGAGAGAACAAAGGAAAAAGGTGAAATAGCCAAGTTCAGGAGAAGAGAAAGGTGGGACAAAGCTGCAGGCAGAAGCAGAACCAGTGAGAGAGCAATGCACATATGGTTGGAAGACCAAAGATGATCCCGTTGGCATGTCCTTGTCTACAGGAACCACAGCCTCCTGGACTGTTTCCCTTCTCCAAAGTAGATGCTAAACTTGCTGGTAGGAGTCCAGCAGGCTGCTGTCATTCAAGGTAGGTCCTGCCAGACAGCTGACTGGTGGTGTCCTGCACTCGGGCAAGGACCAAGACCCAAGCTCCTGGTTTCCATTGACTTTGGGGATGCACTGCAAAGTGGCACGAAGGCAGCACCCGAGATGCCAGGGCTTTGGCAGCCCAGTTGGAGACCAAGACCCAGCCCCACCTTATGTCCATACCCACACTTCCAGTGGTCAGTCCCTGCCAACAAGTTACAGCAGCCCAGCTGATGGTTGTATGCATATTGCTCTCTTTTTGGTGGGAAAAGGAGTTCTCTGAAACATCTCTGCTGCCTTTGACATTTGGTATTAAACAATAGAGGAAAGATTAAAAAAAAAAAAAAAAAAAAGAAGGATAAAGCTCAGGGAAAATGTTCCAGTTCGCATACGCTCACAATCATTATTACAGAGAAGTTCTCGGTTTTAAGGAGAGAAAATAAAGCCACAGCACTCCAAGCCAAACCCCAGGACGCCTCCAGCAGGTCTTTACAGTTAGCCAACATTTATGCTTGAACAAAACTAAGTAATAGGATATGGGAAATACAAAATATTGTCAAACAAAGAAACAAGAATGCCTGCAGTGCTGAATTCCATAAATAAAATACACTCCTTAGTTTAAAGCTGATAAAGATGATCTCCTACCACAAGCTGTTTTACAGGCTGCATTTTCCTGCAGAAAGTTATCCACACAAAGAATTAGCTTTCTTATCCTTTGTTTATATGTATTGATGATAGTGTAAAGGCACTAAAGAGCTTTGATAAGAGATTGTTACTTCTGAGTCGCAGAGACACTGCAAAAATCTCCCTCTAGAGTTGCACAGTACGTTTTCCTGCAAGTTCATGCTAATTTGCTGCTGCAACATTCATGCTGCCTTCAGCTAGAAAATTCTCTGAGATGCCTTTAAAGAGATTTTTTTTGTTGTTGTTAGAATTATTTAATGTGTTATCAAAACAAATTCAAAAGGCAGGAGGGATATTCTTCATTATCTTTCCAATTTATAATACCAGAATCCTTTTCTCCCTTATCAAATCAACGCACAAGAAAAATGGAAACTAAGATATACAAGAAAAGAAGCAACAACTTTTTGTAGTGTTTTGCTGATTTAAATACCTCTCATTAAAAAAAAAAAATCATAAATGTGCATATGTATATATTATATATATGCACATATCAGGAAAAGAGAAAATATCTGCTGGCTCTTTTCTTGTGTAGGAAAAAGAAGCAATTGGAAGAAGCAAGTCTTGCTGCTATTACCCTCTCTGCAACACTTCTAAGGTTAAAGGAATAAAAATCCATCAATTTGTACAGCCTGACCTTGCAGTGTTGGTTTTTAGCTGAATTCAGATGTGCAGGATTAACCCAGCAAAGTTTACATGACATTGATTTAAAAGCTGCGTTACGGGACCTTCCAGCAAGTTACATTAATCGGAATCTTTAATCGGGCCTTGGGACGAAGAAAGAAGTTGCTTATCAGCCGTGCAACATATGATAAACAGATGTCTCTGCGCATCAGATAAATATAAATGCAGCGCGCATTGCTGATCACTGCAAGCCCACAGTCTGAGCAGCACCAAGGATGGGGCAGTGAGCGATTCCTTTGCCATGTTTTTTCTAAGATGAAGACAGGATGGAGATGTCTAAGTGGGAAATGTGATTTCTCACCCCCCAGTACATACTCAGGAGTCACCCAACAGCACCAGTTTGAGTCATGGACTCTGGGTACCAACCCAGTTGTCATTCGGCAGCAACCCTGAGAAAAGTCCGTGTGCACGGTTGGACCCCTTAAAATAAGACAGTGGCTGGGATTGATCAGCAGAGACCCTGGAGGGTTTTCCACAAGAGGCACACAGCAAGCAGGGAGTACGGCCGCGTAGCCCGGTGGTTATGGCACTAGAGCAGGAGGGGAGGTGGCTTTGCCCCTGGTGTGAGGTTCATTGAGGCATTTTTCATTGAAGAGTTCTCCAGCAAAACACGTTGGACAGGAACTTCGTTCCAATTCTGGATTTTTAATTTTATTTTCTTTTTAATATTGGTTGCTCTCGCCCAATATCTTGTCTCCTCTGCAGTCTGCAGTCAAATTTAAAACCCCTTTTTTTTCATTTGTTTTTTGTCTACCCATTTTTACCCTGTATCTTCTTCTAATGCAATTCCTCCTTTTTCTTACACCTTTAATGCACCAGCCAGGCCATCTCCTTTACCAGGGTGCTTGGTGCCAGGCAAGGACCAAGAGACACTGTCCTTGCTCTTGGGTCCCATGCCTGTGTCCTCGGTCTCTTGGAAAGTCCCATCCAAGCTCCCGCGACCCTGGCTGGACCACACCCAGCACAAACCAGTATCTCCAGGGAAGTTAGCTGTCAAATCCTAGCAGATCTCCCATGCAAAACACAATTTTTCAACTGCTTATCGCCTTGTTCTGTTGGGCCAGCTCTCGGCAGGGACGGGAAAAGGGCAAACAGCCGCTAGGAAAGCCAGTGCCTGCCAAATTCCCGATCATTTCCACAGTGCGGCGGTGCCAGGATTTCACGCAGAAAAGCAAGCCACGGTTTTCAGAGGTGAGTTTGAAGACCCATTTCCTGTGTTATTAGGATTGGAATTCCCCAAAGAATAATAAGAATATTAAATTAGCCTGGGGTAAGAGACGCATGTATGGACGGATGTCACCCAAGGAGGTAAAATTTCAACCAACTTCTGAATAACCTGATAAAAGGTCTTAGAGCAGGACTTTTTGTCAACTTCATAACAGCATGGCTGTCTCATCCACCTAGATTATGCTCAACCCAACTGTTTTTAGTTTTAAATCTCCATGGACTTCTCAATGGAAATCTACATTGTCTGTCCACAGAGCTCTCTCAGGTTCACTCTGCGCAGTGCTCCAGGATCCATATCACAAGGGTTTACATGTGGGAGCCAACGTGCAAATCTGAATTTGGCCTATTTCTTTGGAGGATATGCCGGGAGTAGCCTGTGATGTTGTTTGGTCTCTGGAGGCAGCCCAAATGAGAGCAGAACAAAGCTTTGATGCAAATGAAAACCTACCAGTGAGTACAGCTAAATAAAGAAAAAAATGATTATTTGTTATGGAAACCAGTGGAGGAAATCTTGAATTAGTCAGTGCATCTTGACCTCTCTTTGCCCTCCTGAAAAAATGTGCATCTTCTTAAAGCATTTGGACTTCCGACTGCCAAAAAGGAGAAACTGTGTGACATTTCCAGCCATCTGGTGCAAACCCCAAACATTATTTAGCAGGAAAAAATCATCCCCATTGTACAATATGTATTTTTAAAAATGAGTGAAAAAACATGACTTCTGCAAAGCTAGATAATTTTCAGTGGCTAAGTCCAATCACCACACAGACAGGAAAAGCTTGAGTTGATATTGTGAATGAACCATGTGGTAATTGTTTCCGTACATCCTCGTTAAGATGAAAAGCTACACAAATAAACAACAACAAAAGCTGCTACGCGCCAATCAGAGGGTTATTCAAAAAAAAAAAAAAAGGGAAAAATCTGTCTCCAAATATTTCTTCCCATGCTTCCTACCAGAAGGAGTATCCAATTGAACCGGGGCTACGCGAGGTGGCATTGCATGTTTTGCCTTGCTCCCTGGGTCACACTTAGGTAGCGACTGTCTGGCACGAGTCTCAGCTCAGTATGAGTAAGCGGAAGGTGAGGAAGGACATGGAGCGGACCAGAAGTTACAGGGAAGCATGACAATTAACACCGGAGAAACTGCCCTTGAGGGGCTCAGCAGAGTCATAATATGGAGAAACCTTCTCTGGGGAGGTGGATAATGATGTTGTCACCTACCATGTTTTACCAGCTTGATGACGGGGCTCATCAAAAAGGTCTTTTGGAACTCTTGCAAGGGATGGAACAAGGGTGACCTCCGTCCGAGAGCAGGATGAGCACCAGGATCCTTTACCGCAGCATCACAAGAGCCCCAGGGTACACTCCCCGACACAACCTTGTCCCTGGGATGGGGACCTCTCTAATTCAGAGCTGGAGATGATCCCCAGCTGACATCCACGGTATCCATCTTGCTCTGTTGGCTGAGGGCTACACAAAAGAGTTGTGTATTCCCCATAATTGTCCTCCTTATCAGTGTTGGTGAGTGCGCAGTAGTCTAAATCACACAGTCATGACACTACACATGGCTGAGCAGGAAGAGCCCACTTGGCCTGGGTTAGATTAGTCTAATCCCACCTCCCTTGTTCTGTCATAATACCCCTCCATCCCTTCACTCCCTATAAAAATATCCAGCTGTTGATTAAAATTAGTGAACTGTTGGCTTTAGGAATAGGGTTGGCAGCTTATTCTATGTATTTCCTAGATATCTCTGGATGAATTCCCCATTTACTCAGCGGCCCGATCCTGTGAACTGTCGAGCGCTCACGGCCGGGCAGTATCAACCCTTCGCTCTCTACAGGCGCCTATAAATCAGGGTCGAACGGCTTCCTCCTGTTCGGCCCCGGCAACCTGCTCTCGGCATTCACATCTTCCCTCCACGGGTGTCAAGCTGCCTTTAGAAAGAGAAAAACAAATGTTCGCCCGTCAGCTGTTTGCTCTCGATAGTCCCACTCCTTTCAAAAGGTGACTAAAATAAGCCTTTGGCTTATTGTCCCCCCGCCTCCAGCCTGTGACAGCCTGTGGGATGCTGCAGCAAGCCACCGCGCTCGGCGTGCTGCAGCGATTCAGCTGCTCGGGAGCTGCAAAGTTCCCCTGTGCTGTACGTCCTGATAAGCAATCCCAAGCAGGCTGCAGAAAACCAGGGTTTTGAGCAAGCTGCTGTGAAATGCTAACTATTTCCATGTCTGAGCACAGATTTATGTTACAGAGCCTTTTCTGTGGCAGTGATAGCTTGTAAAAAAAAAAATATTAAAAAAAATAGAGGGGGAATAGCCTGTGCAGAAAGAAAACAGAGAAAGTCATGGGTGCAGTTGGAGGAATGTTTTAGTGATGAGCATTCATTTTTTTATTGGTTTTCTTTCTGCAGATTCTTTCTGGAGGGTTTGGAGAAATGCTGGGAATCCTCAGCTGGTGCATGCTGCTGCCTGGCTTTAGCACTGCTGTATCTATTTTCCGCCAGCAAAGGATCTGCCTCCATCTCTGCGGAGTCCTGGGACAATCAGCGGGAGCATCTGACTGTTCCTAGCAGGACTGTGGGACTCAGGACACCACCACCAGCTGCAGAGCTGAACCCAAAAGTAGCCGCAATCATGCATTTACCAGCCATTTGTGCCTCAAATCCAGTGTGCAGTGGGCATATAATCAGTGTCGTGACTCCATCCAGTCCCGAACGTCATCACTTGAGCCTCACAAAGGCAAAGCAAACAGGCACCACCCCGCAGTTACCCTAAAGCAATACATCTCAATTAAAACCCGCCCCACTGGTCACCACTCTTAGGACCATCACACTTCACCTGACCCAAACATAGACTAATTGTTCCAGGAATCGTTGTTGGATTTTAATGGAACTTTTGCGTTTATACCTCTTTCCATTAAAAAGGACCTTCTAGCTCCAGTTTGTCAGCAGCAGTGTTTGAAGCAGAGTTCACAAAAGCTCCAGCAAGAGTGCAAGGAGGACCAAGAAACATTTCACAGGTCAGACTGGTGGTCAGTTTTCCTGTCATTTAGCCATGAAATCTTTATTAAAACTCCAGGAAGGGAGCACAAATTCTACTATGGTTTATGCAGGAGTAAAATTGTTTTTTGATGATTTCTTTGGGTATCTTGATCACTGTAACATGTTAAAAGCATAGCCCAGAGAGGATTTGTATACATGCATCAGTCTACTGGAGCAACATGGAGAAAGTCAGGGCAGGAATAACTTGCAAAGTATTTTCTTGGAGATGTTCTTCCCCAACTTCCCTCTTTCTTCATTCACTTCAAGGTACCTGAACCAGAACAGGTGTGAAGGGTGGGTCAGTGATAGAGCTGGATTCAACCCACCTGGAGGTACTTGTGTGGCTTGGTGTGCTCCTTAGTTCTCTAAGTCTCTATTTCCCCAAGAGTAGCTCTGACCTCATGGGGTTATTGCCAGGACAAATCCATGGCGGAACAGTAATTGCTCAGTCTGGTAGAGAGGTGTAGGACACCAGAGACTATACTCGTTTGCCAACAGAAAATAGGCATCATATTTAAATCATGAAAGACAGAAGGTGTGAGGAAGATGAGAAGGGGGTTGAAAAGGAAGGGAAGTTACATGAATTAAATGTCACAGAGAAGAAACACCAAAAAAGAGACATGAGACAATCAGTCTTCTGAGTGAACACAAGGAAGTGAAGCCTCCCATGACAGCAACAGTGAAGACATGAGCTAAGGGGAGTCGAAAGAAAAGACCCAGTGGCGCAGATGGATGGGGAATGGCACATACTGGAGAAATCAGGAGAGGAGAAATGGACCCTTTCAGACATGTCTGGGTGAAGAACCCCAAACAAGAGATTTCGTCTGGATGCTGCCAGCCACAACCCTGCTGTACATGGCTGCAGCAGCTCCCTCCTTGTAGAAGGGAGCACGGAACGTCAAAGCATTTCGGGTTTTGTCAGCATTCCAGTATTCTGCTCATTGGCTGCTTATTATTTTAGACTGCAAGCAATCTGGTTTTGGTATGTCATTAACTTATCAGCTAAACCTCTATTTATCTGCATTCACCAAGATCTGAAGTTGTGATGTTTATTCCCACCACTCTGTGGGCGGAGGGAGATCCGCTGTGAAGATTTTCCAGTAATTTCCTTTTTGTTCCTTTTTAACAAAAGCATTTGATGCAGCTGCACAACTGTCATCTGGTATCTGGGTAGGAGAGGAGGGACAGCCCGAGTCCCAGCATGAATCACACTCAAGCATTAAAACAATCTGATGGGCACTGAAATAGTCATCCTTTCCAAAGGTCTCCTGGAATTTGGTACCGACATTCTATACCGTCAAGTATGAGGCATACGTAGAAAATGGAACAGGCTTCTACCTCACAGCCTCTCAAGCCTGCTGAGAGCCCTGGAAAGCAGACATCATCTCAAATAATTGCTGTGATGCTATGCAGTATTTAAAGAAAAAGAAAATGAAAAAGCCTCCTAAAAACAGAAGAGCACAACACAAGTGTGGTTTCCAAGATTTAGAGCGGGCATTGCAAAAGATGGAGGTGGTGATTTGTGCTAATCAATATGGACACCAGTAATAAAAGTGGAAAGGGAATGAGAAGCAATGCCTTGGGGTAGCGCCGATTGACACGAGAGGGCAGGGATGAAAAGGAAACTCTCTAGCCCATGGGAGGGTGTTTTTCCTTTCTGTTTCCCACTCAACCCAGCACGCACAGTCCTCTCAACCTTCCTGAATTTGGTCAAATCAACCAAAATTTCTGCTTGCCTCCAGCAAGGGCAGCA
Organism: Burhinus bistriatus; assembly: GCA_013397275.1. NCBI lineage: Eukaryota > Metazoa > Chordata > Aves > Charadriiformes > Burhinidae > Burhinus > Burhinus bistriatus. The sequence goes on from VYXH01003075.1 coordinate 154,446, forward strand.
TGATCTGCAATATTCCTGGCAGACAACAGCAAGCCGTGCTGGGTGAGAAGAACACAGCAAGGATTTTCAGAGTAAATGCATGCTGCTGCCTCCAGATCCTATAACAAGTTCAGGTCCATCACAAAACCCACCAAAAAAAGAAAAAAAGCAGAATGTGCAAAAAAAAAAAATATAATTAAAAACTAAGGCCCCTTTTAACATAGATATTCATCTCTTTGTTCATCTCCTTCTACCTTACAGCAGAAGCATGCTTGCGAACACAACTCGCCGAAGAAGGAGACTGTGGATGGCGTTTACAGAGCGAAGGGTTAGGGCTTTGCAGTGCAATTCCGAGCTCGGGGTGGATTTGAAACACCGTCGCTGGTGCTCCTCTTGAGATCTGCGTGAGCGGGAATGCACGAAGGAGCTGCAAGATTTCCCTTAAAGGATGCAAGGGTGTGCAATGCCCATTGCTTTTCATCACTTCTGGAGTTTCTTTGTTCCTCCACTTTGGATTCAAAATGCCGAATGTAGCAACCATGTTTCTATAAACCACTGTGTTTACCACAAAACTTTCCTTCAGTGATCACCACTGGGGAGAACATAGGCTATTTTGAGATATTTTGGCCAAGATAATGTGGATATTCAGCCTAGATTCAACAACCATATGCAAGAGCAAGTCTAGAGTCGATGTAGACAGAGAGGGACAATCTAAACAGCTTGTATTTTATTACCCTGATATGTTTAACATTTTTCCACTCTTTTTTAAAGACTGGAACTGTAAGGTTTGCCCTCTGCAGCTGTATGAACTGTATGTTAAGAGTAACGGAGCACTCTCAAATCCCTTTGTATTCTGGGGACATTTTTCCAAGGCATTTTGTCTTCATAACAATACCCAGAGCTCCCTAAATTTTGGGAAGGTCATTTGTTTCCTAGCAGATAGATTCCCTTATCCAGAGCTTACTAGAGCCCAAACAACAATTTATAAACTCTAAGCTCCTTTCTCCTTCAAGATGAAGTGCTTTAGTGTTGAAGCCAAACTAAATCTTTAAATGGTATAAGAGGCATTTGGATTTTTTTTTTTCTACCCAGCTGACAGTAGGTTTACAGTTTATAATCTGGCCTTTGTAAAGGCATTTGTCAGCCTGTATATTTCATTTTAAAACGCGACCACCCATGAGGACGGACAGACAGGAAGCGTTTGTTCACTTGCACCAACAGCCCATTTGAAGGTTGGCTGCAAAATAACAGAATTTAGTCACAAAGGCAAACTTTTTTTTTTTTTTTGGCATTATCTTGCTAGCATCTCATTTTAAAAAGCAGCCTTTGTTTATGGGAAGCTAGTCCTCCACTCTAAATTTGGAAATACTACGTATTCTCCTAATCCTCGCATCCTAGCAGGGATGCTGGCTATGCATCTTTGGCCTCACAAAAGACAGATCTGCTTTTATCGTCTCTCACAGGGTCCCCAGTTTAACTGCCCCACCAAAGGAAGAAGAGTCTTAGCACTCAAGGGGCAGAGGGGACATGTTCAACATAAGTTAACAATTTAGCAGGACGAGCCCAATTGGAAAGTGCTGCATCATCTTGCCTGTCATATTTTTTCAGATGGGTTTCCATGTTTAGCACAGATTTGGAACGAGCCGTTGGGCCAAATGTTGGTTGCTTTTGCAATTCAATAGAAACCTGTCCAATCCGAAAGAGAAAGCCAAGAAATAGGACTGCACGTTAAAAATGAGTGGCCTCCACCTCTTAAGTAGATGCGTGCGTACGTGTGTCTCCATGCCTGGGGCTGAGAGGGGAGAAAGCAAGGCCAGTCGATAGGGGCTCTTCCAGACAGGAACAGATAGAATATTGCATTCTTTCTCCCAGTATCACAAGTAACACTCACTTTTTATCTCTATTGCTCAAAGGTTTAAAGGGAGGAAATAGCACAGTTCCAGCAAGCGATAAAGCTTTCGGCTTTTTTTTTTTTCCCTTCAGTTGCATAATATAACTATAAATAATGATTACCTAAAACACCCATGGCCTGGGATTTACCAGTGTGCCCTGACCACTTGGGCAGACCCCTTTAGTACATCAGAAGCAGACATTTTATGAGTATTCTCAGCCTTGCGGCCCCCAAAATATTTGCAATCCTCTCTTCTCCCTACTCTGCCTTTCCTACAGGGTCCCATCATTTGTTTGTCACCCCAGAAAGTCTTTGCAAGCCCCTTTTTGTTCCTTGGCTGCTGCTACTAACTTTCATGCTCTAGAAATCTGGTTACGGGGGAAAATATGATGCAAGGGAGACGGGTTTCAGCAAATTCCCTAATTTCTCCAGCTAAGGCACAATGAATTGGTCACCCACCTCCACAGGGTGCTAGCCGTCCCTGGTAGGGTGAGTTGCATAGGAACTTGTAGGAGAACAACATTACACACAAGAAAAGCTGTGCAGGTCACTGCCCGAAAGCTCAACGAACCACCCATGCGCTATGAACACAGCGCAAGCAAACACCTAGGGATTAATAAAGGAGTCGTAAAACAAGAGATTCAAGCACGGGGATACGCTCAGTTATGTTAAATACAGAAGATATAAGGGCCTTGAGAAGAAGTCTCAAGCAAGGACTAAGAACATAAAAAAATGAAGGTTCTGGGTCTAGCTCTGCTTTTTGGGACTCTTTCGGTTGGTGGAGGACAGGGCTTCCTCTCCCAGATCTGAGTCCCTGGGCTTTCCTGTGCATGGAGCACCATCAACCATGTATTACGGATTTCACAAGAAAATTGCAAGATTTGGTGATACCACTAGCACGTCTTTGAGCAAAGACGATTTCGAGGGAACATGAAGGTCTGTATGGAGGGACTCACAGAGAAGACTGGGGAAAATAATGGGACAATGTTAAAAAGGCAAGAAGAGAATGCATACACCATGGGAGGGGAAAAAATGCATCAGTCAGGATATAAGTCCTCTCTCCGTGTTGTAACAGCAAATGTCACCATTGTTTTGCCACAGGACTGCAGGTTTGTGGCATTGTGCTGCTAACAACCCCCTGTGCATGCCAAGGATAAACCTGCTCTGTGTCTGTCTGTCCTCCTGCTGAAAGCCTGGCTTTATTCTGAACGGATCTGGCAGTCCACATCATTTTTTGATGCATCCAGGCCTCAGTTTCTTGGCTGACAGCAGCAGTGTTCAGCGGGCAGGACTGCAAAGCATGCCTGCAGTGCTAATGCTGTTTCTGGCCATACCTGCTCCCCGTCCTCCCTCCAAACTTGGGCTGTGAGCATCTGCGGTCACCAGGTTGACTCTCTCGCTGTGCATAAGTCTTTCCAGGCATCCTAGTGAACAAACACACTTTCCAAAACAGGCATCAGATTTCTCGTGGTGGCTAATAGCTTAAGCTATGCTTTTAGTGGTGGGGCTGTGTAATGTAACATCACCAGAAGGAAGATTGCCATATTCCTTTCTCGTTTGTACGTGTTGTGCTGATTTGCATTGCACAGCGAGGGCAAAATCACCCCTTTGTATTTTCAAAGTAGGCGTCAAGGTCTACAGAGAGTTTACCTGGGCTGTTGCAAGGGAGGTATGAGTCAATCTTGCTACTGGAGATGCCCTCTTGCCCTGCAGTACCCAGCCCAAACACCAAAGCCAGAGGAAACATTTCTCCTAGATATTACACGTACGTCTGTAAGTGAAATAAACTCCTGCTGAAGCACTGAGCTTAGCTCCAGATCCAGGAAAGGACTCAACTTGAGAAATAAAGGTAGGGTATCTTGGACAGTGGTCATCCCACACCTACAAACATATCCCCACGAAAACCAGAGAGGATATAATCTATGTATGAATTTCTCTTCACAAGTTTCCAGGCTCTTTGCATCCTCACTTTTGATTTTGTTTCAGGCACACTTGTATACTCTCTAATAATGCCATAAATTTCCACAGCACCAAGACACTGAAGAATTTTGAGCTTAATATGATGAAGAGGTTAAAGTAAGCCTAGCACAGTAACAGATGAGCTGAGCCATTCCCTGCCCTCCCCAAGATCGCAAAAGAAGTCTATGGCTAAAATAAAGCTGGTGCCCTACACTGGCAACTCACAGCCTTATCCTTCAGCTGAGAGATAACCTTTCCCATAAGATGTTTCCCTTCCACCGTGGACCTGCTGCTCTCCTCCAGTGCCCAGCAAGCTTTGTCATCTTGTCCTCCCCTCCTTGCTCACTTGTAGGAACCACCAGCACGGTGTCCCACCACCCTCATGGCCATCCTTGGGCTGCGTTTCTGCAGATGTGGAAGCCTGGACAGATAAAGAAACTGTATTTTCTACTTATTTTTCTTGTGTAATGAAGGTCTTGCTGAGAGGGTGTAATTTTGAGGCAGATAAGGCAGTAGAAAGGGGCTCTGTTAGATCAAACCAGTGGCCTGTGCATAACCACAGCTGATGAGGTCCCATAGATAGCTCATCCCTGAGCCAGGCGGATGGGGTTCGGCAGTGGGTTAGGGACAGACAATGCCTCACTTGTCCTTTCACGGAGCGGCTTTTCTCCCTGCATGCATCTCAACCTAAATTTTCAGCTCGACAGAGAGGGGCTTTGTAAATAAAGAGTAACACAGGACCAGCACGACACCGGCAAATGTTTAAATTGCTCATTCCCTGTCCATGCCCCTCCTGTTCCTCACACCCATTTGTCTTGTGTCTTCTAAGACAGGGACTGGCTTTTATTCTCCATTTTGGGGTTCCTGTGCTCTCCTGTAATGGCACAAGCCAATAATAAATGCTCTGACAGCGAGATTGCTTCCCGAGTGGCCACAAGCGGTGGGTTTGAGCTCTGCTAACACACAAAAGGAACCACCCAGCTGAAATATGGAGATGTGCGTAATGGCAGGGCACCTCAAATGTAAACACCGAGTGGTCAGAAGTGGAGCTGGGGATGTCATTCATCTTCTCCATCCTGCACTCCTACTCTGCTCACCACAACGTCACTCCCTATGATGCCTCTTCCAACATTTCCATCTGCTGCTGAGACCATATTGAAGCCCGAGGTAAGGGGCTGGACCACAGCTTCTGCTCCAGTCCTGGGAGTTTTAAAAAGCATTCATCTTGCCTGCTAAATACAGGCAACATCTAGCACGCAATCTAGACTTGTTGTTTTGCACATCTCCTCCAGGTCTCCTCTGCAGGAAGAGCAGCAGGAATGTTCCAAAATGAGAAATACACTTTTTCTGTAGTCAGACAATTACTAAAATCTGGATTAACCTATGGCAAATGTTGAGATTTCCCTTTTCTTCCAGAACAACGTCATACTAGAAATAGAAAGCACTAATTCCTCCAGAGCTGCAGCATCCCTTATTGCTGTGTGTTGGACTGACCAATGCTAGCCCTTGGATTCACTTACACATGTATTATCTTTTTTTCCCACATGGCTCTTTTAGTATCTTTTCTGCATTTCTCCCTAGTACATAGATTCCATAATCAATAACCTACACAAACTTTGGAGGCAGCTCAATAATTAAGTATTTCTTCCTTTTCTGAAGACTCATACAAAGACAATACATTTTGCTTTCTGTATCCTTCACTGAATTTGAACGTAAAGCATTATTTTGCATTATCGTGGAAGTGTGACAACACCACAAGGAAGGGGCAGTTGCATTTTTCAGTGCCTGAAGCTGGTACAGTTATGTTGGAGGCTGTGCTATTAATTGGGAGCATGTACCCAGGCTCACCAGTGAGGATTTAAGGCTATGACCTGCTAAGCCTGGGAACATGCTGGGAAACCTGAGGAATATCTCTGCCTGCAGGAGATGCACTCGTTGCCCCTCACAGCCCCTCGTTTAACAGCTCCAGATGTGCTGACTGCTTTAGTCCGAATTGGGACATATTTTAAGGCACGTCTAGAGACATGAATGCAAACCTAGAAATACCAGGCCAGTTCGCCAACTCCTGTTTTCACCGTTCGCTGTGTTTCATGGGAATCTGAATTCCCCTCAGCCTTGCTGGAAATGCGAGCGGCTCTGCTGAGCTGTCTGGACCTCACTGTGACTATTCGGGCTGCATTTAGGTTTTCTAGGAAACCTGGAACAGCCCCACTGACCCACATCTTCGACGTAGACAACATCTAAACCACTCTACAGTGTTTTAGTAAACAGTAAATTTATTTTGGGATTTCGTCCCAGTCATAAGACTGCTTCATTTTCCTCAATAAAGACTATTACGTTATTAGTTTTAGCCTTATGAATCCTATTCCCAACACTCAACCTTTATTTATTATTTGTAAGGGGCATATATCATCCTGCCTTATAACTGTAAATATTCTACTTACACAGAGCACAGCACATCCTCTTTGTTTAAAATCTAAGCAGTGATGTTTTACATAAATTTATTTCCTTTCCAAGTTGAAAGGTCTGAAAGATAAACCCATGAGCATCCTAACGTGGTGAACCTTAGCCTGAGCCAAGGCTGTACCCCAGCCCACCCGAGGGATCCCCTTCCAGCTTGGCCGGTTGCGGTGTCAACACCCGGAGACAAATAATAACCAGGGAAGAAAAAAAATTGCCTTGAAAGCAGGCGGTTACTGAGCCTAACTGCAGCCAGGGAATGACGGAAGGAGGGACTCCTGGAGCACGGTCCTGGGAAAAATTATTTCATTGACTTGTGATGGGTCAGAAGGCTACAAAGCATTTCATGATAGGGCTGTAATGTACGGATTAATATAGGATGGGTTCAGTGATAGGAGCACATCACCCCCGGGCACATAAAATAGTTAACTCAAATAACTTGAAGGGGCGGTCTGGTAACACAAAGGCAATGGAGCAGCCTTAAATGGTGCCTGCACCATTTCTGAGTGATCAAATAAGCAAAAAGCCTCATCGGGCAGTTTTTATACAGGTATGGCTTTGCAGCATGAGAATCACCTGCTTCCTCCATCTGCAAAACCCCATCGGCAGGCACCACGACACACAGAGCCCGTGCTGGTATTTCAGCTTTTGAAGATTAATTTGTTTTTATTTGCTTCATTTCCAGTAGAATGAAACGCGGGATTCTACTGGCGGGCCCGGTGGGGGCTGATTTATTTTTCATTAGTTCAAAATTAGCCCAGCGATGAGACATCTTTTCAAAAGGAGAAGTTTGAAAGTGGTAACTTCCAGAAGAAAGTCAGAACGAAGCACTTTGTGGTTTGTTTGGTTTCTTAATGGTTTCTGTCCCCTCACTGCAGCCCTTCTGGCTGCTTAACGCAAATTCGCAATTAATACTAATCCAGCCAAAGGTGCAGCTGAACTATTAATTTATGTAAAATAGGAGACCAGAAAGCTGTGATGATAAAATGGTATTTTTACATCCCTGGGGTCTAACTCGTTTTGCGGTGAGGATGGACAATATGAGACTGCGAATGTCTTCCCCTGAGCCCTGCCCAGCACTGGAGCAATGGTCCAGCTCCCAAACCCATAAGAAAAGAACCCGTTGCCCTGATGAATATTTCCTCTGCCAGTGGTCTCAGTCCCTATCCCCACTGGAGCTGCTTTGAGCTGTCGTGTCCTCACCCGCTTTGGCACCCCTGAGCCGTAACAACCCGCCCGGCACCATCTGCAATCCCCAGCTGGCGAAGGGGTTAACATCGCCGTCCCGACCCGGCAGGAAAGGCTTTGTCATGAGCAGATCCGTGGCAAAAGTGAGTCACTGGTGCTGGGAGGTCACACCAGCACAGTGGCCTGGCTGGTATCCAACGCCAGAGGAAGAGCAACTAGGGTTGTGACGCCCCATGCAAGGTACCACCAAAACCCCGCTGGGAGGAGGTGGCCCCAGCCAGGTCCCTGAAGCCACCACCAGCCATGTGTTTTCTTTGGAGCCCCAAAATGTGTCTTTTTTGTGTGTTTTTCCCACTTCTGCTTTCCTTTTGACACGAGGGAGAGCGCTGCTCGGTCTGCACAGATGGAAGGGAGAAGGGATGAGGGGGATGCTTCACCAGTGATATCACCAGCACTGAGTAAATTCTCTGACCAAAAGTTAAGACCAGCAGAACAATTTGTGCTACATCCTTTAAATGCCAGATATCCATTTGCTAGCAGCATTGCAGGAACAACCAGGGCACTTAATAGCCAGCTGCTAAGTCATCAGGTATAAATATTTACAGAGACCTATTGCAACATGGACATTCCTCCAGATGCAAGAGGACCCCAGTCATTTCATGGCATTTTCACCTTATACAAAAGAATCCCGTTTTAGACACACTCTGCTTCATTAGCCATAAACCTACAGAAATAGCATTTTATGGAAAACACACACACATCCACACATCCACTCCTTAGTAGCTGTTCTCTGTCTTCTCCTCTTACAGTAATTCTCAAATATCTCTATATTTGTGTACCCAAAGAAGACATTACAAAGCAAACGCAGAGCTGGCCATTCGATATGTAGAGACACAGCGTCATGTAGAGGGGAGGTAATTGCTGAGGGCAATACAAAGGGATTAAATGAGGAGTAATGGGGTGGAATTAAGCAAAGGAAAATCCCTCTCTTATGGCAAAGCCTATCCAATGTTGTCCCAGCCCCCCGAGAGAAGGGATTGAAACCTTATTACTGAGGATATTTAATACTCTAGAAATCACGGCATTGGCAGAAGGGGCAGAGGACCTAATGAATCATTTTTGTGGTTACCGATAGACCCCAGGACACACAGTCCAAATACAGTGGAGACTTTCAGCAAGTAAAAAATAGACCTCCAGCACGTTTTGTGCACACGCTTCCTTTCATCACTGCTGTTATTAAAACCATGCCTCCTTTTCTGTTTACCTTCATCACCTTTTTCCTTATTCCACCAAGAGTCCAGATGCAAGTATTCATTCAATAAAAGATTGTGGCTAAGAATTGCCGAGAATTACAGCAGAAGACTCCAGGTCTTTAAGGGCATTCCCTCTGTGTGTGTAACGTACAATCGATGGGAAAGTAACTTCAAGGAGGATTTTTTTCTTGGTGAGGAAACATTGTCTTGAGAACATGATGATGCTTTAACCTGGTGAGATTGACCATGGCCAACAAAGGCTCTGCAGCTTTTCCAGTTGTGTTATTTTTCTCCCCAGCCACCTATTTTCACCCAATTTGTAGGATCTTGGTTATCTCTGGGGCTTCTGTGTGTTTATCAGCCAAAATAAGCTGTCAGGTTCAGAGGTGAAAGGTATACACCCCATTTCCCCAGGGAGCCGGGCTGAAGATGAGACGACTCAGGAGGCAGCAAGACAGCAGTGCGCATCACCATTAGTAGCAGTTGCTAAACCAGCTTGCTAGGACCTAACATGGAGCAAATCCCAATTTAAAACCAGCCAGTTTTCTAACTTCTTAGGGCCACCCCACTCTCCTTTTCCACACACCAACTCCATTCCTCCGGCATCAGCTGTTGATGCTCCGGTTTGTATTGCCAAGCCCAACCGACCATTTCTGCTGAAGCATTGATGTTTTCTCCTTTTATACGTTCAGCAACTCCCCCCTCGACTTTGGTGTGAAATGATTACAATGCAGTTCAGACTGGAGCCAAGATCCAGGAAATATGGCAAGTTTTCAATGAAAATCGTATCTGTCAGTTTACAAAAAAATAATAAAAGGTGCCGATTTTGTGCTGGAAAGGGAACAGAAGTTAGCTTGCAATATGCCTGACTGCCTCCTGTTACTGATTCCAGACGCCAGGCCAGGCAGGATCTGGCTATTTTCACTATCGTGTTATCACTTCGCAATATGTCAGCAAATTCTTGTACAAACATGATTTTTTTAAAAGCCACGTTTTATCACTTCTTTTACATAATCATGAATGATAGTGAATCTAATCTGAATTGGGATTAAAGGAGGCACAAGAACAATGAAGTGCCGTTAGCAGCACGGGGGAGCACATCCCATCCTTTTATTTTTAAAGCCATGCATCACTTCATAACCAATTCCCCTCAATGCTGAAATAAGTGATAGGTTTGAGAGCAAAACACGCATCTCTTTAGGCACCTGAAATTTGCAATAAATCACCTCTGCGCTATGCAGGGAAGTCAACAAGCAGTATTATAATTTTGCGTTGGCATAAGAAGCCTGTTGGAGCCTGCTGTACTGTCTCATCTGAGCAGAAGTTATTGAGGTTCAACTTGAAGCGCAGCATATTATGGATGGAGTTAATGTGAAAAACGCAGGACTGAACTGTAAAGCAGCTCCTGTGGGTCTCTGGAGGTCTTGGAGCTGATCCAGCCATCACCAGCAAAGCCACTGGGCAGCAGCCGGCCGGTGCGATGCTGTGAGTGGTGACCGCTGTTTGCACCGTGTCGGAGGCCACTGGAGGAATTGTCGCCAGTGTCCCACGCTGCCAGCCAGGCAAGGACGGTGCTCACGGGGCTGGGGGACAGCTCTTAAACCAGGGTCCTGCTGTGGACACATCCTTCAGCGGTCTGTGGTCTATCCCAGAGATCCCACCCTGTAAAACCATGAGTTTATCCACCCAACCCCTTCATTTGATTAGCATTTAAATGTTTCTTTCTTTTTTTCTCTCTTTTTTTTTTTTTT
>VYXH01003075.1:164943-204529 GCA_013397275.1 Burhinus bistriatus
TTTTTTTTTTTTTAAGAATTCTCTTCATTTATGTGTTATTTTCCTGCCTTATTTAAACTCCAGCATTTTCACTCTGAGGCATTCCCTCCCATTTCATCTTTATTTTTTTATTGGTTTGCTTCCTTAGGTCGAATAGGACAGAAACGTAAAAACTGCAGGTTCGCTTTATTTCAGAGGGAGCTGGCGTTTGATAGATGGCAAAAGGCAAACCTGTTGCATGCATCATCCCAGAAGTTTACATTTTCTCTTGAACACTAAACGTTAAAGAAAATCAAAGCTCTTCTAGGCTACGTTCAACAAATACATTGCAAGACCCTGCTCTGTTGAACCCAGGGGCAGTCCCACTGATGACTCCAACAGATTTGAACCTTGCATTTCATTACCCAATTACTATTTTTGAGCCCGGCATTTGACAGCCAAGAAAAATGACCTTTTCCCCCCAAAATACCATCCACCTGTAACGACAGCTTCCCTAATTAAGAGAGATGACACCTTTCCAGGACTGAAGCCTAAACAAGCCCTTGGCAATCTGCTTTCTGCCGCATCCACCATGTTGACACGGATGTGAATAAACCTCATGCAAACTCCCGGTGACCGCAGCTGGCAGTTTCCTTCACCAGGGATTCATATTTTCTGACGATGTTGCAGGGTAAAGGGGAGGAAAAGCACAGTTTTGGCAAACACAAACCTCTCCAAGCTGTCAAGCAAAATTAACCCCCCTCTTAATTTTTTCAGGCTCTCCCCCAGCCCTCCGAGTGGAACAAGGCTCTTTGGAGGGGGAATGGGTTTCATGCTGTCACACTCGATGGGTAACTGAGACCTTCAAGTGGCTGATGTGACTAATCTTTCAAAAATGTGTCCAAATTGCATGAGCAAGGAAAACCCCGTGCATCCCTGCCCTCTCGCCAAATGGAGCCGTTCGCCGGGGAGATTCTTCAGAGCAACGCCTGCATACCAGAGGTAATAACCTCCAATACCTTAAGTCAAAAAGCCAAGTAAAACTCACTAGGTAATGCATTTGGGATTAAGTTTAAATAGGCTCCCGTCACTAATAATGCATCTGCTAGCGATGGGGAGATTTGGTAGGACTAACGCTGGCGTTGAGGGATGGAGGTCTTGCAGAGCTCACCAAACAAATCCAGGAGGGAAACAGCATCAGGGGGTGCAAGAAGAGCACCCCAGCCCCTCCAGATCCAGGGCAGCATACCCACTGCCCCCTTCTTGACTCCCACCCTGGCTTCACAGGAGGGCAGAAAGGGGCGGGGGGCGGGGGGAGAGAGAAAGAAGCTGGATTCGGTCCATTTTTAACTCGCTCGATGTGTCTGGGATGTAGACAGATGCTGTTTAGACAGGCTGGTTTGGTGGGTGGCCAGGCAAGGAGACCATGGCTGTACAGTTTATAGAAGGCTCCCGGCATAAATGAACTGTTGAAGACCATTGGAAGCCTCAGTGAAATCACAACATGCAGAAACACGGGGGAGGCAGGAGAAAAAAAAAAAGGCTCTTTTTGAAAAGGCAGAGAGAGAAAGGGATGTTTTGATGGAGTTTGTGAAAATTACAATGAGGTGGGTTTCACTAAAGCTTGCATTCATTAGCCCCCTGAATCCCCCCAAATAAAGTAAACACTCTTATGTAGCACTGAAAAAAAAAAAAAAATTAACAGATTTAAATAGTTTCCCTGCATCAAGGATAAGAAACAGACGTGGCTTTTCCCTGCTCCTGTCTAGTCTTGCTAGGTGGAAAGCTAATATTTGAGTTCATGCTTCAGTGGGGAACATTTGTATATTAAAAAAAAGCCATCCACACTGGTTTGCCCATTCACCAGCCTGTGTGGGACAAAAAAAGGGGCTGATTTTGAGTTTCTTGGGTTTATTTAGAGATAAGCCTAAGGTGACCTTTCACTCCCACACACACACCATTTGCCTAAAAATTGAACCATCCAATCCTCAAGTCCTGTGTTCACGAAACTCCGCAGTTTAATATGACAAATAGTGCCAGAATCGTTAAATTTTGAGGCTGATGAGGTCTGGGATCACAAAGAAAGTCACCGAGACTGAACTCCAGCCTGCGTTCCCCGTTTATGCAATAGCAATCCACATAAGCTGCTTGTTAAACCACACAGACCACAAATCAAGTCATCATTTCGCTCCTACATGTCACTTCTCCATTTCAAGACGAGGGCCAAGGACTGGAAAAGCTGCCTGGGATGTCCCAGCTCCTCTCCCCTTTCCCTCCTCTGCTCTTAAAGAAAAGGGACATCCCAAAACCTTGAAATTCAGAAAAAGATCAAGTAAGTTTTGCATGGATGCTTTGCATCCATGGCAACGTTTTTCCTTCCTCCACTGCAGGCTGGAGCTGGACATCAAACTGCTCGAAATCCCATGGGAAATGTGCCTCCTGGTTTTATTCCCGAGCTGAGCGACAAAAGGCAATGAGCGCAGGGGCACTACGGAGCATCTGCCCTCCTTGAGCAGGAGCATCTGGATGCTCAGCTGAGCCTAACCCCTCAACCCCGGCCTGGCGTTCCAGTCGTAAAAGAGCTTTCCCTTTTCCCTGCATTCACTCCTTGCAGATGCCAACAGCATAGACCGGCTAATAAATTCCTTTAGGAAGCCTTTTGATAGACTGAAGGTGTTTTCTTCACTTCCAAGGCAACCTCCTGCCTCCTATGGTTGCCCATGACCTCCTGCTCCTGCCCAATAGCCCCAGCTCGGTGCGAGTGTCCGGGTGGGTGGCTGGGCTGTGCCGGGGGCCACGCTCAATGCAGGGCAGAGAAACAAGTGCCTGGACCGCAATGAAGGAAGTAAGGGTGAGGAGAAGAAGGCACGTGGAGATCAAGTAAAGAACCCAGCAGCAGCTTTGGTGCCCAGACTTGGCCTTGGTGGGCTGGGAGCAGAGGGCTTGTGGAGCTCTTTGTTTATGACTCCGTGGTGGAATAAAAACCCAAAAGATTAAACAAGTTTGATGTATAATATGTTAAACAAAATACATAAATCACCCATTTTGGGGGATTTCTCTGGCTTTAGGACTTTTCCATCAGCATGATAGGCGTAATGTTCAGAGACGGACACTCCCAGCATGGAGAGGAGAACTTGGAGGAGGCACAAAGAGCCATTCGTAGGTCTTGATCCTGAGCGAGCTCTGGCAGAAACCCAGAGGCTCATCTCACCAAAATGGACTGCAATGGCACTTCCTAGCATGCACAGCCTCTTGATGGTGGCTCCTAGACAAAAAGACAGCAAAAAGAAAAAAAAAAATCAGTCAAAAAATCTCTATGTGATGAGAACATGCAGTTAAACCATTGTCCATCCTGGAAGTGAAATGTTTCCAGGCAAGAAAAGAGAAGTTAAAATTGATCTAAAAATAATTTACTGTTCTGAACCAACTCATGACAAATTTATCTCTAGAGTTTGGAGGATTTCTCTCCCTTTATTACCATTTCAAGTGTTACGTTGAAAAATATAGGCATAAAAAATAAACCCTGCTACTTTATGTTTAAACCCATATGCCTCTCTGTACCCTGGACTTTCTGGACCTTTGAAAGAATTCACTCGCTTCCCAAGGTCACAAAATAAAACTGTCCAGCTATTAAAAAATGTACAGTGTTATACTAATTGGTGACTGATAAAGCAATGGAAACCATATTTCTCCCAGCTTTGGCCAAACAAAACTAAGATTAGAACATTTAACAATAAAAACTCCTTTTTATAGTTAAAAAAAAGAGAAGAAATTAGAGCATATTTCATCTGGTAAAGGTCAGCTGACTTTAATTACATGTGCCACTGAGTATCAGAAACTAGAATACTAAATGATACTAATGCTGAAGAGGTATCTTCATGACCATACATTATGCACAGAAGCAACAGTTCAAACATGATCTCATTTAATTGTTCTTATGTTTGAAATACCTCCAGCTCCTACCTTCTCAAACCCCCAAAAAAAGCCTGCTTCATCATCCTGGGACCAATCCTGCTCCCATTTTTGCTAAGGGGAAAATGCCCATCCACTCTGAGCTCCATTGCCTCGTTTAAATTGCTTGCAAGAAAAAACGAGGCATATCATCAGCGATTTTTCTTCTGTCTCGCCCCTGCTGCTGGTATGATAAGGAGAGTGCTCTCCTTGCGGGCGACTCCACATTTAATTAGCTCCAGATGCAGCCTAATTAGTCAGTCTGCAGGGCGAGCATTGTTCTGTTGTCACTTGAGCCTTCCCTCATGGCAAAGTAAAAGGGATGAGATTGAACATGAAAACCAGATGCCATGTGTGCGCCTTGCTCTGGGCTGTCCATCGGAGGGATCCCCCTAATCTGGGGGGTGAAGGATAATAAATGTTGTGTTTAAAAGCCACGGGCACGGACGGAGCTTCGCATGGTTCAAGTAAGACAGTAGCATGTGCCGAGCAAAGGGGTCATAGCTTAAAACAACTGATTCCCACTAATTCTCCTTTAGAGGAAGGACTGTGCATCCTCCAGCAGGACTCGTGCCGGGGTTTCGGGACAAATTGCTTTGACGTCTCGCACGATTTTGCACAGCAGGGTTTCAGACTCTACCTTTCTCCATCGGATTAAGGCCCTAACACCTCTGCAATACCACTGAGACACCTATAATTTTAATGTAGAAGTTTTCCGTTCCTTTTCCGAATTTAAAAAGCGGGAGGTTTGCTTGCTGGATTGGCATTTCACGTCTGGAGTTAGGGATACGGGGAAATCCACAGCATGCGGAAAAATCAGATAGGCAAAGGGGCTTACCGTAATGCCATCTGACACACTCGTAAGCTTTACATGATTTGTACAAATCAGGAGTATGAAACTCTACCAGCAGCCTCACTTGTGCTCTCGGAGTGAAAGGATGCAAAAGGGAGGGAATTTATGTCAATGCAGTTATAAAATTTGCGTTGTCCTAGAGCATCGACTGAGCAAAGCTGGAAATGGTTATTCAAACCACTGCCAGGTCAGCGTGCTGGTGTCTACCTGGTTTTATTTTTAATATACCAGACTAAAATTAAGAAGAGAACAGCCTTGCTGGCCGAAAGGTGTTTCAGGACCAACCTTGACTCAGCGTCACCTTCTAGCAGTCTCAAAACTGTTAAAATGTGATGTTAGTGCAACAAGAAAAAGCAGTTTCCTGATATTCTGGGGACACCCACAGTCTATAATCACAAGAAGAAATGACAGCTCTGACTCGTGAAACTTGGTGGCTTTGTTCCTCCTGGGCTCACGTTTTGCAATTTGCCCGTAGATGTATGAATCGGAGTATTTTGTAGGAGATGCAGTCAAGGTGACTGACCCCAAAGCAGAAGTCGTATATGGACGAGTGATTGAAGAAGAGTGCCTGAACGAAGGTTGCTTGAGCTGAGGAGAACAGCTATGTGGTATGCGTTGCCTGTTTATTATGATTTTGGATGAGGAACTAGCCTGACTGTCAGTAAATGACATGAAACCCCAAATTGCTTCACTGGAAACCTCATCCAAACATCACGACTGTGTTATCACCCCAGCTGGGGAAAAAGCTATTTCCGTAAAAACAATATTTAGTTTAATTGGAAGTCAAAATTACTCAATGGACAAGTCCCACAGCTCGGAGGGGTACAGTTGCAGAACAGGGTCCTTTCATTTCTCAGATATTTTGAAAGAAGCCAAATAAAATAAATAGGAAATGTTCAAGCTCCTCTCCACCCTCTCCCCTACCTGCCGACCGCGCTGCTGGGCTGTCTCTGCAGACCTGAGCCCAAACGCTCCATCACACCCACCACTCACATCCCTGTGCCAGCATCATCCCTATGGATACGATGATGATCTCAGGCGAGTCCTCTACCACCACAACTCTTCCTGCACTGGGGCTGCCAATGAGAAGCGAGATCCATCTGCTGCAACTGTCGACCCATTTCTGTAGACCTCGTGGACTTGGCTTTGCCATCCCCTGTGGCTGGTTGTCCCTCCTCTCTTGTCGGCATCAGGCTTGGTGCAGGTAACTCAATCCCAAGCAGTGTTTTTAAGCGTGATTACAGTTTTTTCATGCTTTCCCATACCTAATTGCAGTGGAGTGGCGAGGTAGCCAGGTATACGTTTCAGGCTTTTAATAGCTTAGCGTGGCAGAGGGATCTTGTGCGCATTTTGCAGGGAGCTGAATGGAGATTGTCATCTGCGTTCAAGCACCAAGGGACTAAAGACAAAGGACCGAATGGTCTTCAGTCCTCCTTCTTCACAGAAACTCTGTCTTGAAATTCAGCTGAACTCACCCAAAGGAAAAGGAAATTACAGAAAATGTCAGAGCTGCTATTTTTTCATAATTTTGGCTCCAGTTTTGCCAAGCACCACAGCCTTCAAACCACAAAGCTATGTAAGCCCCAGACTATCGCTGAAATCAATCAAGTGTCAGGCACCAAGTGTGGCTCTGGTCCTGGGTGACTTCTCCAACGCAACCAGGGGAGCTGGAAAAGACAGGCTGGTTAGGAGGCTCTTGGGGATGAGGACTCTTAATTAGCAGCTTCGGAGAATCCTTTTTCACCCATTTGAATTTAAATCACTCAATCATTAGCTGTCTCCTTGGGTCCAGAGAAACACTCCCTGCTGCAAAGCCACCTACTCACAGCACAGGAGGAGACATGGAGAGAGGAAGGTTAGTTCTTCCCCAGTTGAGACCTGTATCCGTATGATACCACGTTTTTCCATTTTCATACATTGCTGAATGTCTCCTCATCAGATTCTGCAGTGAATTCACCAGAGGGAACAACGAGAATGCAAAATCACTTTCATAAAGTCTGGAAAAAATAATCCATTGACCCTCTATAGTACATCAGGTTAAGGAAGAGACATCTGGCTTTTATTATGTTTTATAAGGTTGATAGCAAATAAGGGTATTAGAGTTAATTTACTTATTTAGAGAGAAACGACTCAATCACAGAAGCCGTGATTGTGACTGCATGTTAAGAGAGCTCCAAAATTCTCTCCAGTCTCCTCTGGGAGTGAAACAGTGCCAATGGTAAAGCAATGTGTATTTTCCACAGAGGTATTCCCAAAGGGATGCAAAGATTAGAGTAAAAACACCAAGAATAAGTCCTTCCCAGACAGCCTGGCTACATAGGAAGACATACCAAAATATTATTTAGTGGTGTAGGTGTAACTGGAGGCTGAGAACAAGACTTGGTTGTGGTGGTGCCATAATTTATGCAAATGGAGATATGCTACAGAAGAGGTTGAGATGTGAACAGGTGAGAGAGAGAAAAGAGGAAAGAGAGGAGACAATAGATTTGAAGGAATTATAGACTCAGAGATGTTGCTTGGAAGGGGTCTCTAGTCCAAAGGCACACTGTTGCCTGCATGAGGTCACATCCATCTCTGAGGATAGGGTTTTCTTGACCTCTCAGGGACCTATTCCAGGACTGCATCACCCTCCTGGTGAAGAATTTGTTTCTAAAACCCATCCTGAAACAGTGGTCACTGTCCTTTGTGATCCTGCTATTTCCAAGCAGAGCTTGGCTCCATCATCTTCATAACTCCTCTTCAAGCTGCTGTAGGCTAGCACCAAACCTGCTCACCTCTTTTTCATGCATCTGAAAGAGTCCGGCATCTCAACCTCTCCTCACAAGCCATGTAAGCCCCAGGTCCCTAGTCATGTTGGGAGACCCGTGCTGGATCCTCTCCAGGTTATCAACATCCCTCTTGAAATGAGGGGCCCAGCTTTGGACAAAACTCCAAACTGTTACAAGAGTCTGCGGTGGCTTCCTATGATGCTTGACCTCCACTTTCCCCCAGACTGGAAGAGTAAGAATAAAAGAAAAGCACGCCAAGCATACAAAGCAACTCCCTTAATTCAAGTCATAGAGCAGATCCCTTTCAGAGATGCTCTCAGGCACACAAGGCAGAGCAAGGACAAATTGAGTTCCCAGGGACCAAACTGTTACCGCTTGCCCAGGACTGGAGGTCCTCATCAGCCTAGCACTGACAAACCATGACCACCAAAGGCTTGATGAGGCAGACAAGGTTGATTTCCATTCAGGAATGGTCCTTTTGGAGAATTTTGAAGCCTTAAGAGGAGTCAGATTTGCATTATATCCGAGTAACAGAATATACTTTTCTTTTTTCTTTTCTTTTTTCTTTCTGGTCAGTGCTACCACTTGCAGTGAAGAATGGGTGATAGAAAAATGTAGTTCTCCCTCCTAAACCCATGGGCTCAAAAGCTTCTGACAGGTGACTGCAGAGCAAGCCGTCCTGCAAAGGGGATGCTGCCATGGAGTGCAAGAAGCTTTAGAGGAAGGAACAACTTTTTGAGAAACATCTGGAATAAGGCAAGGGAAAGGGAAAAAGATGGTTTGAATATTCTGCCTAAGCTGCTCCCTTCTTTCAGAGCTTGCCTACACAATTTGAGAAACAACTCGGAGGTGATGCACTGATTTATCCAAAGGAGGACAATATCTCCAAACCTTTCAGCGTCAGTCTGACGTTTGCAGGTTTTCCTCGCCCTGGTTAAATATCTGCTTGTTTTTGTTAACCCTCATCACTTCCACCACTTCTGGATACTACCACGCTCCCGGGCTGCTGTGGGGGATTTCATCAGCCATCCCCATCTCAACTGCCCTGGGCCTCCTCCTCTGCCAGTGAGGAACACCAGTGGTTTTGTGAAGGCTGCCATGCCTTTGGAAACACAAAGAGTACCCCCCGGCTGTGGCCAAGAACAGAGGCGAGATATTTACACAGATATCAAGTACATCCAAAGGCGCTCTCATAAACAGAGATGATTTCAGAGGGGATAGCCAACCTTCTGCTTTGGACCGGGGCCAAGCTCCAGTGACACCCGCCCCCCCCCAAGCCCGTTCTCCCGCACTCTCCGTCTTTGCCAGGTCTCACCAGGCACAGCACTGCTCCCACTCTGGGTTTTTGCACATCGTTTTGTTCCCTGCCTTTGGCCTTTTTGGAGGTCTGCCGCCTCCAAATGGGTTCACGGGCCACATGCCTCCACCAACCGCAGCCTGGGAGGGGGCTGGTCGCTGCTGTCAGCCCACGGATCACTCCCCGTGAGCGCGCGGAACCGTGCGGTTTGGTGAGGATTGCGAGGTGGGATCGCACGCTCCCTGGAATGATGGCATTTCAATGACATAACTCCTTGCTATTTGTCCAGGGCCAGTTGCAAAGTTGACAAAAATAAAGGCATCGTCTTCTCTGGAGAGGCTTTTTCAGCCTAAAAAGAGCTGAGCTGCATGCTGCGAATGTGCGGAAAGGCAGAAGTGATTTCTTTTGGCGTTAGGAATTAGCAAATCAGTGTCACCGTCAACCCAGCATAAAAAGAAAACAAAGACAAAACTCCACAGTATTTAAGGATATCCACGTGGGAAGCAAAGCACGTGCCCAGAGGCCACCCTCGATAGCCTCCAGGCTCTTGGCAGAGCCAGGCTCGCCCTGAGAAGCTGGAGCCCGCATCCAGGCATCTTTGCTGGGAAGTGTCCCCTGCGGAGCTAGCACCTTGAGCGCTCATCAGCATGAGCTTGCATTTGTCTATGTCTCAGTTATCCTAGAAAAAACAGGTCTTGTTCGACCCACGGAAGGGGTTTTAGAGTATTACAAGGGAGGGAGCGCTGGGAAGATGCGAGCTGCCGTGGAAATCTGGTTCCCTTGGGGGTCATTATATCCCTAATGGCACCTGATAGCTCCAAGGAAGCTTTCAAGTGCCCTTTCAGCACACCTTCTCTGACGGACGCATCCATCCCAGGGCACTCTGTCATCAGGTCTCTCTGCTGTTAATTTAAATGTAGCGGGGATTTTTTTTCCCCCATTTTAAGGAAGCAATAAATATTTTTTATCTCATTTTTGAGCAACACACCTGAGATTTCCAGAACATTGCTTGTAGATATCATTTCTAGGGATTATTTTTTGTTCCCTTTTAATTTTCTCTGAGTTCTACTTTTGGCAGAAAAAAAAAATTGCTGCTGCCACCAGCTGGAGCTTTTTAGAAACAGCATTAAAAAGCTTTCTTGCATCCCACAGGGTACATTTACAGCTGCTCGTACTTTTATTCCTGCTCGTTGCAGTTAGCTGAAAACAAATTTAAACCCAACTTGCTTTGCAGAGGCACAGAACAAAACTATATGAGATCTGACTACTTTTGCTTGAGCTGGATCCTTCGGTGCCAGTAACTTAGCCAGAAGCGAAATAAAATCCGTTCTCAGCTATAATTTCAGTAGTTAAAACACGAGCTGTGAGCAAGGGGACGTTTAGAGAGTCAAAAGTGGCCTGAGGAATTTGCTCCTATCCATATTTTTTTTTTTTTTAAATAATCAAACCTGGAGAAATAGGTTAAATAAAATGCAGGGTTTTCTCTTCAATGGTTAATGTATTGATTGAAAGGGAAGATCTGTGAATTGACAGCGATCAGCAGTATAGCTGGGGATGGCAGAGGCTGAAATTGTTTTTCATGGAGCCAAGCAAGAGGTTTCTGCATTTTTAAAGCCTTGCTTCTGGCTGCAGCCGGTGATGCCCCTGAAAAACCCGATCCAGCCAAAAAATCAAGTTTTCCCCTAGTTCAGTGAATCTCACTTGGATTTTCTAAAATGGATTTACAACACCAATAGCCGAGGAGTGGTGCTGGAAGAGGCAAGTCACCCCCTAAAACCCAACCCAGCCTCCAGGAGAGGTGATTTATGCTCGCAGCGGCTGAGCTTTCCGAGGGATGTTCTTGGCTAGTTTGCAGTAATGCCACTCAAAGATAATTTTTGATTTAATCCATGCCACATGAGGCAGTGGCAGTGCTGACCCTTGGCTTTTAACCCCAAGACCTCCGCTGTTCTGGCTGAAGGAACTACTGTCTGTCCTCTGATAACCCGCCTGACACAACTCAGCTGGGTTTAATATCTCCTGCTGGTGTTTATTGATAAAGACGCAGAATCGGCAGGTCACCTTAGCGGCTAGAAATGAGCACCCGTGCAATACATCGTACCGAAACCCCGTGCAAGATTTTCACCGTCTTTTTGGCCTTGAAAGCATTCAGTTCGAGGAGACCCACAAAACCCAGCTGTGTTTACCGCAGCGGATTTAAAGGTTGTCCCCAGGGGAACGCTACCCCTGTTCCTCCTATACTATCGTATTACCTGAGGCTTTTAAAACAGCACAGGGCTGTCTCTGAAAGTATTCCAATGCCACAAGCCCCTTTCCCGAACCACAACGTCCATATATCTTATTTGACTCGGTCCCAGTGCTGGCAGAGACTGGATTTTGCTGGGCTGGGATTTAAGAAAACAGCCTCTGTTTTAAATGTGTTTCGTTTTCTACCAGCTCAAAGCAAATTTGGTTTTTCCAATCTAGAACCATCACCGCCTCCTGTGGCTGGGAGGGTTTGCTGTGCCGGCTTCCCCCATTAACCAAAGCTGCTTGAAATAATGTCTTCTTTTAAGTATTGCTAAAGAAAAATACAGCCCCGGTAGTCTGATTTCTGCCCTGTAAAACCTTCATCCATTTGAGATCCGGCTCGGTTACTAAACTGCAGTCTTTCAAGGAGCCTTGCCCAGCTTAGCAGGAGAGGGCGGAAAGGCACTCGAAAGCATAGTAGGCACGTCAATGTGAAGCAAAAAGGGTAAAAAAAAAATGAAAAAAAAGATTAAATGATGGTCAGAAAGAACAGGAATCCCTTGAGAAAGAGAAATACTGCCTGGAAGAGGAGGCACGCACGTCGGCGGACATGCATTCCCTGGCGAGTGCATGGTGGAAAAGAATTTGGGTCTCACCTACCCCTCAACTTGGCGGATTTATCGTTCCCCTCCACAAAACCCCAACAATGATGGATTTGGTGCGCTGATGGGAAAGCAGGAACGCTCCCTGTGGTAACTGGCAACGGCCGGAGCCTGCAAAGCACCGGGAGTGCGTGGGGGCTGGATGCGTCTGCTGATAAAGGGCTGGGTTTTATCTCAAATAGAATTTTAGACTAATCTGGGCTTTTAAAGAGAAATGCGTTTGGGAGAAGTCTGGCTAAGCACACAGGTGGCTGTGGGGAGGGGGGTGTTGAGCGGAGGGATGCTCGGCATTTTTTGAGGGGGGGGTGCTGCCTGCAGCTGGCAGGAGCTGGCAGAGGTGGGCTTGGTGTGGAGGGCAGCGCTGCTGGAGCCTGGTCACAGGGTGGTCCTTGCAGGTCGCTGGGAGGGCAGCCGTGGGGACACGGCCAGCTCTGCCATACCTGGCCTGCAGATAACACCCAACAGGAGACATCTGCACACAGAGCTTCCCTGCTCCGAGCAGGGATGCACGCCTGGGAACAGATTGGCAGGAGAGAGATAAGCTGCTGACACCCTTTAAAAGGGAGCCCAGGCAAAGCTTTCCAAAAATTGGGTTTGCCCAAGCCTGCAAAGAACCGTCTTTCTCCAAGAGCTATGATGGTTTGAAGTCTGCTGTTTCCCCGTCCCTCCCCAGCCCTCTTATTCCAGCTCAGACAACGTCTGAAGGAGGAACAGAGAGGAATGAAAGTGATAAAAAAATGCTATAAAATGTTTAATATCTATAAATCCAGTCTACAGCTTCAGCACTGCCATTTGCCTTTCCCTTGCAAAGATGACACTTAACAGCCATGTAAGAAAATAACTTGCAATCTCAGCCATCCTGCTTGCAATCAGTAAGACCAGCAATTAATTTTGGAAATGAACAGGCATAGCTACAGTCGAAGCAGGCAGGTGAGAGGCTTTGCAGTATTAAACAACAAAATGAGCCTCAACTCAGTCACAGAAGGTGACATACTTATTTATCCCACTGCCACTGCAGGTATAAATAAAACCATCAGTAAAAATAGATCTGATCCCTGGATCCTCAGCAGTGAAATGATCAGGAGCTCTGCCGTTGACAACCGGACCTGAGCTATGGAAGCTTTCCAATATCCAAGAAGAGCCAGCCAGGTGGCTTACGTCTTCATGTATCGGCTGGCCGTTGTGGGAACTATTGTCTTAAGGACTATAAACATCCCGGGCTTTATCTGGGGCTGCGGAGGGGAAGGTGAAGGAAGGGACTCAGGGTACCACGTGCAGGGACTGCCCTTGGCAGGATGCTTGGTGCCTGCGGTGAGGGAGCATGCTTGTTCCCTTTGGGCACTGCCTCCCCCTGCTCTCGCTGCTCTCCGTGGCATTGCACAAGGTCCCAAGTTAAGATTTTGCCTTTTGACACAGATGCTCTTTCCAGCTGGAGCTTTATGCAAGCAACAAAACTGTCCAGGATTGAGCAAACCCTTGCTTCAGTGCTGTTTCTCCAACCAGTCCTGCTGGCGAGGACCTCCTTTCCTCCAGGTCATCATTCCTATGTCTTCCTGTCTCTGAGATGCTTTCCTCCAAGGCCCTGCTCCGATGGCTCTCAACACCGTTCCCAGTTAGCATCTTGTATTGACAGGGAAGAGAGAAGGCTACAGTCACCTTTTGCCTTTGCATTCCCCCCATGGGGGACCTTCAGGCTTTAATTGCAGCTCTTCACTGCATCTTTTTGGGCTGCAGTTGTACCACACCCAGCACAGTGGAGTCCAGAGTCTGGATTGGGACTGCCAGATGCAACAGCAAGATATAGAAGTGCCCTGAGCTAACAGCAGGAACTTGGATGCAGGCGCTGTGCCCAGCACTTGCCAAGTATTTATATACACATATTAAATAAAAAAAATAAATAAATAAAAAAAAAAGTGCCTTTTTCTTTTGTAAAGGTAAGCACAGAAGAAAAATGCAAGGGAAACATTTGGTGAAACATGGTGGCCAAGTTTTGCTGCTATGCTGGAGGATGCCAAGGAAAATCGAAACAATAGGCTGGGAGGGACAACAGCAGGGGTGGAAGGATAAGGCTGCTGTTCCCCATGCCACAGGAAGGCTTTGGTTTAACTTGAGTGGGGATCTTTTGGAGACAAACCCATAACTCCGCTTCTGTGAAGGCCTCCGAAGCTCAAGCATCTCCCTCTGGCGTCGGTCCATGTCCTCTTGCCTGGTGGGTGATGTAGGAGACTTGACTCAAAGTCTCCCTCTACAGACCAATTCACACCCCTGCCCACCATCGCGGGGTTTTGGGTTTTCGTTGGTGGTTGAGATTTTTGTTGTGTTTTTGGATCTCTGACAACGTGAAGTTTACATGTTAGTTTGCCTGTGCAAGTCTTTACTTGGGACTCATCCATCATTTTCCTAGTTAAAACAGAGCTGCTTGTCAAGAGGAAGTAATTTGTCTCTCACGAAAGAGTCACCCTCCCACCCCCGCCAACCACTCCGTCGCAGTGCAAGCAAATCCATTAGTTTCCCTGGAAAATGCATCATCTGACGCTGGGACTAAACTTCAGACTAACAAAACCCTCGAGAGGACATGAAGGAGCCATCTCTGTCACCCTGCTCAGTGGTCAGGTCAAAGCCTGACCTCTCTTTCCATTAAATCTTCCTCGTCTACATTTAAGGGAAAATGTTGCAAATTGGCAGCTACTCTACATTTGGTGATCAGAGTCAGTGCCCTGATTTCCAAACCTCCCAGGTGGGCTCCTGGCTCTTTTTGACGCCCATCTCTGGAGCTGCTGCCTCTTCCTCCTCGCTTCCTTCTTGCTCCTTGCAAGTGAAACAGGGAGGGAACGCCTCTCGGAGGTGAAAGGCTGAAACAACCCAGAAATAAACTCTTCAAGCAGGAGGGAGCCTGTGCTAGCTGAGGAAACAGCCACTCATGTCTTCATGTCCTGCAGTCCTGAGAGCTCTGCACCATGCAGGAGCCGTACTGAGGGCAGGGCTGCAAAGAAAACACCCCAAACTCACATTCAAGCTCATTTTTCCCATGCTTGAGCCCTTCTCCCATGATCAGAGTGGAGTCGTACCCTCCCTATCCCAGACTTGCAAGCCTGGGAGAAGCACAGGAGACAAATTCTACCACCCTGGTGCCCAAGCAGGACCTAGGATGATGTTTGCTCAGATGAGCCCAACCACAACATCTACAAACACCTCCAACATATTCCATTCGAGCAGGTGAGAAGGGATCTCTGTGGGTCCCATGGGGCAGGGTAAGACCAGGGCACCAGGTCTTGGCTGGGGAGAGTAATGATGGCAACGATGCCTTCTAGGAGAGTTGCTCCATCGCACCACCTCTTCATCACTGGACCACAGTCTTCCTTGGTTGCATATCACAAATGGAAGGAGATATCAACTGCCGTCCCTTCAACTGGAAACTACCAAGTGTGGCCAGGAGAAACTATTTGTCAGGGTATTTCATCTGCTGAACAGCAACATTTTGAAATTTGGGTGTAGGAAGTTTTCATTCACATCAATTTTATTTTTCATACCAGCAGAAGAAGCGAACCTTTATTCCATTAACTCTCACATTGAATGATGAATTTTTTATTATTTGGGAGTTTTTCTAGAATTTAACAGTCAAAGAGAATGAAAATTATTAATAACCCAAAACCCAACAGAACAGGTGTTTTGCTCACCAAACGACCTCCTTTTTTTCTTTCCCTTTTTTTGCTCAAGCAGCAAACCCCAAAAGGCATTATTCATATAGGTCTAAATTGAAGGAGGGGAAAGAGAAACTCTTCCCCTCTATCTAGTTGGAGGTTGAACAGCCTTTGTGTTATATACATAGGAAAAAAATAAAAAATAAAAGAAAAATAAAGAAGTTAAATGAAAAATAAAGAAGATAAATATATCTCTAGCTAGTGTACCATGAGACAATATAATGAGTTTCTAAATCCCTGGTGAAAAATTAAGCATCTTTGACAGTTCATTCCTGGAGTTTCTGGGATAGAGCTGTGAAAGCAAATACAGCTGAACTCCAGCGAGGTGGAGAATATCACTACTCTGAGGCAGAGGTTGTAACAGATTCAGATTTAAAGACAACGGCTTTATTTTTCTATGGCCTTGAGGGGATTAAGAAAGGAGAGGAGTCCTGCCTCGCCACTGGACGTATAAATCCTGGAGGGTCACTCAATAGCCATCCATCAAGCAAGAGGAAGGGAGGAGGCAGAGTAATTTTCAGTAGTAAATTTTGGTAAGAACAAGCACTAATGGCCTAAAATTAAGAAAGAAAAACATTGGGCTAAATAGTAGGAAATGCTTTATAACGGTGAGGTCAGACAGACAATGGAGAAACCTGCCAGGGGAGGTCAGGGGCTCTCCAATAATGGAGATGCTGAAGGATGGACCGAGGAGCCACAAAACAGGGGCTGTGCTGAACCGATCATCCCTCGAGCCCCTCAGACAGGGCTACCCCCATGGGGATGCGTGCGTGTGTCCCAGTTTGAGCTGGTCCTCAAGCTGATGGAGCATCTGGGGGAAATGCAAGGTTTCTTGCAAGCTTTTTCACTCTCTCCCACCCAGGAGCAAGGTGCAGGGGAGGACAGGGGGGCCCGGCCACAGCCTGCTCCCCTTGGAGCAGGAGAGATCTACCCCAGCTGTTCCCATTTCCAAAAGAAAACAGAGGTTGCCTGAAGAAGTGGGATCGTCCGCATGAGGAAGGAAGAAAGAAGCCTTTCAGCTGAGCCCTCCCACCAGGAAACTGGGAGAGCGATGCGGCAGGCAGAGGACAAGCCCAGGCACCCGGGGGTCCGTGCGGATGCCAGCACAAGTCGTTTTCTTAAGGCTGTCAGGTTGATTTCCTCCTGGCTCCCCACTCGGACACCTGCGGTCTGTTACACGACACGTCATTATATTTTTGCAACTTATGGTGTCCATCATCAGCCCCAGGCAATCACTGCGTAGCCGTGATAAATGATACACAGGCAGTTTATTATACACACTAAATCCTCTTCACTTGGTGGTCCAAGGGTTTACCTAATACATTTTATTCCTCTTCTGCTTGGATTTGTATCTTGGATCCATTTGGTACCTTATAGCGAATGCTGAATCGGTGCTACAAAACATGCATTGCACCAAACGTAGTTATTTCCTATCATCTCCTACCCTGTGAGAATCCAGTTAGCACTCTAATTTTTCTGCATTTCTAGAAAATGAACCATGTTGGAAATATTAACTATCAGAAGTGGGGAATGCCACTCCGACAGCCCAAAGTTCTCAGTAGAAAGCTGCTGAAGATCTGATAGCAAGTGGAGGGGAAGGAAGGAAAGGCTGCGATAGCCAGCTGAGATCATAGGTGGCATTTAGGGAAAGCCAAAACAACTCACTCCCATTGGAATATGACCATGCAGAGGCCAGCACGCTTGTTTTTTAAAACAGAGATAATTAACAACTCTAAGAAATTAAAATCCTGGCTATGGGTCTGGCCTGAAAGACAGCACAGGAACACCCATCTGTGTCCTTACATCTGCCCTCTCCTCTGAGAGTCTTTCCTGCTTTGACATGTTGTCCAAAACACCTCCTGAAGTGGACTGTTGAGGGCAAGGGAGCGTTTCTAATGTATAAGGTGTAATTAAGTGCTGGTAACACATAGCAGAGGGCACAACTCAAAGAAGCGTAGACGCCTTCCCCCAAGTGCACCCTCCAGCACCATCAGAGCAGGTTTCCACCCGCCCACTGAAGACAGCATCCCACAAATGTGTCCCTCCTTGCCAAGAAGCGAACAGGAAGGATTTTTCCACAGCACTGCTGCCGCCACTCAGGCATTTGGAGAGGCTGTTCCCAATTTTCCCCTTCCAGTACCAGGTCCTTGCTGTCCGGGTGGTCCAGGACAAAGCCTGTGAGAATATGGCTGGTTGTAGTTTCTTGGCTGGTGAAGGCAGGGGTACTATGGAGGATGGTGAAGGAGGAGGGCAAGGAATGCAGAGTTATCGCAGGAGGTCATGGGAAGCCAGCGAGGGGAATCTGAAGAGGGTTGGATGGGATGTCAGAGAGAATTTTTGCAGCTGTGTTTGGGCAAACCAAGAGCACGTAGGGGTGTCAGGGCACTGATGCCTTCAGCTCAGGTATAGGCATGGAAATGGATGGTTTTGCAGATGATAGAGGTGAAAGACAAGCAGGGAGGGCATTAACCAGGAGGCTGAGGACAAAGGAAGAACTTCAGAGGAATGGCACAGTTTGCTGGACTAAAGAGCAGCTCTTTCGTCTCTCAGAGCTTTGTTTCTGTCCGGCTCCTGGGGGAGGAGAGTTGGCCTACAGCTGGAGCGGTAACTTTGAGTTACTTCTCAGGAAACAGCTTATTTAGATAGCACTGCCTATTCTTCAGAGGAGAGGATAGAAGAACATATTGCCTGTTACTAATGAATGGCTTTTCCACAACTAATGCTGTTTATGGGGATGGATACTCCAAGGTCTCCACAGTATCTCCACTAACAGTATGGATTTTGGCGCCAAGAAAGCATAGCTTTTTCACACGCCTCCCGATACGAGAGAGTTAAATATCTTCTCTGTTTTTAATGGAAAATTAAGCAGGCATGACGCATCTGTTTAGAAGACTTTTTTCTTATCTCCAGGATCGAAAAGAATTCCAGAGCTCGAAGACCAGAAACCGAGAGCAGTTCATTCACTGCCAACGCATGCAGACTGGAGGAGTTCAGGTTGAACACAAGCTAAGGGTTGGAGTCTCTATCCACTGCAATAAATAGATTGTTTCCACCACAACTTTGGATCTTGATTTCTCTACTTAAGTTTGCAGTAAATAACAGCTTCAAGCAGAACCCATTAAAGCTGTTTCAATTTCCAGACTCTAGTCCTTCCAAAAGTTAACTCTTATAAAATTCAATATACACAAATGCTCTTTGGCTGGGTGGAAGAAGGATTCAGATAATCAGATGTTCGTCATAACCTTCTGGGTCAAGGATCTTCCACTAATGGGGTCTGTGAATTTGCCACCCAGTCTGGAAAAGGCTTAAGCAAAGCATTCTCAGAGACAATAAAGATTTTAAGGGGAGGAAAAAAAAAAAAAAAAAAAACCAAAACACAAACCAACTTTTCAAGAACTTTACCAGGTGGTGCTGTCCAGATCCTGCTTCATTATTGCACAGGAACCAGCGCTCAGCCTTGCGTCCAGGTTCCCTTTGCAGCCTCAATCTGCAAAGCCGTGCTGTTAGGAGCCGGTTTCACATAAGCGGTGTTTTTAGGTGTGAACTGGGTTCAAACCACAAACCCTGATCTCTGAAGGACCTGAGGGCTCTGAGCTAGGCTTCTCCTCTCAGGTGCACAGCTGCAAAGCAGAATTTAAGCCACCAAATCTCAACCATCCCTGCCAACGTGCCTTTGGCAGAGTCCAGCCCCTGCTGCTGCTTTCACAGTCCGGCTCAGGAAGCATCTCTCTGCTCGGTATTTTTACGCACAGCAATACTCAGCCAAGGCTCTTTTTTACAAAGCACAGTCACTCTGAAAGAAAGCAAACAAAACTTAATAGCTACTACCTTGAAGCAGTCGACTCCATATTCCAAGAGAGGGTAGGTCCGTAACTCAAAATTGTTGGCTCTGGGAATCTTTATCATGGCTGGATTTTTGCTGCATCTGGTCGAGCAAGTTTTTATAATGTCATTTCTGATCAAGGTAGTTTTCAGTAACAACTTTCAGCATATTACAGGTCAAGGTTAAGAGGGAAAGGGAAATTGCAAAGGGGAGGTGCTCTTGCTGCTCTTTGAGGTGGCAAGGGCTGCAAGAGAGGGGACTTGTTCGGAAATTAAAGGCGTTATTGTTATTCAGAGGAGCCGTTGCAACGAAAGGGAAAAGTAGCATTTGTGACACTGTTAGCAAATTACAACAATGTGCAGCTGCCTGGAAAGGAACTGAACGCCAGCTTTGAAAACCATCCGTAGTGAACTGATTTCAAATCATCAGCTATTTGGTCCAGCCTATTGCAGCAAAGGCTGGTTGTCCTGCGGAAACACACTGCGCATTTGGAGAGCAGTTTAACCGAGTCTGGAAAATATCTTGCAAACCAGGACCTGTCTCCCAGCAGAGTCAAAACTTACACAAACTTTTTGCTTGTGCTGGGCAGGTTGAGAGCAGTCCTGCCGTGTCAAGTAGTAATTCAAACCACGTTCGCAGTTTGACTCTGCAGCATCATCCTCTCCAGGTTCGGGAGACCCACGTGAAGAAGCTGAGCTCGCAGCTTACTCATCGCGGTGGGGGGACGGAAAGGGACGACACCGGCTTTGCAAAGCAAAAAGCCGCCTCCGATTTACTCACCCACAATGACGCGGAACAAAAGGGCTCAGCTGTCCGAGCGACATCCCCGGGCTAAGCTAGTGTGATGCGCTCAGCTGCATCGAACAATTTCTTGCCCTGTAATCCTGCAATGTTTCATGACCTCTGGAACGCTGAAGAGCAGCTTAAGAAACCAAACAGACAGCATCTCTCTGATTCATTCTCCTGTTACAAAATATAAATAGAAATTGCCCTTCGGCCAGGCAGAGGCAGGATCCCATAGTTTCCCAAGCTTGTGACCGTCGAGCTGGATCCAGAGATTTTAAAATCTGAAAGGTGAAAAGCACCTTCTGCTTTTAGGTGCTGATTTATGGCGTTTCTTATTCAGGACACCTTGAACTTCATTTTTTAAGATATCGAGGAGGCCCAGCTCCTGTTAATTTTATGCTGAGTCGTGACTGCTCATCGCTTTGGAGAAAGATGACACTCTGGGGAGGCATCCTTGGGAGTTTGTGGGAGTTTTGCCATTATCTTTGATGAAACCAGGACTTTTGTCCTAAAACTCAGTTCTTCAAAATGAGGAAATTTTAGCACTCAACACCACCAGTGCTGCAGGGCTAAAATACTATGATGTAAACCTATGCTAAATCAGCTCGTCTTTCTCAGAGATATGGGATGGAAATAGGAGCTGAATTTGGAGTTGTAAAGTAAGTTCAGCAATGGGGCATTTTGGCTGGTGGATATCCTCAAGGAGATTACTTTCCTTGCCCTGTGCTTATGACTCCATTTTTCCCACATCCAGTCTTCCATGCACTTTGGGATATGCTCAGTGCTGGGCAGTGAAAAAGATTTTCATTAACATTTTATATTTGCTTAATTCTATGCATCTGATTTCAGCTGGAACCCCCAAGATGTCCCAGGGATGGAGAAAACTCCAAAGGCAGAAGTGCCAGAAGCAGAATTATACAAACCCCAGACTTAATGGTGACACTTGTCTTTTATGAATGGCAGTAAAGAATTGATTAATCCCCTTTGCATTTCGTGTGGAGAAGTCGTTCAGGTCAAAGCCGCTGCACTGGCAGACGTGCTACCACCAGTTTCTCTCTAAACAGAAGTGGAAAACCTGCGCTGGACACAGCACAGGTCGTGCCACTATTCCCCCCTCTTGATTTGATCACTTGGCTAGTGGATTACTCGCATTAAGAGGCAATTATCAGTTAAGCGCTTTGGGCGTGTAAAGGGACAGTCACTGAAACAGAAAAGTTATCAGGGGAATAAAGGAATGAGATCCGGCTAGCAAGGGAAAGCAGAGTAACAGATACAGCCCAAAGGAGGCAAACCAGTAAGCTATCAGAGTGGTTGTTGATGTAATTTTATATAGATATGTAGTATTTAAAGACTATATTAGATATATAGATCTAGATATATAATATTATAGATATGTAATCTATATAGAGATATATATAATTTATAATAATCTATAATATTTAGACATATGATTTATATTTTTATATAAATTATATCTATTTAGAAATAGATATAATATATATTTATATATATATAGAGAGAGAGATAAAATGAAAGCATTAGAGTGAAAGAGAGTGCCTTCATTCCGAGGAGGGACACCAGTCGGGACAGACTACGATGGATTACAAAAGAAAAATTCCCAATTCATCACCCGGTGCCTACATATCCAAAACGCTGGATCGGCATCCAGTGCCGACATCAGTCACACTTCAGTGCACGCAGAGATGCTAAAAGCCTCGTCCCTGTTTACCAAACGGACCCTGCAAATCATTTGGGCCTCGGTAACCAAGATGCCTTCCTTAACGGTCTGGTATTTGTGAACTGCTTTACAGTTGTAATCTTTCGGTTTCTGGGATCACCTTACAACCACAATTGGATTTCAGAAGCACGCTGCAACAGTCTGACTCCCAGCATTATACCGAGATGTTTTCTTAGCTGTATTTTCTGTTTAGTCTGAGTTCCACATAGTTTAGGGCTTAGAAAAGAAATGCAAAAATAAAATAAAAAAAAATCCTCAGGTAGTTCAAATGACCTCTGTGGTGGCATCCTCCGAGCAGGGCCTGCCTTGCTTACAGCCCTGCCAAATTTGGAGGGTTATTTGTCCCTGCTAGCCAGCCAGCATGATGTTAGCAGCACGGGCTGCTCAGTGCATGGCAGAGCCCTGGAAACCCTCCCCTCCACCGTGTCCCCAGGGGCCACCAGTACCCACCAGCAGCTCCCAGGAGCTCTTAGCCAGAGCATAAGTCTTCAAGACATCCAGGAAAGCCGTATTTCTGCCCGTATAACCCCCAAGGTATCCTCAGTGCCTCCGAGGGTGCCCTTTCTGTATCAGAGGCAGCTAATGGCCAGAGCACTGACCCGGCCCTGAACGGTGTCCCTTGGATGCCAGATGACCCTGGGGCAACATCCCCCTCCTGCTCCGTGACCCGGTTTCCCCGGGTGTAAAAGGCAGAGCTGACATTTAACCTTCTGTAAAGTGCTTGAAGTTCCACTACGGAAAACGCCGCCTCGCTGCTTTAGCCCTGCATTGCAAACCAGGGACACGGCTGCCCATCGCCTCGGTCCCCTGCATCCTCAGCCATGCCCGTGGGTGCTGCTGCCAGCCCAAAGCAAGATGCTGCCAAGCGGTTCTTCATCACCGACCGAGAACCGTTAGACACACACCTCTTCACTCAACAGAGTTAATGGAAGATACAGCACAGGGATACAGATTTTGCACAGGGAGGCACTTCGCCTACCAGCTGGTTTGAATTTCACGTGTGCTTGTGAAAATTAATCTTTAATGCCTTCTGCTGCCTGCAGCGGCTCTGATTTTAAAGAGAAAAAGCAAGCCCAAAATTCGAACTCTCCAACAGCTCACAGGTACGTGAAGGATTTCAAGCCAGCGAGCTGGAAATAGCACGCACAGAGCACAAAATGATCGTTTCTGTCACCGAGGCAGAAATCCCACAGCCAGACCCCTGTGGAAAGCCCCAACCCAGGCTAATCAATCCCTACTACAATCAGCCAAGGAAGACATTAAGCCTTCAGGCTGCCAGGGAATTGCCGGAAGCCGGGAATGCCGGCACCAGCTATAAAGACTAATTGACAAGGGCAGCAAAATTTGACGATATCCTTTCAAATTCTCCCTGTCAGCCCTGATGTCATTGAGGGATCCCTGAAGCACCGGGGATGAGCTCACTCTGCCGAGGCTGCAGCCGGTGGGATGGAGAGGGCAGGGTGCTCCTTGGCAAAGGGGACACGGCTTCTTCCCTGCCAGCATCTCCGCCTCCATCCTTACACGAGCATCTTTCGTATGGCGAGGCCGAGCTGGGACAGAAAAAAATGGGTCATAGGATTAGTTTGTACATATTGAGGCTATTTGACAGGTAAGAGGCTGTCCCCACTTGGTTTTGCGGAAAAATCAAAATCTTTTGCATTTGGGTCCATCTTTCCCTGGATTGTTCCCCTGTCTAGCGTGCAGAGTCAGATGTGGGTTTTGTAATTGGAGTAAATGCAGACACTGCTGCAATCCAAAGCTTGCAATAAACCACTCCGGTGGAAAAAGTCCCTTGCAGACTCCCAGAGAGTCCACGAGCAGCCTCAGACCTCACCTGCATGGCCTGTGAACCTCGCAGGACCCTCCTGGCCTCCCAAAAGACCACAAAGATGCTCTCTGCTTCAAAGAGCTTCCACTGATGGAAAATTCAGCTGCTATCAGAGAAACAGCCCCAAAGCATTTGAATCCAGCTGAGGTGGTGGGAAGAAAAGGCACTTTTAGGAGCAGAAAGGACAGGCAAGAGGGAGGATTCAGCTAGGAAGGAATGCTTGACCCAGCTGCCACCTCTGTCTTGAAAACTGGGGTTGATATCACCTTGCTGGCACCCACTTCTTTACCTGGCCCCCATGTGCCACGAGCTCTGGGACCACAGCAATGAGCAGACACCTTCAGCATCCCCAACGTGCAACCCCATGCTTCAAAGCAGCATCCTATAGGCCTGGGTGAAAAGCTTTAACCAACCCCTGGGAAGTGGTTTGGAGGCTAGATTCAACCCATGACCCCAATTTCATGCCTCCCCTCTTTCCTTTCAGCAGCTGCCTGGACCAACCCTGTTGACAAAGCTGGGACATTCACAGCATGGGCTGCATCTCCAGCTACTTACACAGCCAAAGAACATCACTGCTCCTTCTGCGTCATCTCCCCTCTTGCTCACCCATCCTCCCCAATGCCCTCTGCTTTTCTCTCCCACAACCCTGAAAATACCTTTTTTTTTCTTTTAAGAGCTGCCTCATTGTTCCTGGCAGGATGGGCAGAGCAGCAGGCCACACAATGCAAGTACCCTTTTCTCAGGATGTACGTTGGTCATCCCAGGGCAGGAAAATGCTTACGGTGGGGCTTCCTCAGCAAGCTGCCTTTGGCTCCTCACTTTCCCTCCCCCTTCCCAGCAGACTCTCAGGCTGACCTTGGTTGTCTGATTACCAGCCATGCTTGGTAGAAACTCGCTGTAGGCAACGTTGTGCATCATACACAGCTTCATGCAAGATCCCATGAACGTTCAAAACCCACCGAGCTCTATCACTCTCCCCAGGCAAATGCACCCCTCTCCCAAGACCTGCATCCCAGAGTAACCCCATCACGTCAAGAATGTCATGCCCATCTCATCTGATGACAGCAGCCTCCATCCTCGCCGACGTAATGTGTGTAGACGCCAGTGCAGTAAACGAGTGCAGGAGTCCTTTCATCGCTTGCCAGCCTTTGTCCTTGGGTATGCATGAAACTCCTGGGCATCCTGAACTTTGGGCCAGGACTGGTCTCCATCTGCTCAGCGGCCCCTGGAACAAAGGGCTCTCTGCGTGCACGACCCCACGCCCATGCTGAGCTCTGCAAATGACATTAAGTGGACATATATAGTTAGTTATTAGCACCGCATGGTTCAGAACAGCATGTACAGCCGCTGAGTGCAGCATCAGCCTCATGTCATAGACATCCTCCCTGGGGGCCTGTACAATGCAAGGCACTCACCCTCACCCTCCTCCCAGACATCACTGTTCTTCATAAACCCAGATCTGAAGCAGATTTTTGCATGTCAGGCTTGAGTACACATCCTAAAATGGCTCATGGTAAATCAGGTACCTGCAGTCATGATCCCGAAGCCCAGCCTACACTTCATGGTGGGCTTCTGCTGTCACACCCGCGTGTCAATCCCAGACACCGAACTTCTACTAAGAAAAGCAAACCTTGCACCCTGAGCAACTCAGGGTAAAATACAGGCCATCTTTTCTTGGGACAGTCAATTTTGCTTCAGAGCTAAAGACCTCTTCAAAAACTAGCTGTCAATGCAAGTCACAGCAGCCTCTCCAAAGGCCAAAAGCATCTTCATGGCCAGGACCCAGTCCGCTCGTAGCAGTGAGTAGTGCTAATGTGTAGTAATGTGAATTGCAAGATCTCATGGAGCTTGGCTGAAACCATCAAGATCCAGTCATAGAGAGACCACAAAAATGCAGTGGCTGCTTCACCACAGATTTTCTTCATGCCTTCACTGCTCTTCACCATATTCATTCAGGATCTGTTTCCTGGGGAGGATTCATTTCCACCTCAGGACTTGTCCTCCTTCCCCCCAGCCACCAATCTCTTGTTCACGCCTTGCCTCGCCTTCATCTCAGCATCACCACTGCTGCTGATGGCAACATAGACGTCCTGCAGGAAGACCATGAGATGAGCGAGGCTTGCTCCCTATTTGGGGTAGGGAATGCAAACACAGAGGAGACCACGCTATTCCCAGAAGTTCTCATTGACTTTATACAATCAAGTAACTTCTATGGGTTTTTGCAGGGGTTCAGCGTCCAAGACCTTCCTTCATTTCGTATCAAGTTACAGACCAGAAGACCTACAGGGATGATGTCTCAGCAGAACATCTAAGCCTACCCCCACCACTGGGAAAGAATCGGTTAAAAATACCAAAGTGGTTTGAATCCTTTTTCCTCTGAGGCCTGAATGAGCCTTCTAGAGGAAAGTGCTTCTCAGTGTCCTGACATGTGAATGTGTTGTTAAGGAAGAGGTGTGTATCACATACGCAGTAATTCATTTGGGCTTGAAAGCTACAAGTGGCGTTTTGAATGACAATTTGCTTGCGGAGTCCATAAATACATGACAAGATTTATCAGGCTTTGGTTAACGTGGGAAACAACCCAAGAAAGGGATTTTGTAATTGTGGCTTTGCGTTACGCATTTAATATATGTTCTGTCCAATTCATAAGCCTGAGGAAGAGGAGGTGTTTGGGGAGGGGTGAGTGTACGTCCCAGCAGTGAAAAGCAAGATAACTTTTTGAGAGAAATTAGCAACTTAGCTTGCCGTCTGTGGTTACTTTTATTTGATTAAGTGGGTGCAACTGCCTGGTGGAGTTCCCAGATTTTTAGGAGGAAGAGATGTTGGAGAGATCGGAGAAAGGAACAGGGAAAGCGATTCATTAGCCCAAGTGTACTCGAAGCCCGAAGTAACCCGGAGAAGACCTGTTTCCCTGGATGGTGCAGGAGGTCAGCAGACATGCTTATGAGAAAGTGCACCTAACAGATGATGGAAGTTACCGGCTCAGCAGTGTCTAAGATGCTCCCCAGGTTTCCTTGCATAAATTGCTTTGAAAACAAAAAACATCCACTCAAAAGAAATAATACATAACAAGAGTTGGTGGAAACCTCTTAGCCAGGTCCCAAAACTAGGGGAGATTTTCCAGTGATGTCCATGCACCAGTCTGGACAGCCTGGAGAGACCTTCTCCCACCCAGAAGAGTGGGAGCTCACCAGGTAACTCGTACTATTCACCATGCCCTTGAACCTCGGTCTTTTACACCCCAGCTAAGTACGAACAGCTTGCTTGCAAAGCTAGCAAAAAGAAAAGTTGTAGTTTCTCCATTTAACCATCCAAAACCATTTCACTGCTTCATGGTTCTGTGTATGTGGAGCAGAATGGCTGCAAGAGGACATAGCAAAGAGGCTCGCTTGAGGCTTCCCTGGGTTGCTCTAGCTCTGAAAAGGGATTAACCACACAGACATCCTTTGTGGTGTCTCAGACAAGTGCTGTAGCTGCTGGACCCTGGCTAAGCCGAGGGAGACAACAGCCTTGCAGGGATCACGCCCAAGGTTTTTTTCTCAAAGCAGACACGAATATTTTCTGGAAGCATCAAAGACTTGCAAGGAGAAATAAAAGTTTCCAACTTGTGTTTGGTCGGAGCCAAACATGTGTCCTCGTCCAGTGGGGCTGGCGAGGGGCAAGGGTTAGAGCGGAAACGCACTCGGCTCTGGAGGAAAGCAAAGCCTCAGGCAGAGGAGAAATCAAATGGCTACCCGCAGAAATAATAAAAAAAACATAAATCCAAAAGGAAGTTTCAGATCCCTCCTCATGACTCATGCCTGCAGCATTATTCACCAGAAATGATTCAAAATGTCTCTTCTGGCCCGCGTTGCTCTTCCCCACCTCTGGAATTCCCGTGCATCCTGCCCGATGGAGAGGCCGCAGTTGCGTGGACCCCCCAGCACCCACCTTGCTTCTGCAGCACCAAAATAACCCAGAAAAAAAACCCCTCTCTGCCAGCTCCATAAGGAGAAAAACAGGGTACCCTTGTTTTTAGTATCTATTCAGCTGCTTAAAAGAGCAGGAAATTTGGGCCATTTGCTTTAACCATTGTATCTTCTGTTATTCATCAATTTTGGAAAACAACCTCTAAAATTGTTTCCGGCTCCCCTTTCCCATGTAAATCACTCCAAGGTTTTGTGTTTTGGTTTGTTTTTTTTTTTTAAAAAAAAAAGGCTAAACATTCTGTTGTTCACAGCAATATTTTTTCACTTCATTCTAATTTAGCAACTCCGTTGAGCTCTCCTTTCCCTAAAAGCCTGGAAACAGAGGAAGCAGTTCCTGCCTGCGGCTGCACGCAACCAGCAAATGCCACAGCTGAATGTTTTTTTCCTGTCCCCTTTTAATGCTCCGTCAGCTCCCGCCAGTAACGAAGGGTCATTGGCCAGTCCAGGGAATAACCCAGGGAATAAACCCCCTCCTGGAGAGTTTTCCAAGTGCTGACTCTGCTTCGGACCCTTCGGAGAGCATCGGGGTGATAGAAAAGGCTCTTTGCAGCCAGAGAGTAATATTGCACTTTGGAAATTGCAAGGCAGGAATTGCTGTGCTCACGTTCAAGTTTGGGGAGAAAAATCTGGATTATTTCTTTTTTCCCCAAACTCGAAGAAATTCCCTAGGTTTTGGGGGGAGATGTGCAAAGCTAAGTGAAATAGGGGTATGACCATAACCACTCCTGACAGTGCGATATGCTCATGAGACCCTGTCTCAGAGGCTTGCCAAGGGGAAGAGCCAAGGTCGGTATAGATCAGATTTAACAGAGAATCCCCCCGCATCTCACCAGCCCTGCTGATCTCAGAGCGGGGTCTGCTCACAGCATGTAGATACTTCTGTAGATATTTCACTTGCCATTTCCCTTGAAGCCCCAACTTCAAGAGTCATCTGAAAATATCAGAAAATACGTTGTTGGGTCCTTTAAGCTCCGTTCAACTGCACATCTCTTCAGTCTTCTCCATTTCCCTTACCCACGGTGCAAGAAGACACCAT
This sequence comes from Burhinus bistriatus, assembly GCA_013397275.1. NCBI lineage: Eukaryota > Metazoa > Chordata > Aves > Charadriiformes > Burhinidae > Burhinus > Burhinus bistriatus. The sequence goes on from VYXH01003075.1 coordinate 193,542, forward strand.
ACGCATCCAGGAGGAACCTGGACCTTCTCTAACCTTTCCCAGAAGGATCAGAAGGAAGCTGGAACATCTCAGCTGAGCGCTGCCAGGTTGTACAGAATGAGGCCAGCCAGTTTTCAGAGGGTTCACACACACATGGGGACGGGGGTGGGAGGCGGGGAGGCAAAAAAAAAATATTCATGTTGCAGCTTTTGCTCCTGGAAATCCCCGATTTGATCCTGAGTGAGTCAGCCAAAATGGTGACCTTGGAAGTACGATGGGAATGTCATCGGACGTAAAAGGAGTGCAGAGCAGCCCAGCTGCAGCATGGCGAGCCAGAGCTGATGAGCACAAAGGTCCGACCGTGCTGCAAATGCTCCAGTACGAGAGGACTGCTGTTTTCCAACAGAACAGTGCAGTCAAGGCTCCTGCAAGAAAAGAGTTCTCGGTGGCTGCAACCTGCATGAAAGCAGTCCATCAAACCCAGCATCCATAGGGATGGATAAGAAGCAGGTTGAATGAATACTTTGGGAGAGTATTTCCATTTTAAGCAGGATTTTTCAAGGCTTTGAGGAAGCTAACCTGATGCCTTATGCTTTGAAGCAAATAGAGAAGGAAAATCCAGTTGATAAATTTGGGGCCAGAAAAAGTTTCTCGGAAAAATGTCCTGGCAAAACAGAGCTCATTTTTGGATCAACTCCACCCACAGAAGCAGGTGCGTAAGCATGTTATTAATGAATTTATATCAGAGTTGTTGCCAAAGGGAGAAGATACATAGGTAAGGAATCTGGACCTTAATCACTGTTGGGAGAGAAAGTTCAGACCCTGCAAACACGCATCCTAAGTTGGCTACCCACACCGAGCCCAGTCGCTGAAGTACGGGCTGGTTGGGTACACATTTCCTCCAGTTTTGCAAGCCTTCACCGAGCGATGACCTGTTGATGACTGGTTAGCCTTCCTTCCTTTTCGACTGAAAAATCCCCTGCTTTCTCGGAAGGGGGAGTAAGAATGTGGGGCTGGGAGCAAGCAAAAATTGGGATGAAATTGCAATGACTTTTTTTCCTTAATAGATTTCTTTGGTTGCTATGGGGAAAATCCAAACAATACATCCAAGCCAAACCTTGGTCAACACCGAGAAATTGCATTATGGATATACCCTAGAAGTTATCACCATCACATCTGATTGTTCAGCGGTTCCCTAACCACACGATGGAGCGTGACTTCTTGCTGGAAAACCCCAGCAATGTTGGAATAAGGCATCGAGTACCTCCAGGGTTTGGCACTAAGAGATGAGGATGCAGCTGGGCACGTTGCTGCAAGAGAACATTATGGTCAGCGCATTTACCTCGGTTTGTCAATACACATTTTTTATTCAACTCCTGATTTCTCAGGAAAGCAGAGGCCGGGCTGCATACTTCGGAGAGATAAGGGCAAAAAGCAGTCCCTATAATCTCAAGCTGACCTCAGCAATGGTGTCTCACTTATACCTTCTCTTTAAAGGATATATGCATGTTGCAACTGGCCGCCTGGTCTGCCCGGTACCTCCTCCACTCCAACTCTGTCTTCCTTAAGAGCAGGAGCAGGAGATAAGTGCTTAATGAATTAGCAGAGCACATAGTTTGCCTGCAAGAAGCATCTCTCCGGGTTCCTGCCAGATGCCGAGCCTCTCCCCCACGCAGACCGCCCTCGGAGCCAGCCCTGAATTATCGGGGGATTTCAGAGACTTCCCACCGCGGCACCAGCCTTGCAGACAAGGAACCTGCAACCTCTCCACCTCCCAAATGCAAGTGCAGCTTCTTGCCCCTGTTTGAAAGAAAAGATGATGGTTTAGGGGAAAAAGCCCTGGGAGACCTGCTGTAGCCCCAGACCATACAGAAAAAAGGGCTTCATTAAGTTTAGGGCTCTAACGAGGAGCCGGGTTCGTTAATGCTCTGAGCAGAGGAAGGCATTGGCCTGTATTTCTTAGGTCACAGCGACAGCAGAGGAAGTCTGGCAGGGCCATGATGTGGGATGGAGATTGCTCTCCAGGGTGACTCCAAAAGGCAATAAAAAAGACAATAAGGAGAAAGATAATAAAACCCTGCAGCTTTTTATTTTCTCCCTGCAACGTCAGGCTTTTCAGGAAGGCCTAATGTTTGCCTACAGATTTACTGTCCCCCAGGCGCAGGGTGCAAAGGGACAGTTGACGTTACTTGGCAGCTCCTGCGAAGGGCTGTGTAGCTGTGACCGACCCACTCACTGGCAGCGAGGACCAGCCAAGGCAGCTTTACCATCGAGCTGATGAAAAATAAGCCACGCGATAGAAACAAGGTTAGAAGTGTCCTTTCCCTGAAAAGCCCTAAGATAGCATCCGCTCGCACAGGACCTTAATCAGAATTATTCCTGCTGGAGGCTGCTTTTTCTCCCTACAACAAACACCAGCTTGTTCTGCTGCAAATAGGAAGAGCCCTGGACAAACAATATCACAACCTCGGGGCACCCAGCTGGCACGTCACCAAGCATCCTCGGGATGATAAAAGCTAATGCTGACTTCTCCAGGGTCCAAGAGCAGCTCCAGTTGTTCTCCTTGGCCTCAACCACGACAGAGCCTCCAGCCCTTGGTGCACCCACCACCCACACCTCAGCTCTGACCCACGGGCTCATGCTGAGCACATAGAGAGGGCAAAAAACCTAAATCCCAAACCAGCACGCAGGAGGATGGCTGATACACCTTGCTTGATGACCATCACTCCTTAGAGGTCTTAGCTGGTCCCATGAGGATCCCGTTAGCTGGGAGCCAAGACAGCAGGACCTGATTTTCAGGGCTGATCCACAAGCTAAACCCACACCCCCAGCAGTTTTGCATTTGCAAAGCAAACCTGCGGGTGAGGAAGGACAGCAACAACACCCTCCCGAGGAAGTATCCTTAAATGCACCGTGTCACCCCAACAGCTGGGGTGGAGGTGACAGCCCCGTCAAGGCACCGTGATAACAATAACTCCAGCGGCTTCTCTGTCAGCATGTTGAATTAATACTGTTTGAAACGGCCTCCGCTCTTGCATCTCCTGGCAGGACCCACGACAGTCGGTGTAATTTATTGTTTCTGTTGCATGCTCGTTTGTATTCCCAAGCAGCCTCGGAGAGTAATTTCTCAATGAGTGGACAGCTGCCGGGGGAGAGGCGCAGAACCGGGAGCCTGAGATTGGGGAGAGGACGTGGGGAAGCCTGGGCAGGGTGGCTACAGCAGGACCCACAGACATGGAGAAGCCGCGGGAAGAAGCCCCCGGAGCATCATGAGACAAGGCGCTACTGAGCGGCCAAATTTTCAGTGGTGGCATCCACCCAATTGCTTGAAGCTCTGCCTTTCTGCCAGGGCATGGGGCAGCAGGGTCCAGCAAGTAGAAACCCTCAAAAACAGAGCAGAAGCTGGACTGGATGAGACCATACAGACCAATATTGACTCCAACAATGCAGGGAATAGGACAATCATATGATACCTGCCCCTAATACTGTCCTAGCCTTCAACTATCAGCCCACTCGGGAGGGTGCATCCCAGCAGTTCAGAAACCACACGGCAAAGGCATAAGTAGCTCTGCAAGTCGGGAAGCCAACAAAGCACGGTCTCATAGTTGGCTTTTCTGGTGGCTAGCATGAGCCATATTTTGGGCAAAGCCTTTTGCATGCTGGGCTGTTCACACTCCTCCTTCCCCTGCAGGGTCTCTGATATCTCGTGGGGGTTGTGCTCAGCCCCGCTCCCTGTGCAGAAGGTAAAGGTGATGCTCCTCTCTACCCACTTACCCATTTTCAAAAATGCACAAGAACATCTGGTCTCCAAAATCTCCATCATTCCATTAAAACCCACTCAAATTGGGTACCAGATCTAGAAGCAGTGAGAGGGTGTGAGGATTGAGTCAAACCTGGACACCAACACTGCACCAGGGCAATGAATTTCTCTCATCTTTCCAGTCCAGGCCATCTGAACTCAGGTGCTGCACATCCCCACGGGATGCTCCTGGACAAGAACCAAGATTGCGTGTCCAGCCCTTTGATGCTGCTGCTCTGAGGCCAGCAATCTGGTGGGATGGACTGGGTATGGGATACAGAAAGAGGAAAAAACGTCTTCTGTGAGGAGTTTCTGAGTTTCATTTTCACCCTGAGGCAGTCTGAACAGTTGGCACTTCACTTTCTTCATTTTTTCCCCTTGGAACAAGAATGCCTAAATATATATATTTGGAACCATTGGAATGCTTTGTTCCAGGGCGATTGAAATATTATGCTAATATTAGAGGTACCGCGTGATTATAGAATTACATGAACATCAATACGAAATGAGAAGGCTCAAATGGGTCTCTTTTTCATATTCTTCTCTCAACATTTTTCAGTGAAATGAAGGCATTTCCTGCAAAGGATTCAATTGCGGCAAAGCTATTTCCAATGGTAAGCTGCCCTGCCTGGCTAGCTCCAGCGACAGGGAACACGGAATTAGATGGATAATGGCCAATACCATGACTGCTGGTGAAAACATAGCACATGGACTGTCCAAGCTGTGCGTTACTGACTGCTCTGGAGGAAACTCCTCAAACAGATAAAAACCGAACATTTGCCCTCACTCAAGACAAAGAGTAATTCCTGGGTTTATTCTTTTTTGTTGTTTTGGGGAGGTGGGGGGGGTGTTCTTTTTTTTTTTTGTTGGTCCTCTCCAACCAGTGATTATCTAACCAGAAAGCCAAAATTCCTCTCCACCTTCCTTGCAAAGCATGGACACATGAGACACCTTGACCGTCTTTGCTGGATGTCCCATGGAGAGATGCCTGCACCATGCCAGAAGTGGTCTCATTAACACACCCCAAAAAGGCTGCCGGAAATGCTTTGTAGCAGCGATTGTATAGGAAATTGGGAAAAGACACCCAAGAAAAAATAAAAAATCCATCTCTTTTAGGTATGTGGTTCCGTCCGCAGTTGAAAAACACATTAATCTTGCAGAACATGGCCAGCAGACAGGAGCCAAAAGGTTGACACTGGGGTGTGGTGAAGGGGAGACATATTTACATGCTATTGCTCAGCAGGTCACAGCAACAGGATGCTGATAACATCCTGCAAACTTCCTCCCTCAACTGCCATGGAAAAAAAAAAAAAAAAAAAATGATGGCCCCCAAGGCACATAATGACCAGCCAACCATTCACAAATTCACCTTCTGGGAACCTTGCATTTCAGAGCAGACTGGCAGACGCGTCGCTTTTCTCTCGTTATAAAGAAGACAACTTGAAAGCAAGGAAAACAGGGCAGAGGCAGCGGCAAGCTCTGAGGCCGGCAGGAGGATGGGGTGATGGCCCAGCGAGCACGGCGCTGGCACGGTCGCTCCTTTTATTGTTCCAGATGTATTTTAAATTGACCAGCACTAGAAGAGAGGCTTTTTAATAGCTGGGCTTACATGCTTTCCTTGTCCTCCAGACAACGGAGTTCAAAGAGGTTCAGAGCCACGTTACACTCTCAATGACACCCATATAAATCCAGATGAAGTCAAAGCAACAGGCTTAGCAGGAGAAGCACAGCAGACTTCTACAAAAGGCAGGGAGAGGAGCAGATTCTCACCACTTCCAACGTCTTTAAAAATCCATAAAATTCATTTAATTTAGACTTTGACAAGAGATGCGCCGGATTTCTGCAGTGTGGTCAGGCTGAGGGTGGGGGGCAGTAAGAGGAAATTTGCTTGCCAAGAGCACCAGGGGGATTTTTTCCTCCCTTTGCAAATGGAAACACAAAGATATGCTCAGAAAGAGAAACAGAACCTGCCTGCAAAGAAAGATGGTTGAGAATAAAAATCTAAATTTATCTTGGTTTGAGCAAAATCATTTTCTCCAACAAGGTCACTAAATTACGATCCACTCCAATCATGACACTTGCTTGGTTTTCAAACAAAGGGAGGATGTAACAAGGATCTCAGAGAGATGCCGGAGCATTCGCAGACCCCAGGGAAGGGGCTTTTGCCTCCGAACGTGACTCATTTCCCCCAGAGCTTACACAGCCCGTTTCCAACCATTTCTTCTGCGTATTTAACTCTCCCCCGCAAAAAACCCTAAATATCAGTTACACGAAATCTCCAGTTGCAAGAGCTCCTATTCAAATAAATAATCTGTCTTCTGGGCGGGTAGAAAAGCCAGAGCCGGGACTATACATGTTTTAGTTATGCTCCCACCAATTTTAATCATCAAGGGTTGCTCTTCACCCTCGAGCAGAGCCCTGCTGAGCCGGTCTGATTACACCTATGCCACGGGCTCTGCTTTCATTTATTTGCTCTGATGATCTGATTACCGGGGTGGGATGGGGTGGCGATGTTAAGCTGGTGGGACCACCACCACGTGTAACATAACATGGAGGGGGCTGCCCCACGAGGTGAAGCCTGGGCAGGAGGCAGGAGGTTGCTCCGGCCGGCCGGGACCCCGTGGACGGTGCTGCAGGAGCCCTCAGCCCTTCAGCCTCGGCTCACACGTCTTCGCTGAGCCCCAGCAAACCTCCGCCCCCTAAGGCAACATAAAAGCTCGCTTGCAAATACGCATTCTTGGGGTCTCGTTCTCAATTCTGCTCTGTTTTGCCAAATTCTGGAGAAACGAAACATAACCACACCTCTTTGTTATACACACGTAATATATACGCCTATAGGCATGCGTGTACTTATATTTCCTTTCAATAGTAAAGCCGCATTTTGGAGCAGATCCAGGATGCTGCCCCCAGCCCCGACATTTTTGGAGGGGGTGCCTGCAGCTCTGCAGCATCTCACGAAGCCCACTCTGTCATTTTTACTTTCTCCTCCCCAAAACGCTTCTGTGACAGCGAGACCTGCCCTGGAGCAAGCCTACCTTCTGCTTGGCCATTCAGAAGAAATTTTTTTCTTTCTAGGAGCCATGGCCATTTATCTTGGCAGGCTCTCCATCACCGGCCTGGCACACCGCCTCTGCAAAACAACACCTCGCTCAAGTCGCCCACACACACAGGTAGTGGGGCCATTTCACCTGTGGAGGGTTTCCAGCCCCACTTACGTGCCTGCATCTACCACCGCCCAGCTCCTAGATGATTCTGGTGGAAAGGCTGCAAAAAAAAAAAAAAAAATAAGCCAAGGTTTGCAAGGAGAGGGGATTTTCACCCACGTGGAGGATATGGGGTGGTGGTACTGCACTTTTTCTTGCCTTCGTGGCATCTTTTGTGTCGCCACACGTCAGTTTTGGGGTTTGGCCAGCAGCTCAGCAATGATGACTCTGCGGTAAGAAGAAACCCATCCCCACCAGCACCATCCCACATCTTCCTTCTCCCACCCATCAGCCCATGTTAAGAACGTCTCCCCTTGAGCTCATCACAGAAAATTAAGGACCAAATGAGGCTGATACCATCTTCTGGAGGGGTCACCTGCTCTCCAGGTTTTGTTCAGCTAAAACTAGGATCACAGCATGCCCAGTAAGTGCTGACAAGCTGGGGCTCGCTCCCTCTCCAGCTGGCTCTGTTTTCTGGCTGAAGCCTCGAGTGGCACCGCGATTTGCCCTGTTTCATTTTCAGGTCACCATTCCTGGAGCAAGAAGAGGGAAGCAGAGCTGCCAGACCGGCTCGCACGCCGCAGACCCAGGTAGGAGCCCTGGGGCAAGCACACAGGGAGCAACATGGCTTCCCAACTCCAGCAGCTCCTCGCTCCCATCACAAGCTCATGATGCAAATCCAGTCGACATGGGTTTGGGGCAAGCTGAACGCAAAGGTAAGCAAAAGTTTTCTCCACATCTGCACCAGGTTTTGCTGCAGTTCTGGTCATCAGCTTCCAGCCACGGGTATTTTGGGAGGACTTTTGTTGCAGGTTCCTGCTCTTTAAGGGCCAGATTCTCCTGAGTGCTGCATGCAATGAGCTGGGAGCAGCCGGCAGCAGGAGCGAGGAGCGTGATGGAGAGTGTTTCTTATTGTGGAAACTGGATTTAATAAAAATAAATGGCTTTGTCAGCTCGAACATTCCCCCCTTGCTGCTTTAATGCCAAAGGAGGTGACATAAACAGTAATTTCATCTGCCTCCTCTCCCCACACACACCTACCCAGACTAAACGCAGGGAAGAAAAAAAATCTCATTGCTGAGGAATGAGCTCAGATCAAAAAATTATGTTTCTTTCTGATTTGGCCAAGAAGAAAAAAATCCAGGAGAAGAGAAAGGTCTCAGGGGTGAAAATTGGCATCTGCCTCCTCCCCGTTTTGAAATGGCCAAGAAAGGTCTAGGCTGAGAGGTGAGTTAATATGTGAGTGCCGGGGAGATCAGGAGGGCCACGTGGCCCCTGCACCCCGGGCGTGCAGGTCCTGGGGACACAGCCCTGAAACACGCTGTAGCTACAGGGGCGAAGCATCCCCAGCAGCGCACGGGGGTTACTGCAGCATCAGGAGCTCCCAGCCACGAGCTGCGTGCCTGCCTTCACACTTTCCCCACAGAGAAGCGGCTCCTGGGGTCCTCCAGCTCCAGTTTCGCTGCACGCAGTGTCTGCTTTCCAAGCAAGATCAGAGCTTGGAAGTCTCTTGCACACTGGGAAAATAACTCTTAAGAAAGGGCTTTTTCAGATGCTCGGTGGTCAGGGATACTGTTGTTTCAAATGTAAAAATAAGGCCCCTACAGCACAACTCTCCCTCCGGCACAGCGTTTGCAAGCACTGTGGGGGAGAAGGGAAAGCTGGAGCCTCAAAGGTGGGAAGTGCCAAAGAAACCAATCTTTGGACATGAAAATGAGAATTAAAGGAGAATAAAATAAAAGGGGAAGGAGGAATAAAAGGAGAAGTAGTTTCTTCACCACCATCCTGTTTCATTCCCCAGAGAATACAGGTATTCGCTTTCCCTGGATCCAAACTCTCGAGGCAGAACCAGAAGATGCTCATAAGCACTGGTGGGGCTGACAGGAGCAGGGGAAGGGCTGAAGAGCTCTGGGCCAGGATGTTGGCACCCACGGAGTCCCGTGCGGCACACGGGAAAACCCTGCTTCACCCAGACACTTCCAGCACATGGAAACAGCAAGGAAAAGTGCAGCTTTGCGGGCTGATTTCTGCTCCGGATGAAGCAGGGCGAGAGGTTTAAAGCCCCAACAGAGAGTTTGCTGGTCCTGCCCATCCGATGCATCCATCTCTGGTGCCTCGCACTGAGATAGTCCCAGGGAAGAGCCATTTCCATCCACCTCCGCTTTTCCTCGGCCAGCTGGCAGCAGAGCAATGCTGCTCAGCTCGGACGGGATTAAAAAAAAAAATAAATAATATTCTCCTGCACAGCAACGCAGTGCCCCAGCCCCCTCGTGCACCGAAGGCGTTCGGTCTCTGCAGCTGAACTTCAAGCCCCAGGAATGCGATTGTCACCGAAAGGGGAAACGGCTGGGGACACTGTCCCGATTGCAATCTGGCCGCCTTAATTAACGCCTTTGAGCAGCGGCCAGCCGCTAGCTGAGAAGTGAACTTTCCTCTGAACTCCATTCCTCGCACCAGAGGGAGCTTGTCGGCCCCTGCCTCGCGTCCCCGCATCCCTTATCTCCCCCCGGAGCTTTCCTGTTTACATTTCCCATTAGATTACTGTAATTAATGCAATAACAGCAGATACTGTTTGGGAACGTGGCTGGCTACCACTCAGCGGAGGAGGGCTCGGTGCTGCTCGTAGGGATGAGCAGCAGCTCCTGCGACACGGCTTTGCGATGGGATTTGCAACTGCTCAGCCCCGTACCTGGAGGTGCTCCCTGAGCTGCACCAGCACATCTGTGATCCCAGAAAGTTGGGGTGACACCCACCCCCCCCGCCCCATAAAGCTTCTCACACATTCGGCTGAAGATTTTTTTCCAGTGGGACGAAAGCAAGCAAGGCAAAATGTAACCAAGCCCATCTCTAATGCACCCAGAGGGGTGTGGGTGGGTGGCAGGGGAATAGATGCAACCAGCCCCTGTGCTGGGGTTGCTTTTTGGCATGCGTACCCCAAAACCAGCTCCAGGGCTGAGGCTAACCTTGGCAGTAGGGGAACACCTTGGGGTAAGGCAGTGGGCACTGTAAAACTTCGCAAACAGCGGCTCCCTGCCTCCAATCCCATTAATCCTTCAGGAGATGCAGTTAATATCCAGGGTACAGAACAGAACGGCAGATACTTGCACTTCTGCTTTTTCTCAGAAAATGGCCAATTTCTCTGCATTCATCCCCTACCCCAATTTTACCCTGCGTACAAAAGCACTGGCACTGGGCTCGGCTGCTGGGGTCCGCCCGGTGCGAGGGCAGGGGAGGGAGGATAGGAGGAGTACCGTGTGCTTAAATACAGCCTTTACACGACATTTTCTTCTGCTCCTATTTCCCCAGCTACCTCAGTCTTAAAGAAAACAAGTCACAAGGAATCTCCGCTCTTGGTCTAGGAGCGGGTCAGGCTCATTTACCAGCAGTCATTTTCTTGGAGAGAAGAAGAAGAAAGAGAAACCTGCCCCGATTTCCCTGCGCCCCTCATTTCCCCCCTCGGGAGGAGACCCCATTACTCCATACCGCTGCTGTGGGTCCCGATAACAGCCGATGCCGTTCCCTCTGATGCTGACGGGCAATCGTCTGGGGGAAACCGGAGTCATAAACCCCATCCCTCGCCCTTAATTGAAGGTGAGCCCTGTGCAGATCGCTATCTGAATCAAAGTCCCCCAGCTGATGTATGGGCTGGGCTGTGTGTCAGGGACCCTTTGGTGGAAACAGCCCCCTTGCTGTTATATAGCACCCAGGGGAACTGTAGCTATCGGCTTTCCAGACCTCTGGAGTCCTGGGGGATTTGGGGGGGTGGGGTGGGAGGGTGTCAGAGGGAGGCTGGGAGCTGCAGCACATCTGTGCTCCCCCTCATCGACACGTAGGTAGCAGGCTAATAGGTGCTATATAAAAGCCCAAGAGCCGGGGGGGGCAAGATATGTATCTTCAAGGAGGGAGGAAATTTAGCAGGAGGGCGAAGTAAAACAAGAAGAAAAAGAGGGGAGGGGGGGGAAAAAAAAAAAAAAAAAAAAAAAAAACCCCACCAAGCTTTGAAAACA
>VYXH01003075.1:214249-229154 GCA_013397275.1 Burhinus bistriatus
AGCGCTCCGAGCATAGGAGGACTGTGCCACAGGCTTCGCCACCGCTGATGAAGAGAAAGGCAACAGCTCCAGCTGCCAAAAGATCTGCGCTTGCAGAAGCGATGCTGTATTTTTAGGGAGTTTGCAAGGCGGAAAAGCAGCGCAGCACACACAGCCACTGGGTGGCAATCGCCATCCGGCTGCAGCACCGAGCCGGCTCCCCTGGGACCTGCTGAGCATCCCTTCCCTTCACCCCACATGCAAATGCAGGAACATCTGGTAGCAAGGACTTATAAAGATAGCCCTCAGCTAAGCAAATACAGGAACAGCGTCTCAACCAAGCTGCCATGTAGTTAAAGCTGCTTTTTTTTTTTTTTTTTAATTATTTTTTTTTTTCAATGCTCATTTGCCTGTTGTAGCTTGCGCTGCTGCATCTTGCTCGGCTTTATCGCCTGTCCGCAGGTGCTGTGCAGCATGTGGCCCGGCACGGTGGCAGTGTCCCCATCCTGCTGGGGAAAAGTGGCCCTTTGATAAGGGATACTGTCCTTTGAAGGGTCTGAATTATCCTTAAAAGCTTCTAATTTACTCTCCCTGGTTGCTTTGAGCAGGACCAGATGTCTCTTGCATGGGATCTGAGCCGTGTCTGGAACTCGGGCTTGCCAGCATCCTGGGGGCACGCAGGCAATATTTGGGGGGTTTGTCTGAAATGCAGCCAAGGTGTTTGTGCAATTCCCTCTTGCTCTCTGCAGGCTGGTTTGGGGTTAGGACCGATGGGCTGGAGAGGAAACCTGTGGTCTGGGAGACTAGAGCCTGCTTAGGGTGGGAGCTGGAGGCAGATTCAATGTGCTTCTGCTGCAGGCTTCCTTTGCAGCATTGGGTAAATCACTCTGCGTCCCCCGGTCTCCGTTTGCTGTCTGTGCAATAGGGACATCACCACGACTCTGCCCCAGGGAGGTTTTATGAGGACAAGGCTACACCTCAATACCCAGAGTGCTTAAGCTGTACCTGCAGCAAGTTTTTTCTCGTATACTGCAGAACCGCATAGTTTAGACCCCAAGACCTGATGATTCAAGTCTACGTACTAAAATGCAGCAAACCGCTGCACAGACCTTTGGTTGGGTTAGCTCTACTCAGGTCCCCGCTGCAGTTTTCAGAGCCGCTTTACCACCACTGTTACTCTGAACCACACTGATAACAAACCTTCAAACACCATCCTCATCCCTGCCTTGCAAAAGGTGCTTTACCCAGACCTTGACTCTTGCAGCCCAGGCTGGTTTTGGAGATGTTGGGCTGATGGCCATGGAGACCAACCCCTCTGGAGCAGGCACTCTGCCCTGAAATGAGCACAGCCACCTCTTCCCCCTCTCCCCAAACCACTGCCCACCGGGAAGGAGGCGATGGGGTAGCATCACTCTGGTGCCAATGAGTAAGATGCTGTGGTTCCCCTCTGGTTTTGTGGGGCCAAGCACCATGGCTTGCGATGCTGCGATAGGTCCCAGGGCTCGCCGCCGCGGTCGCTACTGAAGAAATAGCTGCAGTGGTAACGGGGAGTGGAACTGTAGCAGGTGGTGGAGCAAGGAGAACCAGGGCACTGCTACCACGGGAGAGCAAAAGGTACTCGGGATCGGGGCAAGAGCGGAGGAAGGGGCCTGATGGAGAGGGAGAGGTTGGGTGATGGCGCAGGACCATCTCCAGTGTCACCGGTGCTTATCCAAAATGAGTTGCTCAGGGGAAAGGGGGGAGACTGGGAGGAAAGGGTGGATGCGAGGAGGAATGGGGAGGAAAGCTGAAGAAAGGGATGAACAGAGCAGGCTGTGGTGTCTGCACAGCCACCTGCAAGGCCCATCTCCCTTGAACTTGGATGAACTCGCCAAAGGAGGAGATGATCAACCTGATGCTGCCAGAGGTGGCCAGTGAGGGGGGGACCAACACCCCATTTCAGTTTAAGGAAGGAACCAAAGGCTGTGAGAGCCACTTCTTCTGGGAGGTGATTAATGCAAACATCCTTCAGCGTGGCGGCCAGGCTGCTGTCTCATTCTGCAGGCAGTTGGGTTCATCCTCCAGAAGAGACTCTCCCTGTTGCAGATGGCCCCGCTGCCACCCTGAGCACACAAGGCAAGGCAGAAGATTGCCATCAGCTTGGTGATGAGAGGCCATTTCCGACTCCAAGAACAGCATTAACCGTAAAACCATCTTGTTCCTATTGGATGAAGGCAACGAGTGAAGAATTTACGTGGGCGCAGCCTTCCCAGAAGGGGTGAAGCTGATACCTCAGCTCTCCATGCTCCCGTGCACAAATACCCTTAATTCAGTCGTCAGATTTCTCAGGCTAATCATTAAACAGGAAAATGCCTTTACAGCTTACAAGAACTTTGCTTGCCGCCAACATCTGCTCCCAATGCAAGGCTGCCAAAGTTTCCAGGAAAACCTCTCAGCCTTTTTTATTGTATTTATTAAATGTTGTAATTCAGTGCTGGTGGCACACTTTAGGCGAGTGTCTCAGGAGATTAAAGTCCTGTTTTTAACCACGCAAATGGTCTGAGAGATGTTCAGGCATGAAGGGACTTTGTTCTGCTGGTTTTCAGACATGGATACGCAAATACTCAACAACAAGAAGCTGGTGCTTGGGCTTTCCCAACTCAGAAGGCCACCAGGTTGACAGGAGGTGGTTGCAGTTCTGATTCCTGGCCAACCTGACCACCAGATCCTTCCAGGTCACCTCCAGGAGACAGTACCCTAGGTGGCATCAGCTGTACGTGGCTGCAGAGATGTTTTATGGGGTGACAGGAGGTGGTTGCAGTTCTGGTTCCTGGCCAACCTGGTCACCAGATCCTTTCAGTTCACCTCCAGGAGATGTTACCCTAGGTGGCATCAGCTGGTCGTGGCTGCAGAGATGTTTTATGGGAACCAGGAGCTCTGTGCGGCTAAGCCGCTGTGCCCACGCGGAAGTGAGGGCCCTGCTGTAGTTTCACGCAGGTGGAACCAAGAACAATGGGAGGCACCGACACCGAAAGTCCTGCCTTGGTTTCAATGGTGAACCACACGGTTTTGTTGCATTGTTTTTATTCTCGGCTCAAAAATTACTCCAACCTGGTTATTTCCCCTGAAACCGTCGTGAATCGGCACCCAGCCAATCGGGGCAGGGCTCCTCGCCCAATATTCCGTTATTCCCTTTTATGGTCATAATCTGGCCTCTCCGAGGAAAAAAAAAAGGTGAGAATGAACCGCACTGAGATGCAGTCTGTTGGTTCCACATGGCAGGTTGTCCCATGACCTGCTCCTGTCAACACACCGCAGGCCCAGAAAAGGGGAAAAAACTCATCAGGCAGAAGGTAATGACACTTGTGGGCTCAAAAAACCAGAGTCCCAGCAGGCATCTGAGATGATGAGCCATGGAGAGCATTAGTGGATGTGCTGTCAGACACCCTGACCACCTGTGCTAATGATAACCAACAAGCAGGGGCTCAGAAAACAGTATTGGGCACCATGACTGATACTGGTTGTGGCTCTGTGAAGACCTGCAAGGCTTTGCCTTGAGTTGGACCCATGTTTGCTCTTGTTGTTCAACCGACATGGGAGAAAAATGCTAACAGAGACATCCCAGTCCAACTGAGGAAAAGTCTTCCTCCTTCCACCCGTAATCATGGGAGCAGATGAACACTGATTTCTGTTTGTGGGTAGTAGGTGACATTTACAGACCTCAGCCTCAAAGACCTTGGGACTGCAACACCTCAAGCCCACGCTGGTCGATTCATGACCGAACCCTGATCTGAGGTTCGTTTGCAAATTCACACTGCAGGTCCTGGCTGACATGCAACAGAGGTCAAACCCCACCACCAGGTGCCAACCCAAACCTTCCCAGAACTGAAGATGTTTGGATCTTCAGATGTTTTTTCTGAGTTCCTCCTGGTTCCCAACCAAGTAATCACACATTAGCCTCTGCTCGTCTTACCCTGCCGTCGAGAAGAGGCAGATAACTAATGAGCCATAAAGGAAACCGCTTTCCCACTCTGACCTTGAGCATCCTTCCTGGGGGACTTTTAGGGAGCATTGGCTTTTGTTGTCACCAGCAACATGATTGGCAATTATGGGGTCTTTTCAAGTGAGTTGAGCTAGCAGAAACAGTTGTGAAGAATCAGATACCCAAACCCTGATCTCTGATCAGTGCAACTCCACCAGATCCTGACGTGGGTGCATACATCTCAATCCACCTGCTGGTACTTACTGTGCAGCTGCGTGCTCTTGCACTTCAAAAAATACAGAATATTTCACAAGCGGAATCTCTTGTCATAATTTGTGACTCTTTTAATTCCACTCTCAGATGGAAAGAGAAACAAATTACTGGAAGAGGGCAAAAAAGGTTGCTTGAAGCAACCTTAGAGCAGTGTTTCGCTCCTGTCTCACCCATCCTTAGTCTGAAGCAGCCCGGTAAGATAAATAAGCTCCCAGCGAACATGTTTTTTCCCAGCACCCCAATGTATTTCCTCATACTGATCATATTTAAAACTCCTTTCCTGACATGATCGCATTCAAGTATTTGGTTAGAAGGCAGATTCCTCTGCCAAGTGAGAAAAAAAGAGGTGGTGTCACTTAAAGAGGATTTAACGAATGTCATGTTGGGCCCAGTTTGAGTCTTTGTCATGTGAAACCCCTGGAGCCAACATAGGAAATTTGGTATGAATGAACAGGGGAACAGCCTCTGAGTTTCTTCACCTCTTTTAAGGCAGCACAGTCACCCCAAAGCTGCGGAGGAGATCTCGTTTCTCTCATGCGCTGCTTCTGACAGCCCCGTCATGTAAAATTAGAACATGGGAAGTTTCAGGAACAAATTCTCAAATGTGCTTCAGTTGCAAGAAGAAGAAATTAGTACCATGGGGAAAATTTCCTCCCAGGCTGAAACTCTTGTCTTGACAAATGAAGAGAGAAATGGCCTGCAGAGTCAAAGGTGTAGAGAGTGGGGAAGGACGGAGGGGACCAAGCACTCAAGTCTCCAAAAACCTTGACCCAGACTTTCATGCCTCTTTATACCAAGAGTCCAGAGCAAACCGCTTGTGCAATTTCTATTTTCTAATTTCAGTGTATCCGCTCCTTAAAGGGATGCAGCGACAGGAGAGGTAGGAACAGAAGGAGCGTTTCTGGGCATCTGAATCAGCCCCGAGACTCGTCTGAAAAGCCTGCGTAATGTCGCTGTATAAATTCATGAGCCTCTTCCTCTGGGGAGCCGGGCTTTAGTGCCAAAAGATATTGCAGAATTACAGCAATCAAAAAACAATAAAGAGCTTGGGAAAACGCTGATGAGAGAAACTGGAAAAATTAGGGTAGTTAGAAAGACAAATGAGAAAGAATAAAATCCAGGTATTAAATAATTGGTGGGAGGCAGGAGGTAGATTAAGAGCTGTTTTCATGGCTTGTACTCCAAACACAAGGAGCCATTAGATGAAAGGAATAGATGGGAAATTAAACCCCCCACCCCCCCAAAAAAGGGCAGCACTTTTGCTTGGCAGATAATCAGACCAGGGAACTGACTGCCACATGCCCCTTCAGCTGAAGCCACCATCTGAAGAGATTCACGTGAACGACGAGAATACCATGTGCTATCCCATTAACAGTAATAAAAGCAGCACCGAAAGGGCTTTCAGAAACTGAGCCTTCCCCTGCCTCTCTTGCTTTTTTCCTTCAACATCTGGAGGGAAGCAGCCGCTGGACCACAAGACTGAAGCAAAAAGTCCGATGAGGACTTGACGTTAGCCGAGACAGACCTCAACCACGCGAGGGACTGCTGACACCCACGCACGTCTTCCCTCCGAGCCTTCACCCACCATATCTCGGGGATATTTAAAATAAACCTCATCATTCATCCCTAAGGATGACCTTAGCCCAACAGACTTCTGGTAATCCAGCGTGGTGACAGGTCATTAATATTTAACTCCAGATCGGGGGTTCGCTGCTATCAGGGCACAGGGGAGGCGATGTTCGCACTGAGCCCTGATAAGAGATACCGTATCCTACTCTAGGGGTTAAATAATCAGGGGTTAAATAACAGCGACACGCTGCAGCTGATGGAGGTTTATGGCCTGACTTGCACAGTCCTTGCCCCGGATGGATACAGTCGTATAAAATAAACCATATTCTAGAAGCAAAGCGGTGGTACCTTATTGCAGAGATGTTTTAACAAGACCAGAGGGAAGTGCAGGTGGTTTTTCACCGCTTTATGATGAGTTGTACAATACTTGTTATTTTTCCCCCCATAAATCTCCAGCTCCCGGAGTCCTGTCGTTACATCAGAATCGTTCTTCCTTTTTTTGAAAAACAAGAACTGCAAAGACTCTCTGAATGGAGAGAGACAAAAGGGTTTTTTTTACAAAGACTGTGCTTTTTAACACAAGTTTTCTGGGTTCTCTGGGGTCTAACTTGGGGTGTTTTGGTACATTTTGATTTTTTGCAAAATGACTGACCCTGGCAAAAGCAAGATGCCGGAAAGATAAAATAACTGGGAGGATTAATCCTGCCTCTTTAATTCTGCTGAGCTTTTTAAACTGCTTGACCTCTGCAAGGCAAGAGCTCGAAAGTGAAAATAAAAGACAAGTCACAGGTCACTTTTCTGATGCTAGGGGGGGACACGGAATGTGCTTGGCTTTCACAAATACCCTCCCAGAAGTTTTATGAATGGCTTGTCAGACTTCTCGGCAACTCCCACATCCCCAAAAAGCCTCCAGCAGCTGGGACCGGTCCAGATCCATTGGACGGAGATCCCAAACTGGGAAGGCCAGCTCAGGGGTGTCCCTGCCCCTGCACCACAGGTTGAAAATGAGGTTTCCTTTCCATTTCATTGCAAACCCTCCAGGTGGACAAGTATTTCTAAAGGAAGAAGTGGACGTCTGCAATCTTTCACTTTCCTTTCCAGTCTTCGTACCTCTCCCAACATCAGGAGGTGACATTTGAAGAACAGCCCAGACATTGAGGACCTTCACTCTCAAAGCTGTGCTGCAGATGTCCTTCTCTAAACAGTATTTTTAGTTCAGAAGCAGCGCTTCTGTCTGTTTCTTCCTCCTTTCCTACTAGTTAAAAAACAAAAAATTCTTGGAATCTCAACTCCTGGTTCTTTTAAGTGACTTGCTAGAAAAAATGTTGAAACGTGTAAGTCACAGCTGCCTTGCAAGGGGCTACGGGCTACAGTTTTAAATCTCGTCATGTTTTGAGTTTTCCTCCTCACTGGTGTCATTGGTTTGCCTTAATAGTAAAGATCAATTTTCTAGCAGCCAGAAATACCTAGAATGTAAGACCAAATTTCCCCCTATTATTCCCCTCTCTCCAGTCAGAAAAACATTTTCCTCCAGGCTAGGAGAAAATGTCACACTGCTGCATGGTTTCGATCACAGCCTTGCAGGCATGGTGGCCAAAGGATATGATTGAAACAAGTATTTCTACACAGATTGATATTTTTTCTTAGCTCATAACCCATGAAAAAACCACAAACATCATTAGATGTGCCTGGTAGTCACAGCATCTGACTCATCTCCTGGAGCGTGCTACCAGGTCTGGCTTAGAGATAGGCTTGTGTGCAAGATGTGCCTTTCTACCGGCTGGTCTGGAGCGGGGTCATCCAACAAGCTTCACCTTCATTTTCAGCGTGTTTTTTTCTGCCGTTCGGAAGGTTTCAGACAGAGCTAGTGTTTCCTCAAGCCAAAAATAGGCTCTAAAATGTCCTTGTCTAAATGCCTTACTCCAAGACACATGCAGAGAGCTGCTGCAAAAGTTGGGGTGCACCAGAGATGTCCTCCTCCCTGCTGGCCTGGGTCAACAAGTAGAAATGCCAATAAATCCACGGAAAAAGAAGACATTGATGGGAATAGGACCCCAAAAACTGACACACACCTTGGTGTAGCTGTGATTAGTGAGAGACTATCTGGCGAGATGCTGAAAATCTGTTTGACTTTAATTAATTGGCCCTGCTTCTGTTTTGAGCTGCTGACGTGGTTTAACCCCAACCAGCAGCTAGGACCACACAGCCACTCGCTCACTCCTCCCTTGCTGGGATGGGAGTGAGAATCGGAAGAGTAAAACTGAGGAAAAACTCATGGATTGAGATAAAGACAGTTTAATAAGTAAAGCAGAAGCTGTGCGCACAAGCAAAGCAAAACAAGGAATTCATTGACAGCTTCCCATGGGCAGGCCGGTGTTCAGCCATCTCCAGGAAAGCAGGGCTCCATCACACGTAACGGTGACTTGGGAAGACAAATGCCATCACTCCGAACATCCTCCTCTTCCTTCTTCTTCCCCCAGCTTTATATGCTGATCATGACGTCACAGGGTATGGAATAGCCCTTTGGTCAGTTGGGGTCAGCTGTCCCGGCTGTGTCCCCTCCCAACTTCTTGTGCTCCCCACAGCCTACTCACTGGTGGGGTGGTGTGAGGAGCAGAAAAGGTCTTGACTGCCCAGCAACAGCCAAAAACATTAGTGTGCTATCATCACTGTTTCTCATCCCAAATCCAAAACATGGCAGTACACCAGCTGCCAGCAAGAAAGTCAACTCCGCCCCAGCTGAAACCATGACAGCTGCATGAGCATCCTTTGATAGGAAGTGGAGGTACTCCTTACAATTCCCTTCCCTGATGCTCTTCAGTGGGATTCAGGGCGGCTTTTTGCAGGCTCACTCGCTCCTTTCATGGGAGCATCACCCAGGTGAAGTCCCCGAGCAGGACAGAGGCTGAGCGGAGCCGTTTGCTCTCTTGCGAAGGACCTTCACACATCGGTGGGGTTGTGTTTCCTTTTCTGGGAGGGCAGGCGAGCGGCAGGGTGAGCCGATGCCAAGTGCACAGAAGCGGTATTGCACAACGCTGGGACAACGCTGGCTTCCAACCGTCAGGGCTGCGAGGCGGCAGCAGTGGCGGGAGGAGAGGACATGCAAGTTGATGCCTTTTGCGGCCCCCAGGGTCTTTTTATACTTTTAGAGAAGTTGGGCTCATCCTAAGTTCCTCTCCCACAGATTGTTCCTGTTGTTGTTGCTGCTCCGACCCCGCAGATCATGTGGCTCGGTGTGACCTGGGCGCAGCGAAATTGGGTGCTGGGAGCTACGAGTGCCCCCCACACACTGGGGGACAGTGGGGACAGAGGTCCCTCTGGCTCCAGCAGCTGGGTCCTTTTGCCTGTTTGCCATCCTTCTCACTCTTGGTCCATCCCTTTAGGGAACTCAGTCCCCCTTTAACTTCCTAAATATGAAGCACTCTCTGTTCCTCTACCAGCTACCTTGGCAGCTGTGCCAGGGAGCGACTCCAGCTCCGGGACCCCAAAAAGCTGCGTGCAGGGAGAGAACAAGGATCTCCTTTCTAGGGGACATCCCTTGAACATGCCTGGCATGGAGGGCAGGGTCATGTATAAAGATGAAGCTTTCCCACTCAGCAGCTGGGTCTCCTTTAGCTTTTATCTGCCGCATCATGGCTGAGTCCAAACTCCCCGTCATTCGGATGGGATCAACCATCATTTATATGAGGGACCGGGTTTGCTCGAGGGCTCGGCCAGGAAAGCGAGCTGCAGCCCTGCTTTAGCGCACGCCTGGACACGGTCACCCAGCCAAAGTCATCCACTCTTGGCCACGGGGATTGCAGGGTGGCCACGTAGCTACTGTAGGGGACACCAAGATGGGGGCAGAAGGGACAACACCCATGTCCTCTCCACCTTGCTCCCAGGAACTCACCCAGAGCCAGGCTAGCATAGAAGAGCTACAAAACGCAGTGCCAGGACAGTTAGAGGCATCGCTGTAAATCAGGTCATTAAACAGTCAATTAGGCAGCTCATTGGGAAGGGTCTGTGGCAGCAATTCCCCACTGTGCTCTGCTGGGAGCTGCTGAGCTCGGATGTGTGCTCAAGATGCTTTCTCCAAGGCTGCTGGCACCGGTGGGCAGCGACGGGTCCCGTTCCCCTCGCCTCTCCTGCCAGCTCCCACGAGCAAGGGGTGGATTTTAGTACAAAAATCTGTTTTTCTACAGGGGAAAAAAAAAACCAAACCAAAGAGGGAAGCATCCGCTTGGCAGTGCAATGGAAGGCCTCCACGGAGAATGGACCCGAGTCCGTCCCCTACAGACGTAGGTGCAAACCAGCCCACTCCAGAGAACGTTTTAAATTACTCGTGCCAGTGCCACTAGTTTCTGAACGAAGTGTATTGATTCACAGCACCGTTCCTGCTGCAAACCCTCCGTGGAGGGAGCACCGGTGAGTCAAAAGAGCAAAACCAGCTTGCTCGGTTATATAAGAAACAGAATGGTGAATAATAGCGAGACTCTGAGCCTGCCGTATTTTACATTTCCGGCTGGGGCACGGGGGGGAAGGGGATCGATGTGTGCGGGGAGGAGGGAGAGAGCGGGGACAGAGCCAAACCAGGCCCGAACCATGCAAAAAAACCTGCAGCGAGAGGTGGGGGTGGGTGGGTGGGGAGCTTGTTTTCTCCGTCTCCCAGCCCCAAATTGAGCCACGGGAGCTGGTGATGGAGCGTGCTCCAGCTCTGCTCCCGTCACTGCAAGCGGCAGCAGACACCATGACCCCCAGCCAGGATCATGCGCTTATCTTGCTAGCAAGGTTGGCAAAGCCATATAAATTTACAACAGAAAAACCAAAACAAAAACAAAAATGAAAAAAAAAAACAAAACAAAAGACCCCATGGAAAAGTCATGAAATCATAAGTTTCAGGGTTTGGAGTAAGGGGCAGGGAGATGGGTCCTGGGGGACCAGTCCCACCCTGCAGAGCAGGGATTGTACTGAGTCCTCAGGGCTCTCCATCTTCTGAGGGGGCAGAAAGCACACTCTGAAAGCCAAGCGGAGCTGCATCCCAAGCTGGAGAGAGCTCTCCTTTGCCAGGCTTCAGCTCCGCTTTCTCCATCTTTCCCCCCGGTAACACGCAGTGTGCCTGTCTATTTTTTGCAGGGCCTTCAGCCCTTCCAAGGGTGAAACATCAGCAAGGATTTGGGGGAAGTGGTTTTTCACGGCCCTAAAACTTTCTCTGGAGAGAAGAGCACCCTGAGGCAGAGCTCCTGGCTGTCATCCATGCACTGCCGATGAGGCTGGATCCAGCCATGGGAGCTCTGCCTCCAGCAGGATGGAGGAGGAGGGCTTCCATCTTCCCTGCTTTCCACCTTTTGAGGACATGGGGTCCATGAGGAGTGAAGCTTCTCCATCCATGTTTCTGCCTTCGAATTTCCTGGGATGCACGTTCCTGGCAGGGACGCGAGGTCTCACTCATTCCCACCCTGGGGAGCATCCACTATCGCTCTCCCAGGCTGCACAACGTGGCTGGTGCTGGGGAGCAGGCGGCACCATCCCCGTTAATCGGGGCTGGAGCCCAACGCCAGGCTCCTCCATCACTCGGGGCCATGGAAAATCCCACCTGCTCATATATATATTTTTTTTTTCCTCTAACAACTTAGCACGTGGTTTTCACAGTGACTCAGTACGGGTTCTGAGCAGCCCTGCGAGCAGAGCTGAGCTTATGTCGGACTCTGTTTTTAGTCAATCAGCCCTAATTAACAGTGACTGTAATGGTTTTCAATGGCTGTGGATTCTTCCTGTTCATACGTAAGAATATTTCCACTGTTCACTTTCCAGGCTGCGGCTTTTATTTCGAGTGAGATATTTTCCCCCCTGATCCTCATGCACGCTTTCCAGAAGGATTTGAAATTCCTAATTTCAGGGATTGCCTTCGCTTGCTTAAAAATCATCTTTTCTTTTTGTGAGCCGTGCTGTTATATTTATTACAAACAGAAAAACATGTTTTTCAATGGCAACTACTAAGAATAAGTGGCTGCAAAGAAATCCATACACTGAACGAGCCACTTTTATCTTTGCTTTTTTAGTAACATTGGGATTAGGATATTTGAATTTTGATAAGACATGAGAAAAGTTTGTAGCTGTAAAATAATTCCCAGACTCCATGTAGCATCCTCAGTATAAACATTCACACTTTCAATGACCCACAGAGTTGTTTTGGGGGTGGAATTTAAAAGA
Source organism: Burhinus bistriatus (assembly GCA_013397275.1). Classification (NCBI taxonomy): domain Eukaryota; kingdom Metazoa; phylum Chordata; class Aves; order Charadriiformes; family Burhinidae; genus Burhinus; species Burhinus bistriatus. The sequence goes on from VYXH01003075.1 coordinate 226,224, forward strand.
ATCCACAAAGAGAAGTGTTTTCAGCCCCTTGAAGTGCAGAGGAAATATTGAATGTAAGTGGAGGGAGCAGTTCGGCTCGGTAAGTGCACGGCACCGGGGAATATGCGATTCATGGCAGACGTGAAGAAATGCGCGGTGGGTTGTCCATATGCCTTAATGGTTCATATAAATAGATGAAACTCCACTGGATGTGTTATTGGTGAGCTTAATCTTGTCTCAAGGAGCGTTTGGTGTCTATGGAATGTTTATGTATACTGCCTATTAGAGCACAGATGATTTAACAAGCCTATCGTAACCTACGGGGGTGTTTATAATATAAATGATACCCTGCAATTGCTGGATATACGGTCCCGCTGCACAGCAGTCCGGGTCCTACGGCAAGACCGACAGACAGACCGCGATGGGTGCAAAATGACCATCGCTGAGCGAGCAGCGTGATGTTCAAACTTCAATTTTCACGGGTCTGCCAGAGCCGTGGGCACAGGTGATACAACGGCGGCCAGCTTCAGCCCTGGGCTGGCTCTGCCGAAACCAGCACTGGGGAGCTGCTCTGGACAGACAGACGGACACCCTGGCAGCAACCCCACACCATCCATGGGATTTGCACCCTGCCGCAGCCCCGCATCAGGGAGCGGCACAGCTCCCGATGCTCCTCTGGCTGCATCTGCCCTTCGCCATGCTCTCACGCCGCCCTCCCCGGTGCCGTGGGCGAGACAAAAAGACCCAGCACAGCCAACCCAAACCACAGCTCAGCGGTACTTGGTGCCGAATAACCCCACGCTCTCGCCACCGCCTGCCCCCTGAACCAGCCCTTGCCTGTGTCCCAGCCAGGAAACCGGTCGGAAAATGAAAATTAAGTTGCCCTAACCAGCAAAAATACTGCAACGAGGCTGATTATTTTAGGTGATAGCTCCAGCCAAGCAGAACCAGGACTGGGCTGTCCCCCGCCTTCGAGCAGCACTCGCTGTTCTCTCACCCCTCTCTAGCGTGTTTCCTGCCATCGCCCAGCCCCGGTGATTTCTGGGATGGTGTTTGCAATTAATCCCCAGGTGGGTGGGATGAGAAAGGGGCCAACATTGTGTGAAAACGCCCCCACCAGCATCCAACATCGTGCCCAAACCCCCCGACCACCACCCAACATCATGCCCCAGCTCCCCATCAGCACCCACCAGGAAGGATGCAGGGCGGTCGGTACAAGACTCTGTGTACAAACGTAGCTAGAAAAGGGCTTTATTTTCTTACAGGCTCCGTTATTTCAATGCAAAGCTTTTTCTTTTCCCTGCTGTGGCTTCTTGCATGCAAGAAGCTGCGGTGAAGCCCTTTCTTGGGAAAGCCGCCGCTCTGGGGGGAATTTTGCAGAGCAAGCGGCCAGCACGGAGTTCTCCCTGTGGAGGGGGGGAGTGGGGAAACGTTCCTGAGATGCTGCACTGAAAGGTTGAGCTATTTTTTAATTTTTTTTTTATTTTTTTTTTTTTTGGTTTTGCACTACCTTGTGGCTTTATGGGAACTCGTGGGAGTCTTTCGGCGAGGAGCGTTTTCATTAAGGAACAAGAATCCTGTTTTCTTACAGATCTTCCTCATCACCAAAACCCAAAGGGAAGAAAGAAAATTATTACCCAGGAGACGGTGAAAGCAGCTCTTCCTAAATATGTGTTTCTCAGCTTGCTGCTCCTTGCAAAGGCTGCGAACAGCAGGGACAAGCCCCTGGGTCCTTTGCAGAAAGGATGGGGCAAAGGCTGTAGTGCTCCGGTCCCGGATCCTGGCCAGGGTCTGCTGCTCAGAGCAGCACCTTCAGCTCCATCTGAGCCAGAAAATGAGATTTTGTACATGGGAAAAGGCCCACAATCTCTGTAAGCCGTCCCTGCAACACACTTCTTCACATTTCCTAATTGCCTTTTTGCAGAGGTTATTATTGAGTAATGCCTATTTTGTTGAAAAATTGCACCATAAACAGCCAACGGGGAAGGAAATAAATAATTGCTAATAAATGTCAAAGTAGATTAGCAAACCAGAAAGGCCAAGAACGAAAAAACTTTTTTTTTTTTTTTGTCTTGGAAAATAACTGCGGGGTTCTTGCAAAGATTGTATTTAATGAAAACTATTCCAGTACGTTGCAGGGGAGTTAATGCTTTGTCATTTCCTCAGATTGGGTTAAAATACTGTCTGACGACTCCGTGGTCTGCAGCAAGCCTGGAAAATAGCCTTTTCTTCTACAAAACAAGGAAAAGAAGTAAAAAACTGATGCTGTTTTTCTGAGCATATCAGGAGGTCAGAGTTCTGGATGCAAAGGGCTCTACCAAGCTCCAGTGTTGGGAAATTTGGGAAATTTGAGGGGTTTATTAGATCTCCAGAGTCTGAAATTGCATGAGATAATGTGCATCTCACTGATATTTAGCAAAAAATATGCTTCCAGGTCCTTCAAAGCAAGGCAAAGCTGGGGAAAATAGAACTTAAAGCCTTAAGTAAACCGTAGAATTATAGCTAAATAAAGACTAAAATAAGAAAAAAAATCAGATAATAAAGATGAAAATGCTGTTACTTCACAGACGGTCAGCGTTTGGGAGTTTTCTGCATCCCTGACACCCGGGGCTGTGCAGGCCCAGCCCAGCCCTTTCTGGAAGGAGGCACAATGTGTGTTTTGGCCAACACAACCCTTCAGCTGCCCCTTTGATTTAAAGACTCATTAACATCAGTGCAAAGCTACGCTTTCCAGAGTGGCTGCTGAGAGCCGTAAAAGTGACTTATGGAGAGGCAGAAAGGGGGGAAAGAGAGAAGAAACCCTACTCAATTCTGCTCATGGACCCGCCAGCACAACTCCACTCTCCTTCCCAGGGTGTTGCCCTTGCTGAGAAAGGGCTGGTGCCTCCGGTTTCTGCAATGACCTTGGCTTTCAAAGTTCAGAAAGCTGCTTTTTTTTTTTTTTTTTTTTTT
>VYXH01003075.1:229223-248587 GCA_013397275.1 Burhinus bistriatus
TTTTTTTTTTTTTTAAAAATATGCAAAGAAATGGCCCGACATGAGCTACTTCAGCACAAATCCCAGGCAATTTTTTTTTCCTTTTCATTTTCTCCTCTTTACTCAGCAGAAACCCATATTTCCTTGCTCTGTATTGAAGAAATAAAAACCTCAAGAGCATAGAGGATGCAGAAATTAATAGCTAACCCTTCGCTTACTCCTCGTGGCTCCCCTAACTACTGCCAGCTCAACTTGTGGTTGAGATTACAGCGATAAATCACAAGCTGCTCTTTGAAATAACAGCTCTGATTTCACCCAGCTCAAGGAAGGAGAAGGACCAGCAAGTTGTGCAAGGTGGGAGGGACGGAGCCACGATGGGCTGCCCTGGGCTCAGTGATGGGTCCAGGGGACCCGGACAGGAGCACACACCTTCAGACATGGCACTAGCTCATGGTTCATGGCTCGAAACATCAGAAAGAGATGTTCCCCTGCCCCAGAGGCCGTTCTCATGAAAGGCTGGAGGGCCTGAGCATCCTCTCGGGGCAGGATGGAGCTCAGCCGATTTGCACGGATGCTATCAGGGGTGTGTGCAATTACAGGGGGATGCTGGGTTGGATGCAAGCTCGGACCCACCACACAAGGCGAGGGGGCCAAACCACCAGGTCTTCATCCCCAAGAGAAGATCTGTGGGTATGGCATGGGTTTAGCAGCTCTGGTCCCCAGGAAGGTGGGCCCTTGCCTAGGTGGTGAGCCCCAAAGAGCAAACATGGGTGATGCACAGAGGTGATGGTGATGCCCCACTAACTCCACGCACCAGAGCCGCCAGGCTCCCACATTTCTCCTGCTGAGCCTCCCTGAGCAGAAATAAGCCCTTTGACACGCTCAGCTCTTCCGTTAACCCGGACCAAGTTTCAACTTATGTTTCAGGATCTTCTGAAACTCGCACCGCACCCCTATTTTTAGCCCGTCCTCTCAGTCCCAGCTGCTCTGGCTGTAAGACCCTCACAGGACGCCTGCGGCCAGGCAGTATTTCGGCATATTTTTAGCCATGTCCATCTGCGACAGGCCAGGCTGGGCGAAGGCGCGTGTGGTTTGAGCATCTGCAGGTGAGACCAGCCGGGCAGGAGGAGCAGAAACGGCTTCAGGGCCTTTTGGCCATGGCCGGCAGAGAATGTGGAAGTGGCTCCTCAGTCCTGGGGTCGGGGAAGGTTAAATAAAGAAAAGAGCCGCTATGGCCGGTGTGTCTTTTTGGGTGCAGCTGAGGCTGAGCTTATCTGTGGGATGTGGCTATGTAGGAGGGGGAGCGATGGAGCAGCCCCATGCCCAAACCCAACTATGCAAAGCCCTAATGGGGCAGAGGGTGAGGATAAGGGGAGGCTTCTCCTCTTCAGTATCACCCGCGTGTCTCATCCTGCACCTCCTGGCTCTGCCACAGAAACCTCAGCATCACTGTTGCATTGCCCAAGCCCCGAAACAACCCAGGGTGCTGGGCCTCACCCCCCATCTTACTCTGCTGAGGGGGCACCCATGGGAGATGCACAGCCCCACGGAGCTGATGGCCCCAATGCTTCCCCTTTCTCGGAATAGAGCATGATGTTTCTCCAAAAACAAAAGCAACAACAACGCACAAAAAAAAAACAAACCCCAAAAAAACAATGATGGAACTTTTACTTTTTTTGTGCCTTTTTAGGTGAGTTTTTCTACTTTTCGGGTGGGATTTGGGAAGTTGCCGCAGGTTCAGTAGCTTTCGACTTCATGTTTTCACTTTTTAAAGTCTGCTGCGGTGACTAATATCTGCCTGCCCGTATCACACTACCTTGCCCTGGAAATACCCACCGGTACACGGAAAATCAAAAAAAAACATCTCCAAAGGAGTCTCTGACTTCCCTGAAGGTCTCACCAGAGTCCCCAGGGGCCAGCACAGTGGGTGCGAGGCAGCCCTCACCCTGCCTCTAATGCTGGTGGGGACCTGAGCGGCTTCTCCAGAGGTGGTGGCTGAGGCCAGCGGTGATGCCTCCAGGCATGGACCTGAGCAGCGGCCACCCAATCTCGCTGGCACTGCTTCCCCATCACCCAAGCCTCCATGGGGGCATGGAGCTGCCTGGGACTTTAGCACCCAGTGGGTGATGTGGGTGGCAGCCCGGCATCATCTTCACCATCATCGACCCAGGGGATGTCCATGAGGTCTTTGGTGGAGTTTCCACCCCAAAGCAGTTGTCACCCAGAGCTGTCCAGCCCGAGTCCCAGTGTTCACACCATCTCTGCTGGCCATTACCCCATGGACATCATCCCATGCCATATCACGCAGTGTCCGAGCCCGCCATGACCCTGCCGTGCGTGGTGGAGCCAGGCTTTCCTACAGCCACTCCATGCCGCGACGGCTGCTCTTCCCCTTGCCCTCTCCCACACACTTCCTAGCCCAACAAGAGTGTGTGCTTGTCTTCAAAGCACAAGGCTCAGGATTTATAAATAAAAGAAATAAATAAGGTCTTTTTCTGTTCAAAATTAGCCCCCGGCAGACAATGTGTACGCTCAGTGAAAGACTTGGTTTCCTGTCTGTTTGTCGAGGCTCCTAACAAGCTTCCTCTGTATAACAAACCCGGCCAGAGGGCGGAAAGGGTAAGGACCGAACTGAAACGTGTACAACAGGATTGCACAATATCCCTGGCCACCAGCGGCCTCTGGGGTTCGTGATCCAGGGGGATCGGAGAGGCTGGGGGTGCAATGTCCCTTCTGCACCCACCTACCCGCAGTAGTTTAAGATCCCCAGCAAACCATCAGCTGCAAGCATCGGCATGGGACTGCGCCGGGGAGGTGCACGCTCTGGCCCAAAATAGTTCTTGGGATCCACATATGAGTCATTTGATTTCTTGACCAAAAATATCTTCCTTCTCGGCGCATGGGTCTTAAAGGAAGAGCTGGACGCCGTCTACGCCGGGCGCCGTTCAGCAATGCTGCCCTGGGAGCTGCAGCCACTGTTGGCAGGTCCATAGCCCGGAGGATGTTTGGGAGGATAATCCCTGCCGGGAGTGTGGGAAGAGCAAAGCCAGCGCCAAGAATGATGACGCAGCGTTGTTCTTGCGGTATTTCTGGCCCAGCCAGAAGTGGGAAGTATCAGAAATCTCATGAGACGCAGCTTGGCTTTGTGAGATTTCCAGCTATTTTGCAAACCCCCTGAGGCCTGGACTCATCTCTGACCTGGTTTTGTCCCTCTTTTTATTGTTTATCCCTGTAAAATGCCCTTTTGCCCTAAGGGGACACCCAGCTCTGCCTCACCACCCTGGGGCAGGTATAACGATGGGGCACAAGGGTTGATGTGCCATCCCGTCCCGCAACCTCCTGCACCAGAAAACGGTGAAATAAAAAGGACAAGGAGTCCAATGGCATTAATGGCCAGGAGTCCAACGGCAGTTATTATTAATAACAGCAGCAAAAAGGAAATGCGTTTCTCATTCACTGGTATAGTCAATATGGCAGGTAAACCCCCTCCTCCCCAGCCCTGCAGCTTGTCTGGTGCAGTATTTCTTGACTAAGCAAAGTGTGGGACGCAAGGGAAGCTCCTTCATTAACTGCTAACTCTATTGAGCACACGGATGGGTCCTGCTGTCCCCAGGCTCATCTCCCGCACCCATGCCTGGCAGGTCGGGGCTGCGGAAGCGCGCGGCATGGCCACATGCAACATCCCAGGGTCAGGCCAAGGAAATCAATGCTCCCAGCGAGCAGCATCACAGCTGGAATACTAGCTCTCCTCCATCAGAGCGCTTTTATTTCCTTCAGGCCCAAAGATCAGCATTTGGGCAAACTGCCTTTTTGAGTTTTGTCAGGGATGGGCAGAGTTTGAAAACTGCAGAATTGAAGAGAAATCAGAGGTGAAAGTTATCTTCACCTTTTTTTCTGAATTCCAAATAGGCAAAGATGCATCAACCCTTTGATGACTCACTCTTAGCCTGCATCCGATGGGAGGGTATGTCCTGGAGCCGACGCCCAGCTTCCCATTCCAATACCTCCTCTTGTCTCCCACCTCACCCATGCAAACAGGGGTGCTATGCATGCAGATGGACGGATGAGGCTGCAAACAATCGATTTCCTCTCCAGCTACATTTTTGCCACTTCGGAGCAATCCAGGCCTCGCAGGGGGGAGATGATAACAAAACAAGCAGCCCCAATCCCAGCAGTGTCAAGCAACCAGGCTGCTCGGGGCGCAATGCGACGATTCTGCATGCGTCCCCACCGTACGCAATGGCACGGAGCAAGCTAAGTGCTCCCTCGAAAATGGGGACCCACTTAGCCCCCCACTAAGGAGTTTTGTTTTGCAATGCCGATGCCCAGGCTGGTCTCTCTTCTCAGAGCTTCTCTAACTCCCCTGGGAGGAGAGGGACCCGCAGCGGGACACGACGACGGACGCAGCTTGGCACAGGCGATGTGTTGCACCAACCCAACTGAGTGGGGACAATTCACCTGGAGAGGTCCCTAGACGTCTGGGGGTCCCAGGGGTGCCCTTATCTCTTGGCAATGGCCATCAGACACAGAATCGCTGTTAAATTCTTTGAGGTTACCACTGGGGAGAGGGTGAGCTGCTGCCAGTGGTGCCCCAAAACCAGGCAGCCTTCCAGGAGGAGGGAGATCTCTAGCTGACATGCAGGGCTGAGATGGGGGTCCCTTTCGGGTCCCGTGCACAGAGACCCAGGGGGAGGGAGGCGGCACGTGCGGGAGCCCGGGGCCACAGGACGCTGCCAGCTTCCTGAGCAGAGAGCTCGCAGGTGCTTCCTCACCGTCATGCCGCCTGCGGCACCAGGAGCCCCTCGAAGCCTGCGGCATCTCAGCGGCCAGAAATAACAGCGGGACAGGTACAAGCCGCGAGCATCGGCATCAGGGTTGGCAACAGCCTGGGAAAAGAAGGAGGAGCTGCCTCTGTACAGTGAGTCCTGGGGGTTTGCAGCTCTGTTTGCCAAAGCAGGGGATGCATGCGATCACGTCTGTGCACCTGTCTCAATGCCTCAGCTCTACCTGATTTCAGCAGCCTCAAAAATGCTCAGTTCCTGCAAACCTCCTAGAAATAGCAGATATAACAATAGAGGTGAAGCAGAGGAGGCCGAAGCACATGCTCAACCCCATTACTAGACACCAGAGAATCCACCCATGAGGAAAAGAGGCTTGACAGCTCACAGGGCTTTTTGGCCTCTGAGGTCTCGCTGTCAGCCCTTAAAAAGACAAAGCCAACGGAGGGGTTTTGGGTCAAGCTGGGTGCTGACAGGAAAGCTGCTCACGCCCGACTTGTTGCTCGTGGAGATGTAAATGAGCCCCGAGGCTGCCAGCCTGGCACCGACCCTGGCACCGTCAGTCACCAGGTCTCATCGAGTCACTTTTTCTGCCAAAATTTCTGGGAGGAAATTCTGATTTTTAAAGCAGGGGCAGCCCCGGGCTCAGCGTCCCAAGGCAGGAAGCCAAAGAGCCGAAATCTCGGTAAGAGCAGCGTGATGCAGATTAATTAATTCCCAGTAGAGGCCACAGTCCAAATTCAGACCCAGGGCTCCTTTTGCCATCAGAGGGAATGGATCTTATCCCAGGGATGTGGCTCATTCCAGCAGGAAAATCCTCCCTGCCTCTTTAGGAAAAGTCCTCCCTGCCTCTTTAGGGAACCGCAGTCGAGCAAAATAAATATTTATTTGGTGAATTTCGGTTTTCTGTGCACAGGGGTTTTGTGTACCAGAGTTTGTTTAATTTTTATCTATTTGCTTTTCAAAATTTGGTCTTAAGCCAGAATCCCTCTTTACATCAAGATACAGGAGAAGACCATAACAAAAGCACACAATAAATAGCTGCAAAAATGGCAGGGGTTACAGGACAGGGAGGCATTTTCGCAGCTCGTTTCAGTGAAACTCCAGGTTTTGCCAGCGTATAAAACTGAGAGCAGCTCTCGGCGTCGGGGGAAAAAGGGCTGGGGATTTTTTTTTTTATTTTTTTTTTTCAGCTTTGTGGATTTTCAAAGCGTAAGCACTGGTCTTTCGTAGGCAGTGGGGCTGTTTCGGAGCCAGATGAAATAGCCGCACCTGCAGTCTCAGAAGCTGAAATGTGTGATGGAAAGATGCTGGTTTGGGGGAAAATTGGGTCTGTCCCAAATCCACCCAGAGAAAAGCTGGTTGAACACACATGGCAGCGAGGCTGGCCAAAAGCACATCTGACCCCTCCAGCCTCCTCTTCTGGCCCCCAAAATTAATAAAATGGCAAAAATTGCAGAAAAGAAAGGAACAAGAAAGAGATTATCAATTCACAGATATTTCTCACCTCAAGAAAAACCAGAGGTGTGCTAAAGTCAGCTCAGACCAGGGTGGAGGGTAGAGCAGCAGGTCCACGGGCCACCACGGGCATGATTCCCAGAAAGCCAGGATTACCACACCGTGCCCAGCTGATGGCTCAGGCTGGATGTGAACATTTACAGCATGCCAATAAAAGAGAAAACAAACATTACGATTCATTCCTGTCCTCCTATTTTAAAACCTGGCCCTGCCCTGAACATCAGATGACCTCTCTGGCAAGACCTCAGCATCCATCAGTGCCGGCCACGCAAATCGAGAGTGAATTATTAAATTCACTGGGCTCATTTCCAGCCTTACCTCCACCGATCGTCCTCCAGGGATGATAAGGCACACGATATCTCAAGGACGGGGTCATGACGCATCAGCTCCTGCTGAATGACTCCTGGTTCTTTGGAGATGAATGAAATCATGGCGGTGCAAGCCGATAACCAGCGCGAATGGCCCCGGATGATTCAGCCTTTGGCAAATAAACCTTCACGCGCAGGCAAGGTTTTCATCGGTCCTGCGCTTGGGCTTGATGCTGCTGTGCAAAAACGCCCCGTAGGCTGCAGTCATCATTTCTAGCATTTCTATTATTTCTCACTTTAGAAATAGGCTGCTATAAACTCTGACAGTTTCATAAAAATTAGGGTGAACTCCTCAGTTTTCCACTATCATGCTTAAGTGTTTAAAGTACTCAAGAGCCAAACTTAGGAGGGAGGACCAGAAAAGACACGGCAGCCCATACAGCAACGAATACAGCAACCTCCTTTCCTCCAGCAGCTCTAACTGATAATGTCACTTTACTACAAACATGAAATAATTTCTGAACAAGGCAAAAGACCAAGGCAAGGTGTTTTGCCTCCTGCTTTCACACGGAGGGCTGCAAACCTACAGCCTTAGACCCCCACATTGAAAGGCAGTTTCAGACTCATGGCAATAAGAGCTCCAAGCCAGGACGGGTGCTAGCAAACCATCCCAGATAGGCGCTTGCCTGCCTGCTACTCAAAACCCTCCTGCAATGACAGCTTTGTGGCTCGTCCTGAGGGTAAGAACAACTTCACCCAGAAAGGCTGATGGGGAAAATTAAGAAGATGGGTTTCTCCATTCGCAACCACCCTGGAGCGCATCTTCCAGTGCTATTTCTAAACACCCCAAACCATTGCCCTCCTGGCAAACCAATTTCCCCCAAGCCATCACTACTATATATTTCATCAGAGGACACAGCCCCCGGGCAGAAAGGCTGCACAGCCAGAGAAAGGGGTTGCCAGGGGTTGGCTGATAGCTGTCCCGGAGGGCTCGCACCGATCCTGCCCCACTCCACACCACAGCTCAGCTGAGGCTCGATGTTTCTCCTGGGGGAGTTGCATACCGTGACTTTGACTGCCCGGCACGGCAACCTGTAAAGCCCCTTGGTTTCTCGCAACCCACGGCGGGGCTATTATTATACCAGAATTTCCAGTCTCTTGTAAAGACTGAGAGTTTCCCACATCCACCCCGAGGGCAGAGCCATACAGGCTGGGCATGGCAGGTTCGTTTTCCCCACTGTGCTTGGCCTGATGCTGGCCTCCTGCCTTGTCTCAGCCCCCACGAAAGGAGACTCAGCACTGTCGCTTGCTGTGGCCAGGAAAGAGGAACCAAGGCAGTGTCATGCACCGGAGATGCTCTCAGGCTCATCAGAAGGAACCCAGAAGATTCCTCCTTTTCCAGGAGCGACCAGTGTCATATCCTGCCCAAAGGGGATAACCCCCTCTCTCCTCTCCCCTCCCCTCTCCGCATAGTCCACCACTTGGCCATCACTTCGTAGGGGCTGGCCACCACACCCATGAGTGTGTTACGGGTGTTAAAGATGTCCATGGAGAAGAGCTGTGCTGGGGGCTATGACCCACGATGTTGCAGGCATAACCTGTGGTCCAGGCTGTCCCTCAGCCACTGGTTTTTGGGTTCAGCACAGCAAGATTCATCTGGCAGGCTTGCTCCTTCGTCTCCCAGAGAGCCCAGAACCTGGGCTGGGTGGACATTTGGCAGGCCTTGGTGTAGCAGATGTTCAGCCTTCTCTGTTGACTTCCTTCCACCAGCTCCTCCTTCACTGCATCAGTAATGAATCTTTCCCTCCATCCATCCTCATCCCTCACTTTCCCCCACCTTTCCAATCTCCTGCTTAGTGGTGAACACCGCAGCCCACCTTCCCCAGCTTCCCAACCACAAGACTCTTTCCTCCAGGTTCTCCTTGCCCTTGCTGGTGACACCACGAAGGAACATTTCCCATTGCTTTTTCCTTCCTTGCCTTAAATGTTATCAAGTGGTCTCTTCCCTTCTCCGCCTGAAAGCACACTGCCGCAGGAGACAGAGTTGTGAGGCTTTGACCATCTCTTTGTGGAGTGGGTCTTTTCCAGACCTCAGCGGCACTCCGGGGAAGGACAGGAGGTCGCACTGGTGGCGAGAATTTAGGAGCAAACAGAGAAAACCCCAGAGCAGGAACTTGGGTAGAAACAGCAAAGCAAACCACCAAATTCTAAATATTCAGGATTTTTATGAAAGAGGTGTCCACACCCTCCTCCAAAATAAAAACAGACTATCTTTTCTGGAGCATAGGTGTAAAAGCATTCCCCAGACTGATCCCTCTTGCTATTTTCTAGCCATGCTCGCTGGGAAGACCAACCTGCAGACACACTGCCTTTTATGCCCTGCGGATGTGTCCATGAGCCAGATTTATCTTGGGGAGAAGTGGTTACTTCTGAAGAGAAATACAGAACAGAAAGATCCAGACGAGGGAATCACTTGTTTCGAACCACTGTGCTGCTTCCACATACCTCGGTCCCCCCACCCCACGCCTCCATCGGGGGCTGCAGTGCCCGGATGAGAGGGATCCGCTCTGCCGTCACTGTGCAATAAATGGGGAAACGCTGATTTTGGTAGAAACATTATCAGGAGCCTCTAGAAGTTTCAGGTCCCAGGGTGGATTTGCATGGCATTTTCCTGAGCTGCAAGGCGAGGCAGGGAACAGGGCTGTGGGGTGTGGGAGGTGGCCAGGGTTGAACAAGGAGAAGGGCATCCTTGGATTAACCAGTGGAGGTGACTTTGCTGGCATGGAGAGACCAAGGTGATGTTTGGTGGCCTCTGGACACAGCCATGGCAATGTGACATGGATGGAGACCCAGCTCCAGCGCACCAAGGCTTCTGATGTCAAGGAAATGTGTGTTTGTGGCCTCGGTAAGCAAACAGGTTATTACTCACTTACAACCCCAGTTTCTGAGCTGGAGCCCAGTACAAAGCTAAGAGGTAGATGCAATCCCCCATCACACCCAGATCCAAGCAGCACATTCAGATCAGCTGGAGGCTGCCCTGCCACTGCTGTTTGAGGGACACCACTGACCTCACCCTCCAGGTGTGCTCCACAAACCTTTCCTTGCCCAATTACAATGGTCCTGCAAGCATCTGCATGGCACAGCTGTCTCTCGCGGCACTCGGCTTGCAGGTGAGGGCAAACGGGAGAAGTCCCATCCACACGCTTTGCTCTCCAGTGTAACGGAGACTGTCACTGCCATCTGCTCTCCCTCAGCCTCGAGTCAGAAGATACAGGGTTTTTTTAAGGCAGCTGAGCTCACGGCTTGGCTCAGCAACACCTGGTCTTGCAGCAGAAAACAGCAAATACTGTGAAAGCAGTGCAGGATTCACGGCAGCAGCTCCCACACCTGTGCATCCTCCTCCAGCAACTTTTTTCTTGGCTCATTGCAGCAGAGATGCAGGAGATGAAATGGGGCAAAACTCCCTTTGAAGCCCATCAGAATAAGAACCAGGAAGCAGAGGACGCTTGAGCTCAATGTTATTGAAATCCACAGCCTACTGGCTCCAAAATTCAAAATCATGTTATCATTTGCGGTTCCCTGTAAAATATCAAGCACAAATAGGGAAGTTTTACAGAAGCAATGAGAATTATAGTCTCAGTGAGAGCTGGAGCAACTCTTCTGAACATCCAGCTATTCCAACACATCGGGAGGAAAAAAGAAGGAAAGGAATGTTTCTCCAGCTTGGAGTATTTTTTTACTTGCCACATTACAAAGATCTCTTTGTGCAACAGCCTGAAATGCCCTTTTGCTTCTTCCCATTTTCACGTGCATTTTAGGGCTGAGTCCAAGTTCTTCCATGTTACTCTTCTGACGAGCACCAGAGGCCCAAGTTACCTGGTATCTGGTTGGGTTGTGACTCACACAAAAAGCTAAATGACTGTATTTTATGGTTCCAGCCACTGCAGTGCATCAGGGTGTTTGCGTTATTGCAAACAAATTGCATGCAGCAAAAATAGGCTCAGAGCAGGACACAACATCTAGGTACATGCAAACTCAGGGGGAAGGGAGGGGATTTCAGCCTGGACCTTGGTTTCGCAGGCTTGGTCTCATAATAAACCCAAAGGTCTGACAAAACAAAACAAGTATTGCCATATTTCTTCTCGTCCCTGTGTATTTTTGCAGCTGTGGCTTGGGTGGAGCCTGTTTTCATGACCTTGTATCTGGTGTTACAGCAAAGACTCACAGGAGGAAGAGGTCATCTGTCAAAATCAGATTCAGAAAAACAAGTGGCTGTCATGCTTGCTGGAGTTTGGGATCTCCTTTCCTCTGCGTGAGACATTTCTGCAGCCAAGTCTAGCTTGAAGAAACTGGCAGGTTGGCTGCCTCCCCAGGCTGAGATCCTGTTACTTCAGCCTCCTCACCCTCGGCTCTTCCCACCACCTCTTCTCCCTTCTTCTGGGTCAGCCCTGACAGAGCCGAGATGCCCAGAGCTGAGGAGATGCCTTCAGACCATCCCTCCCCTCCCATTGCCTGCACAGGTCTGACTCTGTGAGAAGTGTGGTTTGATGCATGAACCAAGTCTCACCAGCTACATAGGGTGACCATCCAAAACAAGCATGAGTTGGAAGTGCCACGTAACACCAGGTTGAGCACAGAGCAGTCTCACCTCACACAACGGTGTACATCCTTTGAGCCCCACCAAAGACAACTCTCGGTGGGTTGTCCTGCCAGGCTTCCTTCACAAGGCATCACTGAGGTGTCCTTGGTGTTTAGACCAGCCAACAGTGTACAAACTCCTTGGGGAGAGGGAGGTACAAAGCCCCCTGCAGCTCTCCTGCCTTCCTGAGGGCAGGGAGGAGATGTCCTGCTGCTGGTGACCATGCGAAGGAGGGTGCTTCCCATATTACGACACGCTCACGGGAAGAGCCCAGAGATGCTCATTGTGGACAGGCTGCTGTGCTGAAATGGGGCATTGAGCAATCAAACCAGTTGGAAACCCTGGTGTCTAGAAATAAAAAGTGACTGTTTGTTTTCTAACGCCTATAGGGGCTGGTGGGGGCCCACGGCAAGTGGCAGTAGGTTGGAGGAAGCAGCTGTAGCTGGTTTATGTTGTATTCCTGAGCAGTTCAACTGTGAGCTGGGACCTGCGATTGACTTGTGGTTGTCTCTCTGCGCAAAGCACTTGGCCTCCAGAGCTGGATGGAGATGGCTTCAGAGCTTTTCCTGTTTCTCCAGGTTGAGACGGGCTAAATCTCAGGAGCTTTAGCTGAGCTGGAGCTCTGGATCCAACCCTCACCTTCCTTTTCCCCAGTCCAAACAAGCCTGTTCGCCATGCAGGAGATTTGTCACCAGGTAACTCCTCATACTTTATTTCAAGCGTGTAGTAGGGATGGGTAGAAGCTTGTTGCCATCATAGACAATAAATTCTGCTCCTGAAACTACATGTAGTGGTCCTTCTTCCATTTGTTAAAGGGCATGTCATGGGAAACTACAGAAGCACATTAAGGAACAAGACTTACAATGCTTCAGGATATAACCAGGCTAATTTTCTCCCAAGGAAAATGCTTCCCAGTGGCACAACTGCCTTCCATCCATGACAAATCTCAGGACTAAGGTTGGCTTTGGACTCAAATTACACCCCAAGTCAGTGACACCCCATCAGGTGAAGGCTGCAAGGTTTATCAGGTCCTTTGCAGCTCCTAGAAATCAAAGTGTCCTGGCATACACCATGGAGTAGATGTCTTTATGTTGGAAGACCTTAGAAGAGGGGTCAATAGAAAATTCCCACACATTGTCTGCCCTGGCCAATATGAGGATTGGGTAAGCACACTGCTGCTTCCCAAACACACTTGAGGAGAACCGTGCAAGGAAAGGTCAGTCTTCCTCCATGGAAATCAAGCTCCTCTCTCCTTCCCATGTGAAACCTTCACTCTGCCCTTCTGCTCCTGAAAGCAGGAGTTTAGCATGGGCATCTCCCAGAAAATACTTTCCCATTTCTGCAGGGATTGCAGCCCTCTCCAGAGGAGCACCAGGACCTGGTACCTGGGTTGGCCTTCCCGGGAAGCAAGGAAATATTTCCACTTCAGGTGGGAGTTCGGTGGCATTACTGCTCCAACTCAAATGCATGCTCAAGGTGTAGAAAACCACATTTGGACAAGCAGCAAGCATTTTGGGGAGGACAGCCTTTGAGCTACCCACAATCCTGCCATACCGGTGAAGGTCATTCATTGGAGTGGATGCAGCCTGTGCCACGGATGCTATATGCATTGGGTACTGCATCCCCAGGATTTGGGGACAGGACCCTCAGCTGAAGACATGGGCCGCTCTTCGGACTTGCCAACACATAAGCCATTGACAAAGAAGAGCCGACACCAGGCGCCAAGGTTTCACTTCAGTGAAGCCATAGAGAAGAACCCAAGTGAACAGAAACCAATGAAAGTATTTGAGTCCCCAGTCACCCAAAACCACTAAGATTCGGTGCAGCTGCACCAAGCAGCTCACCAGAGCTGCCAGGGACCAGGCAAGTTGCAGGGACGGCTGTCCAGGATGCAGGCACTGCCTCTGAGTTGGGGTGCTCCCGAACACCACCAGCATCAGCTCCCCAGCCAGCGCGGTGGGGAAGGCAGCACCCTACCTGCCTGGCTAAGAGGTTTGGGGGAAAAGTAAGAGAGATGCAGAAATTCCTCCTGGCTTTTACAAAGGCCACTGCGAGTCCAGGCCAGAGGATCCCTTAATGCAATCTGGTACGGTTACCTCAAAACCTGCTCCTATCTGCTGGACCATCTGGTCTTTTGTCTGTGAGTGAGTATCAGCCTTGGAGGCTTCTCTCGTGTTGGATTTTGGGGGTGGGACAGAGCTGAGGAAGTCCAGCTTGGGCCAGGCATTAGGCACAAACACAACTGTGAGTCCTACCTGAGCTCTGAGCAAGAAGGGGACTCGTGTCCGCAGTCATGCACCCCACTGCCTTAGCCTTCTTGCATCCCACCTCTGCCATAAGACTGCATCCCATGGTTTCCTTCCCAGTCTGTCTACACCCATCAGTCGGCTTGGAAGCCGTTTAGGACAGAGGCCGTGCTGCACAGTCCCAAACCAAGCTCTGGGCTCCGAGGCATGATGGTAACACTAAAAATAAACAGTGCAGCCGGGTCCAACAAAAGGTACCTCTGCTCCCTACCGCTCTTCCGCGGTCTTGGGGTGGAAATTGAAAGAGCCCTGAATATGTAGCAGGTGGCTCCAGGCAAGCACAAGATGGTGGTTTCTGAGGAAGGACTTGCACCAGGACATCTGGGGAAACCGCAAGTGGTGTTATGGTGTCCCAGCCTGCAGCCCACCATGTGTTTCACAAGTGGGCACGTGTTGTTCCAGCACAGACCGCAGTGGGTGCCTTGCTCCCACCTTCCCTCCGCCGGCTTACCCTGCCAGGCACCTCACCCATGGGGAGGTGAGTCTGCCTCACGCTCTGAGGGAGCACCAAGGACTGGAACAGGATTAAATCCCGAGGGGGACACCATGATGGTCCTCAGCAGGAGCAGAGAAAGGCTGGGGGTGAACGCTGATGGTGCATCTGCACAGTGCAATCCCCACCTCCATGACCAAGCCTCCCGTAAGAGCTTAGAGGAGTTGGGGACTTCATTGCACTTACCTTCCTGGTGCATCCTCAAAAAAATCTTGGTCTGCAGCCATCTCTGCTCACAAGCACCAAAGCCCATACCATAATACCCGCAAGGGACATGCACAAAGGCACAGACAGGACTATGGCATCCCACCAACATGGTTGGTCATGGAGAACAACTTAGCCATAGAATGGGGTGCTCGTGATGTAAATAGATTGGGATGCAGGGCCTCCCTTCATCCTACTGTATAACCACAAAGTTATACAGTTGGGTCTCCCATCTCAGAGCACTTTTTGGGGTGCTATAACTTGTGTGTTGTCCACTGTGCACCTACTGCTCTTCAGGACAGACACTGTAACTGCTTACCCTGGAGGGATGCAAGGGGGTCAGCTTCAAGTCCCACAAGAGCTGAACGCTTAATTATTTTAGGGAGGCTTCATTGGAAACGCTGAGGTGCTCACCCCAAAACAGCTAGCAATCCTGCCAACAGAACAACCTCAACTCAACCCAGGTCAGGGTCCTCATATCTTAACTGTGACCGATGAAAGTCTCTATCATTAATAAAAAGGCAGATCAGCAAAGAGGCTGATCTGCTTTGATACTAAAGCAGGGAGGGCAGTTTTGCATCCATCTTCTCAGTATCTCTCAAGGATACTTGGTCTCCAGCTGCCTGGATCTCTAGGCATTCCCTTCACAAGGGCCTACATTCCTGGTACCTTGGGTACCAGGGTCACTCTGTGAAGGCTGGTGCTTCCCTGCTTGCAGCCCTTGGCAGGTCTGAGCCAGAGCCTGCTGTGGGGAAGGAGCTAGAGGTCATGTTTGTCCTTCACAGTGGGCAAGGCAACACATCAAACATGGTCCTCACAGCCTTCCAGAACCTCTCATAGTTTTGCCCCCAGACACAGGCTTGAGATGAAGGCAGGTCAGGGTGCAGAGGCTCAGCCCTCCCCTGCTACAACGTTGACCTCATTGTTTGACCAAGGCAGATGCTCCCTTTTTGCTCTTGGTTCTCCCCAAACTATGCCCACCTCCACTACACCAGGCCCCATGAGAAAGGTGGATGGAGAAGACAGTGGGGAAAGGCTCCACCATGCAATGAAGGAGGAAGGGACCACAATATAGCAGGACCATAAATAACTGCCCCCTCCACCAGTCCCATAACCTTGGAGCATCACAGCCCAGGTCAGTGCTGTGGTAGATCAGCAGTGACCTACCTTCATGCTCCCTGGAATGAAGGCCCTACAAGTGAGACCCTTTTCCTCCCCCCATCATATTACAGCATTTTGGCTCATTTCTCTCCTGCCTCAGAGATGAAGCCAGGCAATTAGGGAGCAGGAGAGAGGTGACAGCAGAGGCTTAACGCAGACCCCACCACAGGGAAGACCAGGACAGGAGCAAGTCAGAGATACCAGGCTCTCCCCTCCACATTTGAGACCCCGCGCATTGCAACCAAAAACCACACTGCAAGAGAAATACAAAATATAGCACTTTAATTGCAGGAAGATAAAAAATTACAAAAAAAAAAATTAACAAACCTCAGGCATAAAATAAATAGGCAGCTTAGTAGCACACACACATGCGCAGTCCTGGCTCATGTCAGCTGCAAGGCACAAGCCCCGTGCCCAAGCAGCTCCCTGGTGCTGGGTGCACACACAAAGCGTCTTAATGAGGATTTACACATGGATGCCGCTGCCTGGTCACGCTTGGGAGAGACCGACACGTGTATTTGTGAGGGTGAAGCCAACCTATTCACACTATGCTGCGATCTTTAAAATTAAAGATATTGCATATTTATATAAACTCTGTCTCTAGTTAGGAAAAAAAAATAAGATTCCTAAGTCCTTATATTCAACATTTACACATATAATCTCTGCATTGGTTTCCAAGTTTCAAATACTCTGGTAGATAGACATATAAACATTACAGCAAAAATAAAAAGGAATTTGAGAAGGCTCTCCTTGGAAGGTATAATCCTATCCCCCATTCCTTGGGGGGGGTGGGGGGGAACCCACCTGATTTCTGGAAAGAATTTCCTACATTTGATCATTTTAAGGCTTTTCCAAGAGTCACGTCCTACCAAATTGCTATTCTCAGCAAGGTTCGGGTTGCAGACCGCTGGGGCAGGGCACTATAGCTGTTGATTTTTCAGTTCGGCTTGACTGGCCATTAACAAAGGCAACACAAAGCACTGCCAGCCCGGACCTTCCTCCACAGCTCAGACACTCCCTCCTATAGACAACAACAGTACATGGACTACCCTGCCTGGTACAAAAGTCATTTTTATCAGTAAAGTGTCTGCAAGACAGACACTGAGCATCCAACCTACTTTCATGTCAATTTTTACTGCTGTATTTATACAGACTCCGGACTGGAAACAGCAAAGAACAAAAACCAACTTTCCAAAAGGGGAATTTAGGCACTAATGGGACCAAACTGGCTCTAGATCAACCCCAACCACCGTGCTATGTCTGCAGAGAAGGAGGGTCAGACTGCAATCTGTTGGTTTTCTCTGAAGAGCGGCCGCTGGTGCGTTGCGCAGATGTCCTGGAAGATCCTGTACACCTGGTCATGCTGTGTCTCATCAGCTACAGAGAGCATGGGGCTGCTGCTGCAGGTCTTCCCAGCGTCCTCCACCACCTGCCTGACGCACAGCTGCTCCACCTACACAAAAAGAAAAGTCATGAAGACACTGAATGAAGCAGAACCTCGCTGGGCATCTCCCACTGCTGCCACCCACCCCCACCAGACCAGGCAGCAGAGTATGGGGTGAAGAGACACAGCAGAGCAGTTGTGCCTACCAGACCCGGCTGGCCAGGTCCAGCCATGCCAACAGGTCCAACTCCACAAGCACCTCTAGGACAAAAGGAACAGTCACAAGAGCTCCTGTCCCAGCAGCGCTACAGGAACTTAAGGACAAGCTGCAGGATGTCCCAGAACATGCAGAGTGACCCTCTGGTGAAGACACCCAAGGCAAGAAGAGGTGACCAAGTGAGAAAGTTGTGCAGGGAGGTGTAGGACCAGTCCCTACACTTGTAAAATCCCCTCCGGGACCCCACAGACTTGATGGGTCTCCACTTGCTCATGGGTGGATGCAACACCCTTCATGCCATGTCCCTGCTGCTGCAGCCTTGTTGGCCCAAGGGGATCCCACACTGGGTGCAGGCTCTAGAAACACCCTACGCATTGCCCCAAAGCTTTGGGCTCCCAGAATTCCTTCAGCTTCTCCAGGGAGATGTTTCTGGCCAGAGCCATGCGTATTGTCCCTCTCATCCCATCCTCTCCTTCACATGCCTCCTTCACCCTCCCAAGGGTTTCCCAGCCCCACTGCTGTCCACCATAGTTGTTCACCGCATCTGTCAGCTGCTTGGCTTGAGGCCATCCCTTAACACAATGATTCCAGGTATTTATTCCGCTCTTTCCCACACAAGAGGGGAGAGGTCCCAGTGTCAAGAGGCAGGAACGGAACAGATTTCCTAGCGGTTTAGAAAAGCTTTTGCCATTTGGGAGCTTCGTTTGCAAACGTGATCTACGCAGATAAAAGTCTGACAAGGAACAGCCCAAGCACCTCTCAGGAGGCTGTGGATAAGCCAATACTCATGCCACACCTGCCACCCGACCAGTCTGGGCACCTCAATGGTCTGTGGCTCCAGGGGCTGAAGCTAGAGCCCTACTTGTGGGGGAAAGAGAGCAATATGGTCCAGAAAAGGGGGGAAATTCAGCAGCAGAGCTCCAAAGGGCAGCCTTCCATACCTGGACAAGGATGAGCTTACACCGCAGTGGCACCGCATCTGGGAACTCCTCTCCAAAGCACAGTGTGATTCTGCTGTCCGGGAAGCGGCCCTGGTTGTTGTAATACTGCTGCAACTCTGCAAGGAGAGGGGCACAGTTGCAGCCTGCCTGCCACAAGCTGCCAGCCTTTGCTAAACAGCTTCAGGATCAAGCACCCTGCCATGGAAGACAGCTGTGGGCTCAAGAGAAGCCAGCTTTGCTGTGTAAAGCCTCCAACCAGGAGTTTGCTAGTGACACAAGACACGAGGTTAATCCTTCCTAAATCTGGTAGCGTCAGCTACTCATCCAGAGCACCTGGGTAACCCATCAGTGATGGACAATAATGACTCCAAAGTGCTCCAAGGCCAAGGGCTCCACCCTTTCAGCCCCACCAAGTGGATAAAGAGAAAGAGGGAAATGGTCCTACAAACCTCTGAAGAACAAGTTGGTGTCAAAGATCTTCACCACCTCATCCCGGTCCAGTTTGTTGGGCCTGTCCTTGTAGACCATGGTGTTCCCGCTCCAGAAGACCCTGCCCTGACACAGCCTTTTGATGAAGATGCCCTGCCTGTTGCTGTGCAGCAGGACGCCCCTCTCCAGGTGCCCAAAGAGCTTCCTGGTGATCTGCTTCTGGCGATCATTCTGGATGATGTCGGCTGAGGGGAAACGCACGTGCTCCAGGGCATCTGGGGCATACAGCTTCTCGCCATGGCTGGAGGGCTGGCTGAGTGAGATCCGGCAGCCCTCGGTGCACGAAGTCGTGATGTGGCCCACCAGCCTCCCACTGTAGTAGAAGTTGATCACCATCTGGGAGTAACCTGTGATGGGATGGGCACATACACCACCCATCAGGAGAAGACAAACCCTGCCTGCTCTTCACTGCAATTCCCAAGCTCCATGAGAGCAGCAAAATTTCCGAGGAGCAAGTCTCACTTAATGGAGGAGACCTACTTGCTAGAGGACATCTCCTCCAGCACTCAGCCTGGTAGCAGCACTGATCAGCAAGAGCTCCCAGTACTAAACCTCCTCCCTCCTGCCTTTGCTCCATGCTTCCCTTGCTGCAGGCAGATCTCCCCATGCTAAAGGGACAGCTGATCCCAGCATCCTGGGGCAGCCCCCCACGCCAGGGCCATGGCCACAGGACAACAGGCAGGATGTGTCCCTGCTCAGCGTGCAAACCCTGTGGATATTGAGGAGAGCACAGGACCTTCCAAGCCGAGAGCAAAGCCTCCCCCAAGACAGGGAGCAGAATCAGAGCCACCTTCTGCCACCACACACACGAGGCCAAGCCCCAGAGGGGCTTTTGATGGCCACGGTCCACAACCGAGCAGGGGAGGCACCTTACCCGAATTATGTTGCTCGTAGCCAGGGTATCCGTTCATCAGGGGCAATGCTGTGGGCAGAGAGATAGCAGAGTT
>VYXH01003076.1:0-130809 GCA_013397275.1 Burhinus bistriatus
AACATAGGAGGTTCCATTCAAACTCAAGGAAAAACTTCTTTCCGGTGAGGGTGACAGAGCACTGGAACAGGCTGCCCAGGGAGGTTGTGGGATCCCCTTCTCTGGAGATTTTCAAGACCCGCCTGGATGCAGTCCTGAGTAATGTGCTCTAGGCATTCCTGTGTCAGCAGGGGAGATGGACTAGATGATCTCTAGAGGTCTCGTCCAACTCTGAAAATTCTGTGATTCCGTGATTCCTTAAATCAAGAAAGAAGCTGCAGATGCTCCAACATGCACAGGAAGTACCTCGTCTAACAGCCAATTGAATCCCAAGTCATTTGTTACTTGCTGACTCCCAAGAGATCATTTGTTTGTTTGTTTGTTATTATTATGTAAAAAGAACATCTTTTTGAATTTCCATTTGAATTGCTCTTATATCAAGGGTGTAGGCGGGTACTGAACTGAAAATATACAAACATAAGAAACGTGAATGAACATCTTTTCTGGTTCAATTATCGGAAACAGCAGCCATATTCACCCAAAACTTTTCTTCAGAATGGGGGAGTTTCCAACAGACAAGCATCCCCATAGAAAATATAAGTGGGATACAAATTTTGAAGGTCTGTGAGGGATAGTATTTAATGTTACAGAGAGATTCATAATCATATCATAACCATCCTTTGACTTCACATAATAATTTGTGAGCTATTTTTTTCCTGTTCTTGCAGATCTGTTAGCACTGCTTCCATCAAATTCTAAGTTACTGTCACAGAGATGTTAAGAAAACTATGTAGACAACACATACGACCTGTAGACTACCGAGCAGAATAGCTGAAATTCAATAAACTAATGCTCTGCTTTACCGTATGGAGCAAGCAAAACAAACACTTGCACCCAAGGCTTTCAATAATCCACACCTGCAGTCAAAGGTATTTTGCTTGGAAACACAAGGCAAGAAGCATACAAAACACAACAATTCAGCTAACAGATTCTGGCTGTCATCTTCCTTTGAGACACATCTTTTTGGCCTCTGCGCCTCGGTCACATGTCTCTGTTGCCTTTTTTTTTTCTTGCTTTCTCTCTTTTCTTTTTTTTTTTAATTTTTTTTTTTTTATTTATTTACCAGTTGATAGGTGTCTGTTTAAAGGTTCTTAACCTGCAGGACAGGTTACAGCTGTGTGTAGAGAGAAAGAAGGCAGAGAGGTGTATGGTCAGGGCAAAGTGGAGAAAGAAGCAGAAACAGCTCCAGCGCCTCTGTCCAAGGAATGCGATGGGTCACCACTGACCTATGGGGCATCACACTGTGAGAAGGGACATACCAGGCAGAAAGGTCTAGGGAATGAATTCCTGTGATCATCAAAGTAGAAATGGATTAGAAAGAGGATTGCAATCATTTTGAAGATCTGGAGGACCTGAACTGGGGAAAGTGGAAGGGACCCAGTCAGATGCAGTAGCAACACCATGGGCTCATAAAGTGCCATCAGAGAAATAACAATTGAACACTGAACTCATCTTCCACAGATGGTGGTGAACTCTGGCACTAGCACAAGCAATTATCACACAGAAGAAAACTCAGCAGCTGGTGAAGAGAGAAGCACGGTGCAGGTACTGAGTGACCGGCTGCAGGTCCTAATTGGTGTATAGGGTGGATAACATGGCTCCAAAGCCAGTGTTCAATGCACGCTGCTACTGCAGAGGGCTGTGTTTTAGTTCTACTCTCAGCTCCAAATTAGTTTTCAGTGGCTACCCTAGGTAGATTAAGGCTGATGTTATTCTTCTGCATATAATTTGCTGTTCACTTTAAAGGTTGTAAACCTAAAATGGACATTTTCTGAAGAGCTTAAGATATTTCCTATATCATATTAAAATGTTTCTCTCATTTTCCCTCTACAGAAATTACTAAATCTTTAAAAATTCATTATTACCAGTGCACTAATGATGTAGATATTTCTACAGAGAAAAAATTTGTAAAATATTTACATATAAATATGGGCAGAATAAGGAAAATATTTAATGATTACAGAATCAGGAAAACATTTTAGTTTGGATACTTGAACTTTCCACAGAAAATACTGAAATATGTTGTACATATTGCAATACTTGCATTGTACTTTGAGCCTATTTCTTCTGGTTTTATGTTCTGTGTTTCTGGAAAAGGTTATGAGCACCAAATTTTAGCCTTGAAATTGATTTTTTAACTTTCTGAAATTTTCTATACACAAACCCATGAACTGAAATGTTTTTATAGAAGTAATTGATAATTTCTATTTCTTTTATCCTAGTGCAAGGATACTCTTTGTACATCTAAAGCCTTATTTCACTTTAACTTATTCAGTTAAAAAATTGCAAGCTCAATTAAACAAACTGGAAAACAACACACATTTTCCTGAAAAATGTCTGCCTCTACAGACAGGTCATTTTGTTTCTCAAGCACAAGGGATGGTGAAATAAGTAGGGAAGAAGTAGATTATGACAACAGAACCAAGGTATTTATTCTGAAAAAGGCAAATCCACAGCACTTTCAAATGTTTCTGTTGTGAATTGCACAAAACCTTCACAGGAGACAGTAAAAAGATGACATATGGTCTCATTTTATGGGAAACTGATGAACTCTGCACACATGTCAAGATATATCTTCAAACTCGATTTCAACCATATTGCTGGGTTTTGCTTTACTACTAGGTTTTATGCTGTGCTTTAAATGAAAATTTACAAAAGGGTCAGCACTAAGGGTACAGGATAATTTATTTAAGTGCTATATACTTAAATAGAAGCACTCTAGCTGCAAGTTTGCTTTTGTCAAAGAGCAAGCTGAATGCAACCAGGATCCGAACCAGAATGGAAAGCAGTGGGTGCAAGGGGTGCATACTTGTGCCTTGGACACGTGGGATCCCAGGTGAATGCCCAGGTGAGTGAGAACAAGGCTTCCAGACCTAAGACCAATTCACTACTGTGGCTGGTGGGAAGAGCTGGAAGATTCATCGAGCAGGATGGGGAAGTGATAAAAGGGATCACAGAAGCTATTTGCCTTATTGAGTAACTTCATTAGCATGAGCTTGTGCTAAGAGGCTGATAAGATAGGGAAAACATCTTTTCCGGACTCCAGATAAATCACTGGTGTACTTAACAAGGAACAGCTATGTAGAAATAAAAGCTACCCATTGGCACTAGGAAATTGGTGAGTTTACACTAACCCTGAGCATCTGAGTCTAGGAAAGAGCTTTCTCAGAAAATCTCTGCAAAAACACCCCACTGTTCTGTTAAGATGTTTGCACTGATTCGTCATGCACTCCAGCCTGGGAGGGCTGAAACTGGAGCTCTGAGTACTCACGCTGTCACCCGGGCACTGCTCTGGGCTGCCAAGGCTGGTGTGTCCCACCTGCAGGAGCTGGGAAGGCATTCAAACAGCCCTAACACAGGCTGAGAGTGAGGCGGAGAGTCTGTAAGACAGGAAATTAGCCTGGATATCTTAAGACAAAGACAGCACCAAGGCTCTTGTAACTCTAGTGGGTTCAAGCATTGAGGTCTTCCCCAGTGGTCTGTGGCCAGCAGAGAGCTCTTGGTCAGAACCTGTCACAGCCAGAGCCTAGACCAGCGCTCTTCCCTGTGCAGTGCGAAGAGACGCCTCTCGTCCCATGAGGACTTCACCAACACAAACCCATGTTTGGCATCTGAAAATACTATATCCTTAGTTTTCCATGAACTTTGGTTGACATTCAAGCCTTAAGCCATGCAAATTGAGGAGCTCTTAATTATAGTGAGAACATTTTGTGGTGCTACTATGTCACCATACAAAACACCAGGTACCTGCTGCCTTGGTAAAGCCTGAAAACAGTTTCTTATTCTTCTTTCTACTGATTATGGAAATGTTTGTTGTCATTATATTAAAAAGTGGTTTTTTCAACCCCTTTCTTAATGACTTCCTTAATCTCCACCAATATTAGTGCTGAACAAAATATGTGTTTGATATATTCAGGGACTTAATGCTGAAGGAGTCGGGAGTGATTTCAGGTGCCTATAATTCTGGGGCAGATAGCCTGAACTCACTTTAAAAATAGCTTGCAGTTTTTCAGAAGGGGCTGACAATAAGCCTCCTTTAAAGTTTCTCATGCCAAGCATTCAGAATTACGTTTTACCTTTTCAGGAAAGCACTTGTGACACTGATGTTTTTTGCATCATATACAGACACCTCTCTGCACAGGACTGCATTAATCTGAGCTTATGGGCTGTATCCCCATGAACGAAACATCCTTCTTGAACGTTTGCTTGTGTAAAAATAGATCTGCACAAATATTTCAAGGAAAGTGAAAATGATACTTGAATTCTCTGTGTCCTAATAATGATTTTGTTGTGCAGTCTGCTGTAATAATGAACATGCTTTTTTCGACCTTGACACAAATCACTCCCATCTTCCTCAGTATCCTCTGTTTTGGGATGATTGCTGTTTTTCACATTTCAGCTGCTGAAAAGTTCACGTGTGGTAAATAACTGTTCTTTTGGATAGTCACAGATTATTAGAGTTTAGCTGGAGCTCCTGTACAGCTGGGATCTCACTTTTACCATATCCCTGCCTCTCGCTAAACAAGATGTGCAAAAGCATGTTTTAAGAAAATACCAGTAACATTTCACAAGCATTGCCCTTCACGTGTGGAGCATAAAATCGCCCCTTCCTTTCTTACAAGTGCCAGGTTAAATAACAGGTGATTCAGCATGACAGCGGTAGGACGTAGTTGAGGGACTGGATTTTTTTGCAACAGCTCTAAGTAAGCATAAATTCTGTAGCCCCTGAAAGAGGTAGGCAAATGCCATGGCAGAGGTGAGCCACAATCTGAATGATTCTCACCTCCTGCAGCCACTGTAGCTTCTGCGCTGTGGGAAGCAACCCAAACACAGCTTTCTGCGGACCTGTCATCCTCAGCTGTTGTGAAACCCATTCTCATAACGGGCAGTAAATGTTCACGTTTGATTGGTTTCCTTATTTTTATCTGCAGTCTCCATCCCCATCTAACTGTAAGCTACTCAAGGCAGTGAATCAGTGTGATTTCTGAGTGGTTAAAGCCATTTGGATTTCAGCCTTGTGCCCTGTAACTTGCTCAGGGTGTCCATAATTGGCTGGCAATGCCCGGCCTGTCATCTCTTATTAGTTAAAAGGGATTACGAGCACAATACTTCAAACAGCTAGCAAAGGCAATGATGAGGGGTAACTGGCTGTGATTATGTCGTGGACTGCAGCAACAGAGCTCAGGGTGTCGCCACTTGGTGCACAGCAGTGCTTTGCAGTAGGAACCACAGACTTAGGATGATGTTGTCTTGTTGAAGTGACTGATGCCTCGAGACAGAAGGATGCGGAAGAGCTGTGATTAATGCTGCTCTGAATGCCATGTGCAATTCTTATTCTGGCAAGTCTCCTAGTGGGAACTGAGTAAACCTATGCTAAGCCATGTGATTTTGTGGTTATATAGTACCTTGCCTTCACAGAGGGCCAAGATGATCATCGTGATCCCATACCCTCCAACATGTTCCTAAATGCCCTCTGTGGCATGAACTGCAAGAGCCACAAATTAGCACAGAAAGAGGAACTGAGCAGCTGCCCCTTGATCTGTACTTCTCAGGAATGTGCAGTGGACTTGGCAGACGTGGTCATTTTCCATACAGCAATATCAACTCCTCTGCTGTTAACCCCCACATTATGCCTGTGCAGTGGCCCGTAAGTCCTTTATGAGATGATTTTACTTTCCCACCCATCAACTGGATCAGCAAGTAAGAACAACTCTCTGGATAAAGGAAGTTTTTCTGCCAGATTAGCATTAACTTTCAGGGCACTGGGGTGGGATGGAACCTGAAAATGGCAGACCTTACACAGACATGCAGTATATCCTGCCATCCTAAGTCCAAACAGCAGCTGCAATGGAAGACAAGCAGGGATGACGAAGCAGAAGAGAATAAGCGTAGACATAGTTGTACAGATGTAACAAATAATGCAGTTAGACCTGGGGTAGCATTAGTAACCATTTCTGAATGACTCTTGAATATCACTGAGACAAGGAGTCAATATAGCGTGCTTTTAACTTCCCTGTAACGTGAATGACAGATGGCAGCCAGATACAAGGGAGGTTATAAATTTGTAGATAGACAGGAAAAAACTGTGGCTGCAGCAAGGGCAACAGTGCAGGAGGTTTGGGACAGCTGCTGCTGTATAGGAAACTTCTTCCACTTCAGCGTGTAGACTTCTAACCTGCTTCTCCATCAATGAAGGGACACTATTGCTGCTCCTTATGTCTTCCCACAATCTTTATCTCTCACAGCCACAGCAGCAGCCTGGTTTTCAGTGGGAAAAGATATCTTAGAAACACCAGTCTGGCCAGCTGAGGCATTGTCATCAGTAACTACAGATGTTATAAGTGGCATAGCATCCAGCTCTGAGAATGATTTATTCTTTTCTTGTGAATGCCTGGTTACATTTGATGGAGAAGACTTACAGTGGTGGATGGCAAATTTCTGAGGCAGAGAGTGGTTGGAATATTGTCCGTATTAAAGAAATTAGTTTGTAGATGCAGGAATTGTATTCTTGTATCTTGCTGTATCCCTTCCGCACTCTCTTGAAGATGCTTTTTGCCATGCTAATAGAGGATTACTTGAGCTAGCATGTGTCCTGGTGTGTGATACATGATAGGGTCCCCTATGAACCAAAGCCACTGCTGAGCTCTACCTTTGCCCCGCAACAAAGCTCAGTATTTGGGACCTGCGTGGGTTCTGGCCTGTTTGCATAAGGTATTTAATAGTGACCTCCCTTCCTCGTACCCATACAGTCCCCTATGTTTGTGAGACGTGTAAAGTGGTGCTGAGTCAGAATGGTGGATGCACACTACGCTCGCTGCACTATCCTTCCTGGAGAGTGAATGACCATGTAGAATGCAACGTACATTACACACCAGACTTGGCTTGTGATATCCACTGGAACCAGCAGCCATATAATTTCATACTGTGAAAGAACTGGAGGATCCAGTCTGTCTTTCTGCTATTGAAAGATGTGATTGGCTCCTTAGTTACAAATTAGAACAGCAAGTAGGAGAGGGAAACCTCCACCCTCAAAATGGACAGTATGGTCTGCACGCCATACAAGAGAACAGATTTACAAACATGTCATCCTGTTATTAATTGATATATAAAGCAAATAAATAAACATTTTGTACTAAAATACGAGTACATTTCCTATTCCCAAAATACAGAATAATGTATAATTGCAACAGAATCTTGTTTTTTAACAGCATCAGAAGGAAAAAGGTGGAAATTCCTTTTCTAAGATTGTTAATCCAAAAGCTATTCTGACCCCCCCTTGCCTTTCTTCCTTTCCCTCCTCTGTGTCCCACAGCATATGGAAAACATTCTGCCAGGCAAGGAAAGAGGAGCAATTGCAAGTGCCTTCATCCATGTGAGCAATCTCAATGAACTAAGCACTGAACCTAGTAATGCACGAAGCTTTTTTGATGATGATCAATCAGAGCAACAGCAAATTGTGCACAAGTTTTACAGTGTTTTTCCCTGATGAAAAGAATTTTGACATGAGGAGTCTCAAGGCATCCAAGACATCCCACTGTTACAGGGGTAAATGTTAACGGCTTTCACTTCTGCCACAATTTTTCTGCATGGCTTTGCAATGTATGGGAACTTGCCCAGGACTCTGCAACAGA
This sequence comes from Burhinus bistriatus, assembly GCA_013397275.1. Taxonomy (NCBI): domain Eukaryota; kingdom Metazoa; phylum Chordata; class Aves; order Charadriiformes; family Burhinidae; genus Burhinus; species Burhinus bistriatus. Next base: position 7,671 of record VYXH01003076.1, read on the forward strand.
ATGGTTAGTATTTTTTTTTCAGGTCTTTCATGACCTCTCCCAACTCATGCGTTGTCTCCTGTGAGAGATGGTCCCTGTGCTGGCTCCTTTTAACACCTGGTTTAGAAGGACAAGATTGCCACCGCCTATGGGATCAGTATAACTTCCCACAGTACCTGAATGGATGACAAGGGCCCTTCGGGAAGCCCTGTTAGAGTATTTCTCACACCTGACCTAGCTTACCAGACCAGACAGGATCATAGACCTTACTTGTTCATAACACCACAAGGCTGTCTGGAGGACATTTCACAATCCAGTTAATAATGTAAGTCTGTGAAAGATATATCAGCGCTATGGGGAAATAAGTCTGTAGTCTTACAGCACATCTGGCAAAATCACTGAGTGAGCTTAACAGAGGTCTAAAAGAATGAGTCAAAATAATATATATATGTATAAAAAATAATATATGTTATATGTAGGACACAAGGAATTTGTGTCTAATAAAACAAAAACCAGACAATTTTGGAAATATGTAATGTGGTCAAATAAGAAATAACATCCAAAAGAGCAGTTGGGAGGTTTTTTTTAATCAAGCAAAATTCTTCAGACCTAGTTCACCCATCGACTGTTTCCCTTTTTTTGTCATGATACTTGGTTTCATTGTGATGTTTACCCTCTCACAAAGCTTTTTCTTTAACATCTTTCTGGAATTGGCTGTAGTGTGAAAAACTTACAATACAAAAAGTCCTATCCAAAAAAGGAGTTTTAAAACTTGGCACTGCTTTTACAGGTCATCAAGCAGACATATGACATCACAAATAAGCAAAGCTTCAACATTTTAATCCATAAATTGAACCATATTTGATGTATTAAGAGGATGATAGATTCCTGTAGCATATACTGCAGGCACACATTTAACACCTGCTTGTATTTCTTTGCAGTTTTTTGGTACTAGTGCATGGGAATGTGCAGCAAATATCATGGTTATGGTTATGATAATGCCAAACTGAAACACGTGCCTGGAAATATGCCGGTTTCCAGACTCCCTGGGTAACTTGTTGCTGGGAGTGATTTTTTTTAACCAGACCAAATTGACAGGCACGACTCTAGGGAGTGGAGGGGAGTGGTAAAAGGGCTGTTTTATTTTGAAATGCAGTGTATGATCCACTTTCAGAGTGGGTCTGGGGATCTGACAGATTCTCTGCTGGTGCAGATGCATCAAACTTTGACAACGCCCTTGAGTTCTTTACTCTCTTCCCGTAAGAGTTTTGCCTTATGAGGTGCCACTAAAACAGTGTGTTACCCCATGCTAATAAGCAACCAGTGGTTGATGGTGCATGGAGGCATGTGGAACTGATGCTCTGCAGAATCTGCTCAATTCAACTTACGATTATAACAGAAATGATTTCATGATACAGTTATTTCCCCGTTAGTGCCCTGTCTCTATGGATGCCATTTAGTGAATTTCAATTTTCTTCTTTAGCATCATTCAAAATGGAAGGACTGAATATGCCCAGGTGACCCTCTCAATATTTTGCTCTCTCCTCTCAAGGAAGCTCTTTGAAAAACATGGGCACATTTGGGGCTCTGCTGTGCGGGAGCAGGAATTCTGGTGAGGAAAGGCACAAAGCTGAAGTTTGATTACAACTCTCCATCCAGCTTCCTTTTCTCCTGCCCCCAACCCCAGTAACCTCATAACATTTTCCAGGAAATCAGATGCTGAGAACATGCTCATGGAAACATCCAGTCTTTACAGAGAACTTTAGCAACAGAGACTGTTTAACAAAAGAGGTTAAAGCAAATTATATTTCACTTCCCTGTGAAACAGTAATTTCACTGTGAGTAGTGATTTTGCATCCCTGTTTTGGGCAGCAAGAAAACAATATGCAACACCTCAATTGGATTTCAGGGGAAAAGTCAATGCAAAATGCATAGAATTTCTAGTCCCTTACACTGGAACATCTTATACTGATAATAATAGCAATCTCAAAACATTACTTACTAAGAATCACTTAATAGTAGAGGGAAATTGCTGACCAGAACAGTAATTGGAATAAAAAAAAGAATGTTCCTGGACTACAAAGAGGAATAAATACAAGCAATTAGATGTATTGAAAGGTGTAGCCAAGCAACTTTTCTGTTGTTTTTGTGAGATAGGACCTAATGACTATATTCAAAATTTGCAGATTTTTCTACAGTCAGAACTTCTAATCATAGCATCAATTGTTGTGGAAATTATTTTAAATGAGAAGTAAGAAATCATAAGACTTTTGATTATTCTGAATAATTTATTTTCTGCCTTCATGTTTATTTATCTGTCGAAAGATTTACTCCAGGCATATATGCAACAAGGCTACTTAATAAAATTGTTGGTTATGCTATAAATGTGCAAACCATTTCTTTCCTTAAGGAAGATGAAGCACAGAATAAACTAGGTACCTTCAGAAGTGAAAGAGAATTTAGACAAAAGCTAATGAAACTTGAGAAAGGAGTGATGAATCACAGAACTCTAGGTCATGGAGGAGAACTGTGTAAATCATTGATTTTTTCAGTTCACTGTCAATTCTGAAAAATGAGGAGAAAAGAAGAATTGTTTCAAATTAACCTCAAATGTGTTATTTATCTGGAGCCAAAAAAAAAAAAAAAAGAAAAAATATTTTTACAGTTAGAAATATGAACATAAAAGCCTTATATTCATTCTGAAGCTAAAAGATTCATTTTAAATTTGAAAACTAGTGTTGTGTATCTTTCCGTTTTTAAAAAAGGGAAAGAAACCTTAGAAATAAACACTTACCTATAACTGAATTTAGATTTTGTATGCCAATGGATACATATGTGTTTTCCCTGGTTTGTCAGATGAAGTATAGAGGAAATGACTGAGGCCATTTAGGTTTTTTTTTATTTAAAAAGATACAACAAGACAGTAACCAGAAAGACCTATGTACTAGTTCTTTTATAGAAGAATTTTTAGTAGGTCAGCATTTAACTAGGGAGCATTAAACACCACAATTTTCAGGTACTTTGAGATGACCATAAATGCTGACTGCATTTTGAAAAGCTGTCTTATCAGTTTATACTACTGCTGTTTTAATATGAGAATTTAAGCTTATAACACAAAGTTAGACAAAGTAGGCTCGGTTACCTCTGGAGCAGTCACAGAGCTAAGAAGAGGGTCTGTGACTTCCCTGTAAGAAAGTAAGCTAAAATTTGGGCTGTGCTACCTCTCAGTCTTTAAAGCATCACTCCTTCAGCCAGCTGAACCATGACCCAGTCAGTGCTTGCCGTATTAAATGGAAATATTCACATAGACATCAGTGGTCTTGGGTCAAGTTCGGAAGAGGCGCCACGGGTGTTCACTCAAAGAAACATTACCTGAGCCCAGCAAACTGAGAGAGAGAAAGTCCCAGTCCAGGGGCTTAGCAATTTGCGGCCTCCTTACCACTCTCTTGAAAGAACTTCATTTTTCTAAATGTTAGATACACGTGAAATGAAAGCAAAATGTATGCATATTAGTTTCATACTACATGTAATAATTTATCTGTTAGGTATCTATGAATTACAGCTAAACAATCATCTGGATATTGTACAATTGGTGATCAATATTTTCATGTGAGAAGAAATTCTGGAATGAAGAGAAGTAACCGTAAGGAGAAAAAAAGAAGAAAACAAAGTCATTGCCTTTCAAAGTCAAATCAAAATTTTTTTTCCTGTCGCTAGATATAGTGGAAATTTTTCATAGTGCTAATATAAAAAGCACTAGCTAATTTGAAAAAATATGCAAATAAAAGAAGTTGGAAAAGATGATTGTCAGTGTTAGGCATCCCACCCATGCCTTTTCAAGGAGAATGTATGAAGTCTGAGGTTACTTATTAAAGACAGCAATTAACTGGACTGACTGTGAAAGACATATTTGAAAATGTGCTCTTTCCTGTTACATTTGTCTCCCTCAAATAACTTCATGACTTGATGCTAAATTGTACTTTCTTATTAGCATAGAGCTGGCTAACTGCACATCAAATCGGGATGCTATTTGAACTCACCTTCTGAGAGATCAAATACTTCACGCATCCAGAAGCAGCTTTGAGAAACTGGGGCAGGATCCTGAGGTCCAGTGCCTTACAAAGGCTCCTTCCATTAAAGTGTGACAAATTAACACTATGGCAAATATCTGTAATACAAAGGAAATCTATATCCCAGACCATATTTGAAAAGACTCCTATGAGATATTGAATGAGGAGTTCCCTTGCTGAAAGGCAACTTATTAACCGTCACTAGGAGGTCACCTAACAATTGAGATTGAAATGTTTATGTATTATTAATGTTAATAGTATTTTGGCCTTTAGATAAAAGGCTGTGTCGCCAAAGATGTACTAGTCCTGTCCTGCACTTTTGTTCTGTAGTTGTGCACCATAGAAATGACTAAAAATGGCTGAACCCATTTGCTAGATTCAAATTATATAATACCGGGTTTTGTTGTAGGCTTTTTTTTTTTTTTTTTTGCTAAAAGAAATGTGGTTTTACAGGTCCTGTATATCAATGTGTAGCTGCCATCAGTTTGGAGGAGATTCATTGAAATCAACCTCTTCCTGAGCCCATCCTTTCCTTCTTGAATGTACTTATCTATGTGTTTTTGTTCTGGCATGCTTTCCTAAAGCTAGGTAGATAGAGCAAGAGTGATAGTCAAATTCTTTATCCTTTTTCTTCCTGGGAGAGCACAGAAGAGATACAATCAGTAAAGGCTGAATCACTTGCCCATTTGAGAAACACCTTACTATTTCTTCTTAACTGGATCTTGGTATATGTGCTGAAGGATGGGGGTTATATACTTCCTACACTTACCTAGCCAGTGTATCAATATAAAGGTCAGTTGCCTTTTATAAACACTAAGTTTATTCTGACAGCTATTTTGTGTCAGTGGGCTCTGTACCTCAGCCATCAGCTATGTAAAAAGTAGGTCTATTGATCAAGTTCAGCTTGTATCTTGTTTTATTGAACTCCTCCTCTTTCTTCTTCTTGAGATATGAGGGCAGTAGGTGCTGGATATCTGATTTACATGCTCTGTATGTTCACTAGGAGCTTTTTCTAGGTTCCAGAAATGCTCATTTTCATGTCTTCACTAAACTGAGCAAACCCAATCTTTTAAATCTCTCCTTCTGTGGAAATCACTGTGTTTCCATTATGTATTATGCATAATATTTTGTCAATCCTTTCTTCACCCTTCACCTTCAGCGATATCTTTTCTGAGACACAATAATAAAATTGAATGAAAAATGTCAAGTGATATCTCACAAGCAATTTACACAATGATGCTATAAACTTTCCAGTACTCATTTCCTATTCACTCTTTATGCATCCTAAAAATTTCATTTATGTATTTATTTGCTACTTATGCTGTATACTGAATAACAGTTTCTCTAAGCCGTCTGAAGTGGTACTACATTTGTTTTCTTCTTTGGTTTTTTTTTTTCCAGAATGGTTACAGCTAATTTCGAATCCAAGAATGTGTGAGTTCAGATTGTTTCAATGTGCGTTGTCAAGCGTTTGACAACAATAAATTTCATAGCCGAAGTATTTTCTGTGAATAATTTATCTGACGAATTTAGTTCTTTCTATGACTTACCCATTGAACTATTTTTTATTTTGATAAAGAACTTGTCATTGGTAATTGTTCAGCCAACAGTTTTTGTAAACACATTTCAACTTTCAATTGTTAACCTACTGTTTACTTCGACTAGTCATTATTCATTACTTATTATTTGCACTTCCTGATTGGTTATTTAAGTCAAAAAGCATTGTTTCTGTTTCCAGCTATTCTAATAACATTTTTAGGCAGAAACACAGTGCATAATGAACAAAGTGAATAGCAGAAGAAAAAAGGAAAGTTCTTCATCCATAGAAACATGTATCCACATAATGACAAGGAGGTTCACACGAAAAGCCACCATATCCCATACAGTTATGCAAATAAAAATTTATTTTCACAGTATTCACTGATTGCAGAGGACAAAGGTAAAGGTGTGATTAACATGAAAACAAATAGCTGAGAATGTGGTAATGTGCCAGGTGCTTTGATTTCTTTTGGAGTATATCAATTACCTAAATTTTCTCTAAAGAAAGTCTAGAATTGTATTTCCATGAAGAGAAGAGTCAGTACGTTTTTTGTGATTGGAAGCCTTTGTATAACAAGAGAAGGCATACAAGTTGTTGAAGAGTGTTGTCAGGTGTGTCAGAAGCTGTTTGTAGATACAATGCTGGAGAAATCTGATACTGGAGAAGGTGGCACCAGTGAATTAACAATGAATCTCAGAATGTGTACAGGAGTATTTTAGGTTCACAAAGCTAGAGACCTGACCACAGATCAAGGAACTGTATCATCAATAGTAGCAGTTAGTGAAAAAATGTGAATATCGCTCTGAAGACCTGGGTTCACTGGAAGGTATCCCAATGAAAATGTTTTTCATGTTAGCATTTAAACAGAGGACACAACCCGATAGAAAGATTGCTATTCAGTCAGAACAAGGCTGTGAGAAAGAAATTAAATGAACTGGAAAATTTAGAAGCGATTGAACCAGTAGAGAGAGGAATCCTTTTATAAATTTAAGCTTTAGTCTCTGTTTTAAATTCAATTTTAAAATTAGTCTCCACGTAGCAACTTGCAAATGAAATAACTTAGTATAGAGAGGGGGGTAATCATTTAATGAACAAGTAGGTAAAGAAACTGATGCCAGCAAATACAGCCAGATTACTTTCTTAGCAACTTATGGCATGCTATTTAACAAAGATTCAAGGAAAATCTCACTTGTGATGGATATCAGGGACAAATAGTTCTTGCAGTCCCTGTCTAGCCCCAAAGGTATATTCAGTCTGTGTGCGCCTTAGCTTTTGATGCTACCATATCCTCCTTGCCTGAAGTTTTGCATCAGGCCTGAGTACAACTGTGTACGTCTTGAAGTCACCACCTCCCCAGGCACTGAAAAGTAAAAACGCAATGCAATTTGTTGTTCAGTAGTGTGTTCTTCATTTCTACTGCTGCTTCAGGAGCTAAAATGAGTCTATATGGGTAGTCACCACTTAAACATCTTGTCAGTTCTCCTGTCTTGGTCCATGATCCCAGGAATGAGTCAGCAGTACTAAGGACTTTACCAGCACTCCTGAGAAAGTCATGTTGCAGTGGGCTGTGTCTCTTCAAAAATGCTTTCCTCTCCGGGTCCCTGCCAGTTGCTAATCTGCTGCTCCTGAAACAGCAGCTGCCCTGACACTGTGAACACAAAATGTCTGGATATAAGCTTAAAAATTTTAGCTCAAGACAGAAAAAAACACGGTGGAAAAAAAATTGACATGAATAACTTGGAGATTTCTTGCAGAAAGCAGGTCTCATTTCCTAAAGATCCATATCAACCCAGCACTTCCCTATCGTAAAAATTCAATTACTTTTCAAGGGTGCTTCTCTCTATAGCTGTTATTGGCAAAGTTTTCCAGCAGGATAAGGTCATATTGTGTTACTTGTCTGACTTCCACTTTGCAGATCATTAAACTAAACTGTCTGACAATAGAATGTTAAAGTTAGGATAAATTTTAGGTCTTCCTAAATTTTAGGTTAGGTTGGACCAGATGATCCTTGAGGTCCTTTCCAACCTGGTATTCTAAGAGTCTATGATTCTGTGATTGATCTATTCAGAAGAAGGATGTATCCTACTCAATTTTAGGCAGATACAGCCACAGATGTTTTCAATTTCGAGAATTTCAAAGAACACTTCTTAAATTTCAGAAGCAATAGTCATAAACACAAATCCATCTAACAAGAAAGCCAGCTTTAGATTAAGTAAAAAACCTTTGAAGTATATTGGGTTCCTTCTTATTATCAGCAATAGTAATATTAAAAGATCTTGTGGGAACATTTGAATTACTCAAACAAAATATTTTCTTTTATACTGCAACACTGACAGATCTTCCAATTCATGTTTATGGAGTGCCCATTACAAATGCTTAGTTGCAATTCAAGGTCTTCAAAAGGGATTTTTTTCATTATCAATGAAGCACAGCGACAGTGGGAAGAGCAATATGAATTGTTATTTGTTTATCACAGTACTCAGATTTGCACAACAGGAATAATTCCACCCGAACTGCTAAACCAAAGACTGAGAATACAGATCCTAACTACGTGATCAAAAACAGGGGCAAAGAGGGAGAGAAAACAAGTATGATAAATCAGAAAGAGAAAATCAAAGTCACAATTTATAAAGGTAGAAAAAAGAGAAAAAGGAAGCAACTTAAAAGCAGGAGACAAAAGGATTTTGTGGTAAAATAAGATGAAGCACAAAACAGTTATGTGAAATGCTCCTGTAGTTCGATAAAAAGACCCAGACTGAATGAGGAAGGAGAGGCCTGTATAGCCTTTGGTCAGTGCTCCATTATCTCTCAACGTCTGTGGAAACCCTTGTGCTTGAATTACGCTTCCAAAGACTACTAAGACTGAAAAAAATTTTGGTAAATCTGTTTTGGACATGGAGGTGGGGAGGCAGAGAATAACTGCAAAAAATGATTTAAACATTTGTTCTAAAAGGATTGTATGATATTTTTTTAATGGGGACTTTAGGTGACTATTTTATAGTGCTAAATGTATATTCTTGGAATATTAATTCCTGATAATGAAGAGGTATATATTTACATGCACTGCAGACATTGAGCTGTATGGCAGCTTGGGCTGGTATAAAGATACTGACATATCCAATGAGAAAAAGTGTGTAGAAGTCCTTAGAAATCATGAGAAAGTCTGTGAAAATAGTAATGGCAATAACCGAACATACAGGAAGTATTTATATTTTAATCGCAGAAATACTGGAGATAATACTTTCACAGGCTTTTAAAACTAATTTCTCCACTTAATACACTGGCTCTTAGAGGCTGACAAAATTTTGAAAAGCAGCATTGCAGATGTCCTTTCAGGGAAATGGTTTCTTGCCAAGCAATATGAGCATTATTAAACTTCCTACAATCTACTTCAATGACCCAGTCTGAAAAATACAAGTGAAATTAAAATTACATGGTAACAAAAAAAAGAACAGCTTTTAAGGATGTTATTTTTTTAAGGAGCCATACAATTCTATGGATATTGGAATGTTTTAATCTTGCTCCAGAAACTAACCTTGCTTTCTAAGTACTGATTTACATGCTATTACCCACAATTCTTTGCTGTAAGTTCCTGCGTGTAGTAACTGAGAAACTTTTGATTCTGATTATATCTGAGGTAATGCTCAAGCCTGTCATTCTCATATACCTTGAAAAATTCTCAGCAAGAAAAATAAATGATCAAATGTCCATCTTAGCTTTGAGTGATAGTCCCTACAATTACTAACTATAATTTAGGATTTGCCAAAATTAGAATGAGTAATACTGGATCAATTTTCTTCTCATCTTTCAAATTGACAGAATCCACACAGAAAATAGCCATAGAAAGACTATAGAAATATGTCCTTTTTTCCCCATCTTCGCTGACATTTAAGGTGGGTCTATTGAAGATGAAGATTACTTATTTCTCTGGAACTATATCTTTAAAAATAAGTTTGGAAAAGTAACGGTCATTGTGAAATTAAACATTAAAGCAAATACAAACTGAAAACAATGTTGTGCCAAACTTTTTGTTTAAATTTCTTTGCTCTTTTAAATTTACAATTTGTTCGCGAATACGCTTCGATTTAAATAAGTATGCTAATTCAAAATTACTCAATGGTTCTGTGTAGGTAAATTTCTTCCTATCAGCAGCTCATAAAATGTGTTCAATAGAGTGTCACAGATCGTATATATCTGAGAACAGAGTGAATCTGCATTGGGTGCTGCAAAATTCCTTGTTCACGTACAGCAGGTTGGTACTAGACAGTGAGATAAACACTGAATGCTGAAATCAGATTTCTCCTACCCGGAGCTGAGATATCCAGGTGATACTCCTGAATTAGGAGCCGCAACATAGGAATAGTGTGAGATCATGTGAAAAGCTGTGCATTTCCATTTTTAAAGAGGAGGAGTCCACTCTGCAAATGAGAATAATGCAGTAACTGGTCCCTTGCTATCTGACTCTTCCCCCTTCAGAATACAGCCTTGAAACATAACCGGTACAAGAGTCGATAATGTTTATCGATTCAGCAACAAGCTGCCAAGAAACTAAAAAATAAAAAAGTCAATAACCTAATTAACTAATGGACACGCTGCTGTTATCTTTTTACAATTATATCATTTTACACATTATTATACACAATTATGAAGCTGCTATTTATCACTCTTAAATCTCATTAATTGCACACAGCTGCTGTTAAAATACAATTCTGTCACCCTTTCCTCCCCAGTCCACTTAGTATTAGGATGCAATTCTGTCCATCTCTGCTCCACCTTCCCACACCAAGCCTTGCAGACATAGAAGTGATGGAGAGTCCAGGGGGGTGTCCATTGGGGTTCCCTTTGTCATGCTCATGGGCTTGGGCCTGCAGGTCTACAGCACTGCTGGCTGCAGATGCTTGCACCCCTACCATCAGAAAGTCCACCTACCTTTGTCGTCTGGTTGATTTTACACCTTATTCTCCACTTTCTCCTATATCCACACACACCTTTTCATTGCTCTTCTTCCCTTTTTCTGCCCGGCCTCAACAGAAGTAAGCAATATGCTTCTAGTCAGTTTTTCCCCACTGATTCTAATTTTGTTGCATTTGTAACCAAATTTGGCATTTTGGCTACCCTTAGCTGTGCAATCTTCAGCTGGTATGATTAAAAGCCTCCCCAACTCCCCTTCAACTATCCATTTTGTACTGGTTACACGTGACATTCCTAACACATTTGACTGTAGTCTTAAGACCCGTACCCAAATCCTACTAAGTTTGAGCGCTTTCTCATCTTGTATGCAGACAGTCCATGCATCAGAGCAAATGCGTTTCTCACTCTGTGTTTTGAGAATACGCAACCTCCTGCTTTTGCATAGCTGCTTAATTACAAATCATTGGCCTTGATATGATCACCAGACAATCTCCTAGTTTCCTGCAGAAAACTGTGTTGTTTATGGGGTCCAATACTCCAGTGGGATTTCTTGCTCACAGCAGTAAAGTAAAACAACTTAGTGATTCATACTTGTCATACATGTTGTTTTGTTTACTTTCGAAGTACATTTTGCATTTGCTATAGAGCTCCTCTCCTTTTCTTTAGCTGTATTTTTTTTACCTATTTGAGTTTTACAAATATAGGCTTCAGGATCTCCTCCTCACTCAGTCAGTGACATGAATCGGACCTTAACAGCTGAAACATCTTCCTGATACCTCTGACATCCCCTCCGAGACTTTTCCACTGTTGACAGCTGCCTGAGAATCAAGCACATGAGAGAGTGCAAGCTTGTGTCATGGATGCAAATGCAGCTTTAGCACCCTTGGTTAAATTTACATGAAAAATAATTTTTAGAAGTGGCGGCAATCCAAAGGAGGAATCTTGGCAGAGTACAGCCATTTTGAGACAGTGAAAGGTGGTGGTTCTCTAAAGGATGACATTCAGTCCTACTCAGCAGACCTTGTACCAGAGAAAATGTAGAGACCCGTCCCTACCCACACTCTGCTAAGGAGAGTAAATAATTTGATACAAAGGAAATGAAAGTGTGGGACAATCTGGGCAATATGAATAGATGGAGCTGAATGTTTGGTTCTTGTAGAGCTCAGAGGTGCAGTTCCTGCTGCTATTTATCTGAATTGTTGCAGCTTTATCTGCTCTTTAACAAGTCCTAGTGCATGCATGTCACTATCAATGATGATGAGAGCCATGAAATAGTGTACAGCCCCTACTAGTTGGAGCCAACCCTGTACAGGGTTGGCAGAAAGCAGTACAGGTGAAATAGAGCCATGTTTTCCCCTATAACATCCAAAGCTACATTACAGTACTTTATGCCTCTGTGATCATGCAAGGCATTGAACTAGAGAATAGCTTTATCCTCTACTAATGTCCTTTGTTATTGACTTTACATCTTTAAGAGGCTGTAAATATTTAATTGACAGAAAAAGGAAACACGCCATTAAAAAAAACCTTACTCCAGACAAAAGAGCACACAGTTCCTCTGGTGTGGTTACTAGGGTTATGTATTGCTGTATCTGGTTGTTTTACTGCAGTTGACAAGAATGAAGAACAGAAGCCATGACAGTTTTTCTAAAGGAAAGGGAATTCCTTGTGTTTTTTGGTACTTAGGATTGATTTTCCTTAACATTTCACGGAGTATGTAAAACACACGATTAGCTTCTGAGTGTAATCAGCATCCCATGTAGCTAACCCACTGTGAAAAGTCTGTCTTTCTTGGACGTGTATTTCTTTTGCTTTTTCATTATTCATCAATGTGTCTCACTCTGCAGTACTGCTCTGTGTTCTTTTTAATCAAGTACTCTATTGCTGTTAAGAACAGATTCCTTCCCCTTTGTACTGATAAACATAGACGTGCTTCATTTAAAGTCTGAATCAAAGCACTTGAATTCTTTGTCTCTTAAGAGCTTCTGGATGTTACTGAAGCCAAATATTCTCCACAGAAAACTTCAAGGAAGTTCAAAAAAGGGAAAGATTGTACAGTGGTTCCTCAGCAATTTTTCTTTTTATTTTTCTTTTTCTTTTTCTTTTTCTTTTTTTTCTTTTTCTTTTTCTTTTTCTTTTTCTTTTCCTTAGGATTCAAGAAAAGATAAGCTGAGGGATGGTTTGGGAGTTTTGCTTCCACTGTGTGACATCAGAAACCTAAACTTCACTTTCTTCCAGCTTGCTAATATTTGACTTTCAAAGATATTTAGGCAACTTTTGTGATTCTCAAAGGCTACTCAGGGTACTTGAATTCAAAGTTAAACGTAATAAATACATTCAAAAATATGTGAACATACTGGAGGTCCTATTTCTGAAACCCCACATTGCCTTTTTCTTCATATCAGTCTTTCACAGACAGTCTCCAATTTATTGTGTAGGGATAACAGCAATTCTGTATCTTTGGGGTGGTTAGGTATAAATTCCTGTCCTCTGTTTCTGACACCTCCTCAACACTGTTTTCACATGTAACATTTTCAAGACATTGCAAGGGTCTTTCTGTAGCCCATATCAGGCTTTTAAATACATGACTTCGGTGCTAGCCACAGCTAGTGACAGGTGCGACCTGTTGCCAAAGATGCCATCCAATTCTGAAGGTTTTGTGTTTGCTTTGAGGAACATGTGCCTCTTTCACCAGTTTCCTTTGGGAAACTCCAAATAAAAATTAAACGTTTATGGAATTCCATTTCTAACTGAAAAATACTTTCTCTGTGTTAGTCATATACTGTTTTTTGAAAGATGTAACAATTCTGAAGAAACTGGACTGCAGCTTGAAAATAACAGCAGTGCAAATGATTAAGTCAGTCAAATGCAGATATCATAATTATGGGATCTCAAATGAGCTTACAAGGCTGAGCAGTGGCTCCTTGTGCCATGCATGTATGACATAATGTGATGCATATGCATAATTTAATAGACATATGTTTTCTCACTCAGTGCACAACATCAATGTTGGTAAGCTAGCTGATATATTTTATCTTGCTTACTCAAAGGTTATTTAATGCATACCATACAGAACTCCAGCTCTTCAACAAACACAGGCCTAAGGCTCAAAATTGATAAAGCATGCATGACAGAATAATTATGTAAGGCATGGAAAACACAACTGATTAAAAATATTCCAGTACAGCAATGTTGCCAGTATCCTGCAGACCTGGAAACTGATCAGGAGTCCTCAGTTCTGGTACATATTTTCTAACAAAAGATCTATAGCATATAAACAGACTATATCACTATTATCAAGAAATACTGCGACTTTAAAAGCAAGTAAGTTTTAATACATGAACTAAAGGGTTAATTATTTCTTCATGTATATGCAGAAGATGTAATATTAACAAAATATGCCTGAGCTGCTGGGAAGAATAAACTTTTTATCTGCTTGCACTTGCATTATTTTTTCTAAAATCTTTCTTTTCTTGGAGACACTGCATACCAACCAGCTAGCTGACTGATAATCAGAGCTAGCCAGACTGCTATATGGCTCTCATTTGCCCCTTGCAAAGTCTTCTTTTCATTTATCACCAGTGCAGAATTTTTTTGAGAAGCTGCTTTGTGCTGCTGCAGTGTATGGTAGATGCTTAAGTTACCGTGAAGGAGAAAATACAAACATCTCTAGCAAAGAGTTGGTAAAATGCACAAACTGTAATCCTGATCAAACTAACAAACTAATCCGTGTGTGACAGAGCTATAAATAGGATAGCCTGGGCTTTTTTCCCCCAGGAAGAATCAAATTTTCTATGAGGCAGTACAAAATAATAAAGAAAACCCAACATGCAACTTGAAACAAGTCTATTTACTTTCTGATGTCCAGAATCAACTTCTGCTCGTATTAAGCTTCATGAAGGAAAAGTTTTCTTTCATGTACTTGTGATATAATCTTTTTTTCACAAGAGCTGATCTTGACTTCCCCTTGGTAGAAGTAAAACATAGGAATTACATGGTAGAATAAATTACTTTTCTTTACATAAGATCGATCTTGATCTAATTTCTAATCAGAACAAAAATGCAGTGAAGAACATTTTATGACAGAAGTGTATGTTGGTCTCTTATTGTGACAAGTTAGATCAAGTTATACTAGTGACTATAAAAAAATCAAACCCATGTGAGAGGCTGGTTTTGTAATCCATATTCTAATCCAAAACTAGTTGAAATTATTAGAGAGCCTCCTAATGCTTTTAGTAGGCTTTGACTCAGTCTGTGAGGTAGGACATCAATACTACATTTCTTTCAGGATATAGAATAGGATGGGACAGGATAGGACAGGATAGGACAGGACAAGACAGAATAGAATAGAATAGAATAGAATAGAATAGAATAGAATAGAATAGAATAGAATAGAATAGAATAGAATAGAATATTTCAGTTTTAAGGTACCTACAAGGATCATTTAGTCCAACTGCCTGACCAATTCAGAGCTGACCAAAAGTTAAAGCATATTATTAAGGGCATTGTTTAAATGCCTCTTAAACACTGACAGACATGATACGTTCTGACACCCCAGGATGAGGTTTGCCATCCTGGCTGCCAGGGCTGCTAACTCATATCAAACTTACCATCAACCAGCACCCCGAGATCCTTTTCTGTAGGGCTGCTCTCCAGCCAGTCCTCTCCCAATTTATACTTGCGCCTGGCATTACTCCATCCCAGGTGCAGAATCCGGCATTTGTTCTTGTTAAATTTCATATAGGCTGACAGGTTTTCATTTGTGGAAATTGGTGAGAAACGCAGAGATGAAAACCATATGAATTTAAAACTGATATCAAACCAATTCGTCCTCATTTAATTCTTCACCTGTATCAGGGAAAAGATAAGAAAAGAAATAAAAAATATGTTTTAAGCTACAAAACACCCTCATTTAATTTTTCACCTATATCAAGGAAAAGATAGGCACAGCAACAAAAAATATGTTTTCAGCTACAAAACATGTCCCAGTCAGTGGGAAATCCCATTAAATTTCAGGGACTGCATCTCCTTTCTTCCTCTTATCGATCAGCCCAGAAGTGAAAATGAGAGCTAGTAGAGCTGTTTAATATACTTAATTTCTTCAGTCTTAGCTAGATGGCTTGAGTACATTGTGATGCCAGGTCATCCCCAAAACAAACACAGGACAACTCCAAATCTGCTCCGTTGTG
This sequence comes from Burhinus bistriatus, assembly GCA_013397275.1. NCBI lineage: Eukaryota > Metazoa > Chordata > Aves > Charadriiformes > Burhinidae > Burhinus > Burhinus bistriatus. The sequence continues at coordinate 23,360 of VYXH01003076.1, forward strand.
CAGACAAGCCCAAATAACTCAGCCTGGCTGAACAGACTATATCTTCAACTCACATTACGTTCTGAAATGAACCCTTCAAAAAGATCAAAACGGTTCAAGTCTAGATAGCCTGGTTACAAAGTGTTTTCATTACAAAATAGCTTATAATTCAAATAACAGGAGTGTTCAGTTTCAATAACTCATTCCCCTTATTTGATGTTCAAGACATAATATATAGAATCATAGAATTCTAGAATGTTTTAGGTTGGAAGGGACCTTAAAGATCATCTAGTTCCAACCCCGTTGCCATGGGCAAGGACACCTCCCACAAGACCAGATTGCTCAAAGACCCATCCAACCCGGCCTTGAACACTTCCAGGGATGGAGCACCCACAACTTCCCTGGGCAACCTGTTCCAGTGCCTCACCACCTTCATAGTGAAATATAACAGCACAATTTAAATTAATATAACATTAATGAGAACATAGCACTAAAATACTTAACAGTAAAAATAATGACAATAAAGCCATCCTGGAAGAATTATAATCTGCTCCATTGGAGTATGTCCTTCAAGTTCATTGACTTGTAGGTAAGATTCCAAGAAGAAATATAACCAAAGCATAGAAAGATATATTAAAGTGTTTGGGTTAACATCACCCATAGAAAATCTCATTTGGTGGGAGAAAATAATAGTAATTGCTATTTAAATGAGAAGCAGAAGCTAAACTGTAAGTCAAGTGCAAATGGGTTTCCTTTTTCATCCAGTACAATAACAGAGAAACTGAGTCTACATCTGGGAAACTTTTGAAATATTACATGGTGCAACTGTTGTGGCCAGCAAATCTCAGAAGGGAAGCCAAATTTTTTCACTATTTAATCCCCCTCCCACAGCCAGCCTCTGGGCAGCAGGTGGAAGGAGCCAAAAGCTGGTCTGTCATTCTGCAAGGATGTCCGTCCCAGTTGTGAACCCAAGGCAGGTTTGCAATCGGTCCAGAAACAGGCATCCTGTGATGTTCCTATCACAAGGGTGATAGGAACTCCTGCTGCTGGTGTTGTGGAGGTATTATGCATGGGGTGAGAGAGTGCTGTGCTCAGGTAGGCGTCAAAAGCAGAGCTGAAGTGAGATGCAGAAAGCTTGAACCCTGCCCAGGAATGAATTTCATTCTTGACCTTCATTTGAGCAGGTAAGCTTCACAGATATTTCAGATGTGAATTTGTGTGAGTAAATCTCAATTATTGGGGATGCTGTGGATGGAAACCACAAAATCAACCAGACAAACAAACCAGAGTACAATAGGGTGTACATATGATCAAAACAAATCCACCCGAAAATAAGGACAATATACCTCTATACAGAGCTAAAAGATCATTTGCCTGTTTCTAGTCAGTCTCTCATGTCTACATGTGCAATGAGTAGGTAACAGCCTACAGATTATTCATACTTTCCTTCCTTGTACCCATCACATCCCTAAAATGACATCTGAATTGGGCCAATGCCAAACTTGTAATGCGGTATATAAATTATCCGATTCGAAAGAAATCCTACAGCGGTTTTGAATAGAAAAGACCAGCTCACGGAGGAGAATGGTGCCATACATCTCCCAGTCTCACAGCACAGGCAATGCATGCTTCCTCGTGGTCATAGCTGCAAAGCAGAAAATAAAGTAGACCCAAGCAGGACTCCAGCTGGCTTTTAATAATTATGTTGCCTATTTCTTCTCAGTTATTTAATGAAAAACTACACACTTAGGCATATTTCTTTTGCCACATTTCTCATTCCTAATTGTACTCTCTGGAGCTGGTTATTAATTTGAGGAAGATACAATTATCTGGCAATGCAGGGGTCCTGCAATTTCTTTAAAACTCAATTTTATTAGAAAACAATGAAGTTAAACTGATGACCCTAAGGAAAAAAAATACAAAAAAACCCAAACCAAAACAAAACAAAACAAACCAGAAAAAAACCCAAACAAACAAACAAACAAACAAAAACCCCAACAAGCAGAGATAATTATTGCCAGCAGTGCTATGTTTTTACCATTTCAATAGTTTGGATTAGCTGAGAGAGAAGAGATGGAGCTATGTAAAAATAATGACAGGATAGACCTGGAGTCAGAGACTTTAATTGAACAGCAACAGCAAGTGGAAAAGTGGCTAAACTGTCTCCTCATGGTACTACAGTAATGAAGCAGCAACATGGCCTTTCTGTCCAACAGGCAGTAGGTTTACATCCAGGCACGAGCAGATCGCATCACCCATCCAAACCCTTGGATTGCACCTTTGCTGTGCTCATGGAGATGTGTGACTGCTTGGAGCAAGTTTCCGTGTTAAACAGCAGTCCTCCCCCCCACAGGGCATGCCTTCTGCAGGATTTTCCTGGCTGTTTACAAAGGGTGCTATAAGGTGTGTCATCCATACATTTGCTTTTAATCCATCACAAGGCAGTATTTAATTCTGACTCCGCAGTGCTGTGCTGATGTGGAAGCAGAGAGCCTGCCTGCAGTAGAGAGTGAAACCGAAGCTTAAAAAAAGGACAGCTGAGGAAGCTCAGCCGTGCATGGGAAGCCACGTGGACTCTTTGCAAAGCGAACATTGGTATTGCTAAATTAACAACATCTTCCATGCACATGGCACACCCGCTGGTGTCGTCAAAAAGAAAGGCAACAATTCTGAAATGTAATTTCTTCTTTGACTCGTAATTTTCCTTCAATGACTCATTCATACCAACTCCTTATCTGTGTATCCCAGAGGCTTTTGGAGGTTGGATAAGAGTGACAACAAAAGCAACCAGCCTAGTGCTGCCTCCTCCTTTAACCACCAATTATCAGTTGGGATATGTCCAGGCTGAACCCTCAGGAATTCGGAGACACACAACTGTCTTCAAATATTGAAACTGTGCATGTAAGTCTGAATTCAGCCCCTGACTCCAGTATATTCCTTTGAAAATATTTTCCCCATCTAAATGTACCAGGTTACGTAAAATTCCACAGGCTTCCTGAAACCTCCCTTTGTTGTCCATCTCTGAGGGCTCTCACCTGATGTTTATCATGCTAGATTGTACATGTAGACACAAGCCTGATCCTCTCTCTGGGATGCCTTTACAGGCATCAAAGGAGATAACATCCATAATTTCCTTTTATTCCTCAGAGTAGTAATTAACACTGTTCTGACAGAAGAAGAAAAAAACAACACTCTTCTGGGCTGCCCTGATACTCTTGCTGAGAAAAGGTAAGTTTGTTTACTCCCTCAGTCTGCCTGGCCACTGAGGCCAAGGCAGGGACAAAGACATGAGCAGAACCATCCCTCATTTTCAGATCCCATGTCCAGATAACTCACACAAGGCTTGATGGCTTTTATTCTTTTCTGTGGATAAATTGTCCAAACTACCAGCTGTTCATTATTGGTTTTGACATATAGTACTACAAAAAAAGTAATAAGAAAGTACCAGTGGTATGATTTAAAAATATATTTATTGACACAGCATAGAAACGTATCAAGAGCTACATCTCCTCTCATGGCTACAGCCTCAGCTAAAGATGAATATGAGCAACTCTCACTGTCTCCACCTCAAACGCCCACAAGAATGGAGATGTGCTACTTGCTCTGAAAGTCAACAATTCTGGTTATTTTCAGATCACATTGGCAAGAATTCAAAAATAGGCCCTCACAGAGAATAGTTTTTGCAAAATAAAGTTCAGCAAGGTGCAGGGTGAAATTTAACTTCAGCTTTTTAATTGTCATAATCAAATAATAGTTATGCTCTTGGGCTTTCACTTTGTGACTGTATGCGCATACAGTACCTGCTAATTTTTTTCAGCTTCTGAATTGTAAAATGTCTACTAATTGCTTGATTTTTACAGAGGATCTGTGTACACTGTTCAGATAGGTTTGTGGGTATTCATCACCTTTGCAAATCCAGCCAGATGTTTCAAAGGATCAGACCAGCCATATCTGATGGAGACTACTCCCAAAAAAATGCCTCCGGTCAAGTTGTTATACTTCAACCATTTAACTGAAACCCTCTTAAATCAAAGGAATATTTGTTTCTATAAGTGAACATTACATATTGTACAACAGAGAATAAATATGGCTGAGACACTGAAATACCAAAACAGAGTATGTATTCATTTTTTGTAACTCTGGTTTGGGGGACACATCTAGAAAAATAATGCCATCCAGTTAGAAGTGAAGCACACATTGCATTTCTCTATCACTAATAAGAAATGTAATTAAAAAAAAAAATGTTCAAATATTGATTTGAGAAATTCTAGTGCCAAAACACCTGAAGCTAGGGGACATTGTTTCAATTTACACACAGGTCCATTTTCATCACTCTGGCAGTGTCAGGTGGGTGTGAATTATACCTACATAGTCTTTAAAGCTGATGTGACATGCTAGAGCTCTGCATAGTGGATGCAGAAGGGACCCCAGAGGGTCAAGGAAGCTAATCTTTTGGAGATAAAGTCTCTTTGAATATTCAAGAGAAATTGGGCTCAGATTTGGATGATTTAGAAGAGTCTGATTGTAACATTTTAGTTCATCTGCTGTGATGTTAGCCATTTTGACCTTCCCAGTGAAGGGGATTAAGAGTCTGTTGACACATTTTTCCAGATGACACAGAAAGAGGTAAGGCTGCAATAAGCCCTCTAATCTAAGGGGGCAACATGCTATGAGGGAAAAAAAGAAACCTTTTTCTGCAGCTCTTTGAAGTCGTTAAAAGGTTTCAAATGCTAGAGGGTAAAGGTGGGTCAGTGGGCAGGGTTGCGAGAAGGTGATCAAAGGTGGAAATTAAAGCATTTCATCATGTAATTCTAAAATTTATTGTATTAATAATATCACCACACTGCAGCTACCAGCTGCAATGCAACTGAAGCTGGCGAAGAGCAGCAGTAGATACCATGCATCATCCCAGAGCAGTGTCGAGAGGAGGGAATTTTGGCAAGGGCAACAGGCAAGCCTTACTGCAGAAATGCTCAGGGATGTTCATCGGACAGAGCTACTGCAGGTTCATCTGAGAGTACCTATGTATTCAGTTTATCTGATCTGGGAGGAAAAGTGCCTAAGACAAGCCTGACAACATTTCAAAAAGTGTGGCGAAGGAACGTGGTTTGGCAAACCTGCATGCGTACTTCCAGTCTGTGTGCTTTTCTTTAACAGTCTGATTTTTAGTGTTATGAGAGATGTCCTAGCAAGAAGTATTACTTCATAACCTGTGCTAAGCTGCACCTGAGCAACTCTGATACTTTCGTCTTCAGCTGATGTGTTCTGGGAATGCTTGAGAATGGACTTACAAAGCTGGTTAAGCTGGTGGTCAAAGGCTGGTCTGATGCCCCATGCAGTCAGGGGAAGTGGAATAAGTCTTGGAGTCTCAAATGCCTGGGAACCTCTTTCTGTTACATAGGCATCATTAACCTCGTGAGCCACTAGAGCATTTTTCACTGGGATATTCCACTTTTACATAAATTTTGCTTGTTCTTCCATGCAAAATTGAAATTGCACATGCTGCCACGCTACGTCCAAATGTTTCAAGTTCCTGAAAAGAGTATTACCTCACTTGCAATGTGTAGACCATAGTAAGAATACGGTCATTTGTGCTATTAAGCTAGGGTTTTTTCTGCTGTTTTTTATGTTGTGGTAGTTGTGGCAGTGTTCAAGATAGTAAGGCAATCCAAGAGCTTTTCTTTCTTTTCCTCCTGGCAAGAAATCACGTGATCAGAACATAACAATTTTTTAACTCATATTAAACATTATTAGACTGTTGAAAGTACCAATGAAGTACTGTATGTTAATTTATATAGAAATCATATCTTCTACACTTAAGTGAGCCTCTGGTCAACAGTGTGATGGTTAAGGAGTGGATGAGAGGCAGTGATAGAGCTTAAGATTTCCAAAAGGCTGGATTAAACAAGGCAGCAGTGAATTAAGTGAAGGACCAGGTCACTTCCAAAGCAGAATGCAGAGAGAAGGAAAATAATTCTTCACTGTCATTCCAAGAAGGCTAACAAGTCATGCCAGTCAGAAAGGGAGCTTCTCCTAGTGAAAGCGTTATCGTGAGAAGGCCAGCTAGGGGAATTTATTCATAGAACAGTGAGTAGATTCAAAGATACTATCTAATTCTCTTTTTACAACCCATAGGATCATGGGGACAGGTAGTTTTGCTGCACTAGAAATTCGTACTCATTAGTTATCTAGTTAATATGGAAATGAGCAGTGATTTTTCTATTTCATTCAAAATGAAAACAAAACAATATATTTTAATTATTAAAAATGTTAAATTATTAAAATATTCAGTATTCAACATTGTTAATGTTTAACTGAGGTTATAGATACATTTTTTTAACTCTGTTGTTTTGGGGGATACCTCTAGCAAAATAAGACAATCCAGATTTAATTTAAAAAAAACAACATGTATTATTTGAAGATTGAACGTTGGTTCTTACGAGTGTTTTGGAGTCTTAACATTGACAGTGAGAAACATGCAAAATTAAGGACATGAAAATAAGAAGCAAACATTTCAGCCAATTGCACTAGAAAACCTTAACAATTGAAAACATCAATAACATTCGTCTGTGCTCTGCATGACACTCACCTTAGGGAAGTTATTATTACATTTAGTGTAGGTGGTGTGTTGAAAATGACTTGCAGAGTTACAGGTTAATGTATTACATCCTTTACCATAGCTTCTCTTAAAATAAAGGGAAAATATTTTTAATATATTCATTTCCATAGTAGTTTGAAATACATACAAGCTTTCTCTCTTTTTTAAAATATTACTTTGCAAGAAATCACGTTGATCAATGACTGTTATCATTTTCCAGTAAAGAAATAAAACATCAAAAGTTGAGCTTGTAGTGCACAAAGAGATCACATGAAGTAGTTTGTTTTTATCGCATCTGCTTCTTAGATGTATAAGGAAATGGAGAACATAAACATACCTTTTGAGTGGTGATTGGTGTTAGTGAGGTCTTTTCATGGTCATCTCCTGACAAGTTGTTTCACTGTTTTTGTGTACAGGTTTGCATCAGAAGCCTGTCTTTTTCTCCATATTCTTCTCCATGACTCCTGTAACTGTGTGCTAAAATGGCTGAAGTAGGAGCCGAACCAAGGTTCTTTGTCCAGGGAACTGGTTGTTGCTAGAAGCAGTACAATTTTCTCCGTCTATATCCCTCCACACCATCCTGGAGAGATTTACTGGAGGAGTAAATGCCAGAGGCAAGGTCTGTTAAGAAAACGAAGTGTTTTCTGCTGGTTGCAGTGGACTTCATTAAGCCTGAAGAAAATAAATGCTGCAGGCTCTGAGTACATTCCTTCCTCGATTCTCTTCGGAAGTCACCTGGACAGCCAGTGACATGGACACATCTGCTTGCTTTTGGTCTCCTTTTTAACAGTTAATGGGAAACATAGGGGTCAAACCTACAACAAAGCCACAGCAACAGCAGTGCTCTGCTCTTGGCCGAGAGTGTCTTCCACAACCAGCAGGTCGTCTGTACCCTGCAGTCATGGACCTGCGAAGCACCATGCTACATCCTGCTGAAGTGATCCACGTCTGAACTGCAGAAGCACTTCAAAGATTTGAAGGCTGGGGTTATAAAGAGTGGTGACAGCTGATTTACATTGAACCATATGTGAATTTGCCTCAGCCATCTGGCTTTTATCTCAAAAAAAAAAAAAAAGGCAAAAAAAATACATTTCTCTCTTTCTCTCTTAGGATAAATATATATGATCTATGAAAAGTGAATTATTTTAATGAAACATTTCAAAAGACCAACCGTTCTGTAACAAGCTTTTGGCATCAGCTGAAAGTGGAGCTTACTCAGGAAGACAATTGGAAGTCCCTAGATATATCTTATTAATTAACAGGAGAACATCATTGCCAGAGTCTCTGAATAATTTATCCACTCTATTAACTATTTTAATCCTAAAATTTTTGCAGATATTCATCCTCTGTGAGTGATTGCAGGAAGAATCTTGATGCTTTGATAGTGATATCGATCAATTTTATAGCACTCAGCAGTGATTCTTAGCACCAACTCATAAAACTGGTGGAACAGAGTGATGAATAAGGACTTGAAAATTCAAAGAGCTGCACAGATATTAAATAATCATTGCAACATCATGGTGGATCACTGAGCGAATATGTTATTATGCTGATGGGAATATTAACATAGAGTGACTTTCCATATCTTGAAAATCAGAGCTCATGACTTCCCACTTTTTTCTTATTCTTTTCTCTACCACGCTGTCTCTGCTTGACGTGCGCTAATATTCAACAATAACAACCCAGAACTGCTGAGTACATGCAGTAATTTGAGGGATGTCCACCATCTCTGAATCTCCCATGGGCTTTGCAGAGCTCTCAGATGCCAGCGGCTGTGCCCGGGTGAGGAACTGAAGCAATGGACAGCAGATTGTGTTGATGTCCCCAGACATGCTCACACACATGCGCGTCACTTTGTTGCTCCTCTCCCATATCTGACTCACCTCACTTTTGATACAGAGAGAGGAGATGAGCATTGCACTGCAGCAGGCAAATCTGGAATAATGGACATCGACAGAGGAGGAAGCGGCACGTCTTCTCATGGAGGTGTAGGAAAATCCCTCCTTCTTGTGCCACTGCCCTCAGTAGGTGTGAAAGAGTAGTAGGGTGCTGAGGGCTTGACCAACAAACTGCTGGGCACTGCAGGACATAGATTTCCAGACCTGTTGCACACTGCTTTTATTTAAATAAGTGCTCTGCCAATTTGTCCCTACAGATTCAACACCCAGAAACCAGACTAAAAATAGCATTAGGATAATATTCTCACTCATGAAGGTGCCTTCTTCATCACTGCTTATATTTTTATCTTTTACCTTAATTTTAAGTTTTCTTGTCTTTCACGTGTCACTAATTTTCTGGGATGAACGAGATTCTGCCTTCACTGATCCTCCCAAGTTGGGACTGGATGTAGCAAAATTGAACCTATCATGAATACCACTGCAATCTGAAGTAAAGGGAGCTGTCCTGGAAGGAATTGGCCTGTGTAGCAGGGCTGGTAGAAAATTTTATTTTCAATCAAAAAGTTATTTTGTTTTTCTAGCACAGTAATTACAAAAGAATCCACAGGATTAGAGTGTTAGATATTAAAAGTCTCAACATTTGCTGAAAAATGTAAGGTCCTTCAATGCCCCATGTCTGGATTCCCTTCACAAAAATGCCCAGGACGTCGCTCAGTTTCTTGTTTTACCACAAGAGGTACTGCAGGTTTCCTCGCACAGGGAGAAATCAGGGCACTAACTGTGTGTGGTGGTTTGTTATTGAAATACATCTAGCTGTAGAAAAGACTAATATACAAGTTAAAGGCCTGAACCATTGCCTCCTTAGGTGACTAGAAACCTTTACACTGGCTTTAGCAGACATTAAATCAGGTCCTGGGGGACCAGACTATGTGGATAAATCTTCATTTCTCTGGGCTGTGGCAGCTCTTGATTCCACAATCTTTCTTTGAAGGAGATTCAATAACTCAAGGTGTTGTAGCTCTAATGCTAAAAGATTGTGTGAGTGGATGCTCTAATTAACCACTAAACAATGTCATTGCTGATGTGAGATGATAGGTGTGAAGCCACAAAGGAAGTGACATTTGTAAAGATGTTATTTATACCTGTCTTCTCATGGCAGGTACTTAGAATCACAGAATCATAGAATGGTTTAGGTTGCAAGGGACCTTAAAGATCATCTAGTTCCAACCCCCTTGCCATGGGCAAGGACACCTCCCACTAGACCAGGTTGCTCAACACCTCATCCAACCCAGCCTTGAACACTTCCAGGGATGGGGCCTCCACAGCTTCCCTGGGCAACCTGTTCTAGTGCCTCACCACCCTCACAGTGAAAAATTTCCTCCTAATATTTAATCTAAATCTACTCTCTTCCAGATTCAAGCCACTACCCCTCGTCCTATCACTCCATGCCCTTGTAAAAAGTCCCTCTCCAGATCTTTTGTAGGCCCCCTTCAGAGACTGGAAAGCTGCTATTAAGGTCTCCCTGGAGCCTTCTCTTCTCCAGGCTGAACAACCCCAACTGTCTCAGCTTGTCCTCATAGCAGAGGTGTTCTAACCCTCTAATCATCTTCATGGCCCTCTCCTGGACTCACTCCAACAGGTCCATGTCCTTCTTATGTTCTGGATGCAGTACTTCAGGTGGGGCCTCACGAGAGCAGAGTAGAGGGACAGAATCACCTCCCTCGACCTGCTGGCCACACTTCTTCTGATGCAGCCCAGGATGCAATTAGCCTTCTGGGTTGCAAGCACACACTGCTGGCTCATGTTGAGCTTCTCATCAACCAACACCCCCAAGTCCCTCTCCTTAGGGCTGCTCTTGATCTATTCTCTGTCCAGCCTGTATTTGTGCATGGGATTGCCCCGACCCACGTGCAGGACCTTGCACTTGGCCTTACTGAACTTCATGAGGTTTGCACGGGCCCACCTCTCAAGCCTGTCCAGGTCCCTCTGGATGGCGTCCCTTCCCTCCAGCATGTCAACCGCTCCACACACCTTGGTGTCATCCACAAACTTGCTGAGAGTGCACTCAGTCCCAACATCCATGTCGCCAACAAAAATGTTAAATAGTACTGGTCCCAGTACCAGCCCTTGAGGAACACCACTTGTCACTGCACGCCACTTGGACNGTTCATGTCTCGGGTGACCAGGTCTCCCATTTCCTTCCTGAGTGGGCCCACATCTTCCCTAGTCTTCCTTTTGTCCCCAATATACCTACAGAAGACTTTCTTGTTGCCCCTGATGCCCCTGGCCAGATTTAACTCTATCTGGGCTTTAGCTTTCCTAACCTGATCCCTGGCTGTCCAGACAATTTCTCTGTATTCCTCCCAGGCTACCTGTCCTTGCTTCCACCCTCTGTAGGCTTCCTTATTGTGTTTGAGATTGCCCAAGAACTCCTTTTTCATCCATGCAGGCATCCTAGCTTTTTGCCTGACTTCCTCTTTGTCGGGATGCATCTCTCCTGAGCTTGGTGGAGGTGGTCCTTGAACATCAGCCAGCTTTCCTGGGCCCCTCTTCCTTCCAGGGCTTTATCCCACTGTATTCCATCAAGCAGATCCCTGAAGAGGCCAAAGTCTGCTCTCCTGAAGTTCAAGGTAGCGAGCTTACTGCACGCCCTCTTCACCGCCCTAAGGATCTCAAACTCCACCATTTCATGGTCACTGCAGCCAAGGCTGTCCTTGAGCATGACATTCCCCACCAGCCCCTCCTGGTTGGTGAGAATAAGGTCCAGCGTGGTACGTCTCCTTGTTGGCTCCTCTATAACTTGGAGATGGAAGTTATCATCAACACATTCCAGGAACCTCCTGGATTGCTTATGGCCTGCTGTGTTGTCCTTCCAACAGATACCAAGGTGGTTAAAGTCCCTCATGAGGACCAGGGCTTGTGAATGTGAGGCTGCTCCTATCTGCCTATAGAGGGCCTCATCTGCTTGGTCTCCCTGGTCAGGTGGCCTGTGGCAGGCCCCCACTTTAACATCACCTGTGCCTGCCCTCCCTTCGATCTCAACCCGTAAGCTCTCGGTCAGCTCCTCATCCATCCCCAGGCAGAGCTCCATGCACTCCAGCTGGTCCTTGACATAGAGGGCGACTTCTGTCCTATGAAAGTTTTCTTCTTGAATGGAGATGTAGTTTATACGTAAACACTAATCATTAGTTACTCTATTGGTGGTTAGGTTTCCCAAAACATACTTCAGTGCTAGTTTAAGTCAGAGAAAGGGAATAGGACCTTCTGTTTTAAAATGGAGGAACAACGCTCAGTGCTGGCAGTGAAATTAAATGTAGTGAGAGGTTTTCTCAATGGCTACTATGCTATAGCTCATTCTAACTCAGGAGCTCTTCTCAGCTGAAGGTCTTTTTTAAGAGCCCACTTCTGATAAAGATGGGAGAAGAAGAGCTACAGCTCTGCAGTGAGTTAGACTGAGCTATAGAAACCCTAAAGGCAAAAAATTTGCATGTAAAACATATAGTCCTGCAGTGCACAGTACAGATTTTGATAGTGCCAGTTCTTAAAATAACAGAAAATTGGCTAGGGAGGTCATCTAATCCATCCCATGCCTCACATTCAAGTTAGCTTACTATTAATAAGTGGGGCTCCTATGCACGAATAACTCAGATCACACAATCTTTATGCCGCTCTCCTGTATTTTCCTTGTGATCCTCATATTTTTGCAGCCACAGTCACACTTGGGGAACTGCAAAGCCAAAGTCAAGTGCCATACATTCTTTTAAAAAGATAGGAAGCTTTTCTTTCCAATGATTTAACATTTCCTTTACTCAAGTTATAAAATGAGATACAAATTTAGATATGCCCATCCTGCACGTTGTACCGTTGTACCGTTCTACACGTACAAACGCAATATGTAAAAGTACATCAAAATGTAATCCAGGTTGTCTTAGTCTGATCCATTTGTTCCTATGTTTTATGGTATAACCTTCACTGCCTGATAATATCCAATTTCTTTCTATATGATGCTTGATGCATTGCTACGCAGAAGAGTATTTTGTTTCCAGTCAGTAGTTAAATTTTGGTTAAAGAAAGGTTACAATAAAAAGTGTTAAGCAACTTTTACAGTAATGATCACTGCCAGCCTAGGCTATAGGAAGGGGTGACAGTTTGAACAAACTTGGAGGTTGGCATTGTAAAAATAAATGCTGGGAGGAAAATCAGTAAGCAGACTGCATGGGCTGTAGGTTAAGCAGCACGAAAGGTGCACCGTTACAGCAGGCTTCCTGGTTGTCCTGTATCACTGTCATCATTCCACATAGCTATCATTCCCTTAATTGCCACGGCAGTTGTACTAAGTGTTGGATATATAAAAAAAAGACTGGTTACAGCATAAAGGATACACTTACACTGCTTTCCTCAACACTTTCTCATATCTTTAAAAATGTATGATTTGTTTTAAAGGCTCAGTGCATCTATTTACCTATTTTATCAGAGAGTGGAAATGGAAGTTTAATACCTATCATGCCTCCCAGGGTTCTTATACACAGCAAAATAAGTCTCTGCTGTGATTCTTACTCATTTCCTTTTGTCTTTCAGATAACTTTGCTCTTTGCAGTAGATATAAATGAATCCGATAGGTGGACCACAGAAAATGGGATGACATTGTTCGGTGCCCCTCTACATTTCATAGTGATACACATGACCAAGATGATACCTTGTCAGCTGCCAGCTTGCTACATATGCTAAGCATACACAAGTTAAACTGCAAATCCTCAGGGAGGATCAAGGAAACAAAGGAAACAAAACAAAACAAGAAAAAATAAAGTAAGAAAAAAAAGAAGATGCATAGAAAAGAGACAAAAATTACTAATAAAACCAAGCATCATGTAATAGATAGTAATGTCCTTTACTGTGAAATTTTATGTCAGTTCCTATTCTCACGGTCCATCAAATAATACTATTCTAATAACCTGTCAGATCTAATCTGAAGGAGCCAGTCAACATACCAAAATGTTTTGTGCAGCTGGGAGCTTCATGTCAGGACCAATCAGGCACTACTGTCTCTGTCACTTTATCATATGTGTTTTAAATAAAACAAAATAAACTCTGTGCCTAAGGGGTTTTTTGAAGTTTTGGGGTTTTTTTTTTCTGCTCTTTTTTTCTGTTTCCTCTTTGGTAATAATTTGGGTTTGATAGTCAAAAGTCCTGCTTTTCTTCAATAGCCTAAACAGCTTTAGTGAAGTAAAAAAGCAGATGAGAATGAAAGGAATGGTGAGACTGCTTCTTAAAAAGTTTTTGCTTTTTTTCCCCAGGGTGGAACAACTCAGTTGCAACGCTAGGGTGATACAACTCATTTGCACAGATCTTTTTCCCTACACTGTTTAAAACACCACTACACCATAAGTATAAATCAAAAGCAATTTTTTTTAAAATGTATGGTCCAGAATTTGTACTTCATATAAGTCTATGAAAAATACCATGAGGAAAAATACCCTAAGGGTAAACTTGATATGGTGGTCATTTTTATAAAAAACAAGTATAAGAGTGAAACCCAAAATTCTGGCCAAGATGATAACATTTTTCCCTCAGTGAATAAACACCTTAGGGCCAGGATGCATATAGACTTACTAGGGGGGCATGTTGAAGGGCATTGACTGATGCAATCATTGTATTATCGGTACCCTACACAGCTTTGGAACCTCTTGTCTCTTAAAGAAGCTAGCCAAATTTCAAGATCAATTCAGCTTTCTCTGAATATCCTAGATATCCAAAGGACTGGAAATGTTAGTAACTACACTGATAGACTACCAAGACACCATAACTTAAAATAATGAATGGATAAAACAGGGCATAAAACAGGGGCAAGGGAAAGTATAAGTAGCAGAAAAATGAATTTCATTCTTTTCTTCTTTGCAGACTTACCCTACCTCTCCTGAAGAACTGTTTCTGTACTATTACAAGCTACATTATGTCTGTTCTTTCTTATTCTTGCTTCTGTTTTAGAAGGTTGTCTCCTGAAGTTTCTCCAAGAAATATACTTCTGTCTGAAGAATCTCTTCCTTGTAGTCTTGAGCCATAGTATGAAGATTTGGCCTAAAAACTACTAATGGAGAAGCAGTCCATTGGCAAGAGAAGAAGGAATAATTTATAACAGTTAATGAAATTAGTTTCTTCCAACTTTTCCCTCCACCCATAGATTACAAAGTACTCAAACATATAATTTTCTTTATTTTTTCACAGATTTTGGTAAACAATTTCTAGTGAAAAGTTCATTTAGGAATAGTTCACTTTAAATATCTGAGCAGAAAAACAAAAACAAAATCCCAAACAAAAACATCATCATGGCATTTTTCACGTTCCTGATCTTCAAAATTTTCATTTTTAAAAACACTCCAACACAGTAGCTGTCCTCGTCTAAGTAATCCATGAAGATTGTAAGCACACTAAACTGATAACAGACTGATGAATATTTATAGTCAGACATTTCATGTTTTTTCCAACAACTGTCTGTGGAAGGTTCAGGAGAAATGCCCAGGATAAAAGTCAGTCTGGAAAAAACATTAAATAACCCTGTCTCCTGTTGATAAAACATCAGTTACTTTCTGAAGCTGATTCATAAAGGCTCTACAAGATATCAAGAGCAGGTCTATATGAATATTTAGACTCTAGGCCTTTGTCCATAGTCTGAACCCAGAACCACATCTTTTCACAGGCCGTGATCCAGGCTGCAAAGTTTTTTTCTTGTTTAGGCAAACTGGGAAGCTTTTGTTCCCTGGAGGGCCGAAGGTCTCTTTGGCTAGACAGTGAATTTTCTTTTCTATAAAAGCTGTCTGGATGGACTGGTGCTGGGTCTCAATGGAGAATGAGGCAGAAACCCAAATGTTCCCCAACAGAATACCTGTAGGAGTTAAGCAGGTACCTCAGCTATTCTTTTGCCACCTCACTGAACCAACTTTACAGAAACTCAGTGTCTCTTTCCTTGAAGAGTGTTAAGATATTACTCTCCCCTCACCCTCAACAGCTAGAAAGGTATTTTTCCACGCCCTTGCCTTGCCCCTCAGCCCCCTGTTAATCCTGCTTCAGGTGTCAGTGAGCAGGTATTGGTGACACAGCTAAGTGTGCTGCAGGAACTCTTGTCTGCAAAGACTTCTGCACCCGTCACGTGAGTGAACTGAGCCACACATGAACTGAGGAAAACAGCTCCTCAGATCTATCTCACTTAAGAAAACCTTTGTTCAGCTACATCATGAAAAAATGAAGTATTTTATCCTCAATAACTTTTTTTTGCAGAAAGCTGACCTTCTAATCTTGCATAAGATGAGCCTACCTCCTGCTTGAAAATTGTACCTTCCATTTGACTCTGACTGTACAAAAAATCTCACTTAATATGTTGTCTGAGGGACCTTTAACCTCTCCTTTTTAAAAGCTTATTACAGATGTTTCTGTTTATTGTCTTTCTGTCTTTGTGCAAGGCAAAGATCCTTTGACTGCTTTCTCTGATCACTTGGGGGAGATAAGATTTTATCTTTCTAATCTCACACAGAGCCTTTTCTTTTATATTTCTCATATATCTCTAGTATCTTTCCCTATATCAACACAAAAATCCTTGCCAGCCTAAAGTTTATGGAGGCTACAATTCCCCATCTCTTCCCAAAGCTCATCTGAATTCTGGGTTGCAGGATCCCCTCTAACAGGATAGCACACAGCAATGGTTAGCTATCCTCAGAATCACAGATGCTATGTTTCCATGACAGTCTCGTAAACAGAAAACATCAATCACAAGGGAAAAAAAGTAAATTACCATTTAGCACTGCATAGCATTTCCATTCAGAAAATGCTGATACGCTCGAAAAACATCAGCTTAATGCTAGCTGATAAATTTTCAGAATTCTTATCCAGCCTAGGAGCTTAACCTTCAATGGCCATATTTTCTTTGCAGCTCAGAAGTTTTTGGACATTTTTCTGGTTCTTGGAAGAATATAAGAATTATTTATCCTATTTTGTCTCTGAATAAACTCAGACAAAGCAAGGTGAAAGATGGTTTTTCCCTTAAATTCAGGCAGAACATGTAGGATTTCAAAGTTCAAAGAATTTTCAAAGATAACTTAGTCTCACACCATATCAAAAAATAGCCTTTGGAGATTTGTGATCTGTCTTGAAGCAGCTGATGATCATGAGGTGTGAGCAGTCTGATAGTGGAGAACAAACAGATCTTCTCTCCTTCCTGAGTCCCTTCCTCACAAGCATATGTTACTTACATTGAGGAGTCTCAGAAACTTATTTATGAACTCTCATTAAGGATTCTTGGTGGGTCGTGAAACTGAACACTAAGATCCCCATGTCTTGAGCCCTGCTACAAGTGAGAGTATTGACCTGGTGAAAATGTTTTAAAATCTTTCCTTTTGAGATTGGCCCAGGCAAGCACTCAAAAATGAGTTATTCCAGGGCAGGATAACAGACAGAGCCTGTGGGGTGCCCCCATCCCAGCCTGCTGCTGGGTGCTCTGTAGCTGAGCTTCCTTAAGACAGAGTTACATATGCTGTTGGAGGATTGCAGCTTATGGTGATCCTGCCTGTCAGGATCATGTCATTAACTTGCCATCTTTAATAGTCCCAATGTGGGGATTCCTGAAATAATTACAGAAAGCTAATTATCTGAAGTCTGAATCACTGCAGATGACGCTTGACTGGTTGGAGTGCAGCACAAACTCTTCTCTCCAGCATCCCATTTATCAGAGATGAGTCAGGAAAGCAGTGATCTCATTACTCTTACAAGCACTATTCTGGGATATCGTTTAGTCACAGGGATTATATTTTTTTTTTTTTTTCAGAAGGGTTAATATGAACAACAAAGTCATCAGAGCAATAAAAGTGGTTTAATTCAGGTCCATGCTGTCTGAAGAAGAGTCTTCAGGCAAACTTGTCAAAAAGAGGTCGATAAAATTAAACTTCTGAGTCATGCCCATGATTTTGGATTCAGGAGCTTATCTCCACACATTTTCTTCAAGATGTTAGACGTGGGGGTACCTTTCTATATCTGATTAGAAACACACGAATTATTGATTTTTCAGTTCAGTGAATGAACCGTACACACACAAAAACCAAAAAATCCAAAACACCGAAAGACAGAGCATTCAATTCCAAAAAGGATGTGTATCCCCCAGGAGGCAGCTATGTGGAAAACTGTGAAGTACTGTGGCACTTGGCTGACATCTGTGTGGTGGTCTAAATCCTGCATCGCACTGACATGACTTTAGTGGACCAGGTAATAGAACAGACGAAAAGACATTTCTGCCTGTTCACATATCCAGTGCTTACATACAGATGGAGAGCAGCATTTCCAACTTCTCCAAGTTAAGTCACCATTGGAAAGAAGGTGAGAGAGAGCAATGCCTAAGCCAACGGCTGAGTGAGTAGTAGAGACAGGTATAGTAACAGGCTGCTCTTTTTTTCCCCTTGGCAGCAGTAGCCAGAAACTTATTAACAGTGATAGCTGGGACAGGGACCGTTCCTTGGCATGGATAAAGCTGCTGGTTCTGGATATGTTGGCAGTACTTATCCCAGTGCTTGGCTCTCTGGAGGTTTTCATACAAGCTAGCAAGGGGTCCAAAGAAGAATGTCAACTCTGTGTGTGTGTGTGTGTGTGTGTAGGTGTTTGTGCATGTGTATGGAAGGGGCCAATATGATTTGTCATCACCTTGTTAATGGAATGACCTCCAAGTTTTATGAGAAGTATTCATGTCTTTAAAGCATTGCTACTAGGTAGGCCTTCCGTAAGGAAGCCTCACAGCTGATACTATCAGATTTACTGAAGCTCAAAGAAACAATGAAGAGATTACTTTCTCCTTCCTGAATACTTATCCATATCTTGCAGTACTCCAGTATTTGTGCACCTCTTTGGAGTGATCCAGGTTTGCCTTGTTCTCCCCCACGCTCCCTTTGGATCCCACTTCACTTTACCAAGCAGAAGAAAACAAGCAATAAAACAATATAAATGTGAGAGAAGAAATCAGATAAGAAATCGCACTTGGTGACCAGGTGAATTCCTGTAGCTACTGACTGTGCTTCTGGCAAAGACTCTAGTTGTAACAGTAGCTGTTGTGAAACTGGAAGTTGTGCAGTATTTTAAAAACACCCTGTATTTTCCACTGTCAGGAGCAGCACTCTGGCTAACTCCAGCTAATAATATAATCCACATAATGGATAATCTAGGTTATGGTAAATTCCATAGTACAGGTGTACATCTTTGCCATTCCCTAACTGTTTTCTCTCCCTTTTTAAACTTTTGGTCCAGTAAAGCTTGGCAGGTCTCAATCTTGTTTCGGAGAAATTCCTACAACTGTCTAGTGTTCAGCAATAGTAAGAATTCCCCCTATAAGACTGCACTGAGGAAAGCCAAGGTGGACATCAGGCACTCCTGGTTTTACGCAGTGCAGCTGCCCAAAAAACAAAGACACAGGTTCAATAAAGCCATTGGCTCCAGATTCAAATTTAGAGATAAGAAAATCACCATTTTAAAGATTTTGGGTTTTTTTTGTTTTTAACTGTCTCTACTTCTGATATATACCTAATGTCAGGGCAGGCTCAAAACGAGAGGCAAAGACATAAGATTTGAAGGCTCTAGTGGGCAATAGCTCAAAGAGGCTAAGCTCTGACTGCTAGCTGATTTTATTAGCTCTCGTGATAATACACCCAAGGCAGCTGTAGACATAATATGTACAAAACATCATGTTTGAATGGATAGCTGAGTAACCCTGACACTTAATTTAGAGGCAGCAGAATAAAGCAAGGTGCTGAGTTCTCAAACTTGAGTTTCAAAACAGCTGCTCTTTCTGCCTTTAATTTTCCTGCAGATACCAAAACTGTCTTCTGTGTCTGTATCTTCATCTGTTGCTTTTGTTTTCTTGCAATGTACTTCCACATTTCAGAGCTGCATTAATGCCATTTCTTACCAGTCACGTAACTGGAGTCTTGCATGTCATCAGGACTAAATACAGACTCCACTTCTACTTGTCCCTGGAGTCCTAATCCAGGTAGTTTTTCAAAAAGCAGGCATTTTTTGGGGGGGGGGAAACTGACGGTTCCAACAAAATATTCACCCAGAAAGTTTCACTGGCTCAAGGATTGGATAGTGGACTGAAGAACAGAGAATTCATAAAAGGCAGATATATCGGGTATTCACACTGGATATAAGGACTATGATGCTGGTCTCTGTCCTGCATTGCACGTCTGCCCCATGCAAGGGGCCTTTCAGACCATTGTCTGTTCTCAGAATCCCTCCACAGAGTGGTTTCAGTGTGTTTCAAAGTGCTTCATTCACACGCGGCATTCGGTTGGCAATGGAGAGATTATCTCTGTAGTCTCTTGTTTTGCCATTCATCTGTGATGCAGAAGGATGAAGACTGCGTCTCTCCACCAGGGAATGTTATTGGGCAAGAACAATAGCTGGAAGATAGATGTAGGATAAGTCCAGGGAGCTGGGGATGGGGATGGTATTTTGTCACTTGATGGCATTTTTCCATTTGAGTCAAAGGGAACCAATGGCACGTAAGGGCTCTATCAGCCCAACAGTGCGAAAGGAAATGCCTTTGTCAAATCTCCTCAAATGAAGAATGAACCTACATCTAAAACATTATCATGGGACAAGGCCAAAACAAACATTTCACCAGCTGGTTTTATCCATTCTGCAGCAGCTAAACAGGGTACCAAAATATGTAATTACAAACCTCTGTTGTAATTCTTGCCAGATCATTTCCCATGGCAGGATTTTAAGCACAAGCAGTTGCTCAATGACCAGAAAGCTCTTCATCACACACCAGCCTTATCTCACATTTCAGTAGCTGCATGGTACACATAGACCGCTTTGTTTTCACCTACCTTGCCTTCAAGCAGCTCAGAGCTGCAACTAAGAGTTCTCACACATTTTACCCTTTTTTCACATATCTTATTCCATGTTGGTTTTGAAACTGGAGGCTGCAGTTCCTATGCTAGTTTCTATTTTTGGCCATAAGTGAGTTCTCTTTGATGGAGTAATGCTTTGCTGTGTGACCTTTCAGTGTTTTCAGAATTTCTGCTAGGTCCCCCCTTTCATAAGAAAGGGGTTTCAAGACAAATATTAATTTACAGCACCACATTATGTGTTTCAAAAGCTTGTTAAATATTTAAAGAGACTTGTCCCTGCTCCAAGGATGTCACAACCTACAAACATAAGAAGTATCATACGTATTTTTTATCTTGTTAGAAAGTGTTAATTTAAATTGTTTGCCTTATTCAGAATGACAGGTTCTTAATACTGTACAGGAGAGTGTGGAAATCCACTATACATTGAGGAGCTTGTGCTCTTTATTTGCTATATGAAAACCACCATTTACACTATTCTGAAACTCCCGGAATTTGATAAAAAAGAGACTTAGGAACTTTGTGGACTTTGGACCATTTTTTTTTTNCAAGATCTTAGTGCTCTGGCTGCTGAAATTCTGTTCCTTCACATGACCATTTCCATCTTTCTCTTGAGTATCTGTGGTGGACTCGGGTAGCACCCCTGAGAGTATTTCTCTGCATTGCGCTTGTATTCAAAGGGACTGTGAAAGATGAAAATCTGTTTAAATGGTTGCCCCACCTAACCTCTGCTGCATCAAAAGTAGATGTTGTTCAGCAATCAAGTTGTCTAAATCTTTTTTACAGTCAGTGGAGAAACACAGCTTCAGAGAGTGATTTATTCTATTTATCTAAACCCCTACCAAACTCAGGCTGGGAATCTTGCACCCATTAAAGACTCCTCTCTCTCCACGTGCCCCAAACTTTCATTTACACAAGATATCCAGCTGAAATACCATTCTTAAGAATTTTAAAGCAAATTGGCATTTTATCTTATTTCTGTCTTGATACCTAAAGATCTAGTTTAACCTACAACACAGAGAAATGACACTGGTGTGCAACTGGTAGTTCTCAGGGCTACAATAACTTGCTTTCTTGTTCTATAAATAAGATCAGATGCAAGGTGAAGTAATTTGTCTTTGCATTTGACAAGCCCTGGTATTTTATAACTGGTAGAAGCTAAGGAAAACACCATTTGATTTGCATGATGAGCTACAGTGTTAGTGGGGTTAACAAATTCATTTCAATAGAAGTACTCTGAGCTGAACAATACATTCATTAAAAGAGCAGTTTCCTGATTAGACAGTGGAGCAAATAGCGCTTTTTTCCCATTTCACCATCAGAGCCGCTTTACATAAGCAATAACAGAGAACAGAGTGTGTGTTTATTTGGCTGCCGCTTGTTCTGTGGGTGTACAATGACAGTGTTGCGGTTTTTCGATGCCACAGCAAAGTGGGAGGGGTGATGACACTAGATCTGTGCACCCGCAAGTACACAGTAAACAAGGCTGAGTGATTTTACAGACAAGGATAACGATTCAGGTCAGCTGGATTTTTTACCCTTCCAAATTACTTGACAGGGCAATGTCAGCAGCAAGAACATTACTAGTAACGAAGCAAATATGAGCAGGGTCTGGGAAAAGGAGCATTTCACTGGGTTTTACCCAATATTTGCTGTTGTCCTTGCAACCATGACCTCAGCATTAGGTGATTTGCTCACAGTATCTCTTGTGGGGATTTATCAGCAAAGAGACCTATGTGACTTGCAGATTTCTTACCCAAGACTATAAGAATCCTCACTTGAGCTGGAGGTTACTTACTCAAGATTACCTGTGCTGACAGAGCACATGAGTCTGTGGCAAGGGCTACAAAGATGATTAGGGGACTGGAACACCTTTTCTATGAGGAAAGGCTGAGGGATTTGGGTCTTTTTAGTCTGGAGAAGAGAAGGCTGAGGGGGGATCTTATCAATGTTTATAAATACTTAAAGGGAGGGTGCCAGGAGGATGGCACCAGTCTTTTTGCAGTGGTGCCCAGTGACAGGACAACAGGTAATGGGCACAAACTTGACCATAGGAAGTTCCATCTGCACATGAGGAGGAACTTCTTTCCTTTGAGGGTGGCAGAGCACTGGAACAGGCTGCCCAGAGAGGTGGTGGAGTCTCTGACTCTGGAGACATTCAAAACCCCCCTGGACACCATCCTGTGCAACCTGCTTTAGGTGACCCTGCTCTGGCAGGGGGGTTGGACTCGATGATCTCCAGAGGTCCCTTCCAACCCCGGTGACTCTGTGATTCTGTAATCTTGCCTCAGTTTGATGGGATGAAGACAGTCTGGTCATCTTCTAATGTATTTTATGATAAGGAGTGAGCAAGAAAATATATACTTAATCCACCATATTACTGAGCTAATTTCTGCATTTCACTAAGCTAATTAAAGGTAAAGCAATGTAACAACCACATTTATAGCACAAATAAAATTAAATCATTAAATCAATAGATCCAAATATTTAGATGTCCAAATTAATACAACAGCTAATGGAACCGAATGATTATGTTGACAATTCAAAGAGAATTCTTTACATTTGACTTGTTTTGCAAAAAATTTGGAGAGCGGGTTTCTTATTATCTGAAAAACTAACAGGTATTCCTGCATATACTGTGTGTTGACATAATTGATGGAGGATAAAGATATTAATACAATCTATTCTTTGCAGGATAGAAATATTCATTTTAGTTTGTGGGGGAAAAAAAGTGACCCAATGCAAGTACTTAAAACCACTGTTTCTTTCAAAATTGCCACAGATCACCAACATCAAGAGGTCAAAGATAATCTCAGTTGCTAAAATCTGCTGGCTTTCCTTCCATGTTAGTATCTACTTACTTCAAACCACTCCCCCAGAGAAAGACACTGTTTAAAAAAATTCTTGAAAATGGGTAAAAAAAAAGTGCTCAGAATGGACATGATCAGGAAGGGAAAGAATCAGCTAACAACTGAATTAACTTTCCTCACACAGAAACCTCAGAATAAACTGTTTGTTTAGAAGGACAAAAAATGACTGCAAGAGGAAAAAAAGCATGGAATGGGGAAGAAGAAAATAAAGGGTTTAGAGAGATCAGGACTTTCTGTATGAAACCACAAAAGAGGGGAACAGAATGGAAGAAACAGAGAAATGATAGCAGCAAACAAAAAAAAAAAAGAATCCAAGGGAACTAAGGACCACAAAAGATTTTGTTTTTCTTAATTAAAAAAAAGGAAAGTAAAAACAGATAAAATGTGGTTGGAAAAGGGAAATTGTACCATTGTCTCTCCAAAGGAATGAAAAAAGAGACAAAAGGGTAATGAGAAAAAAACACTAGAGAGTGACAGAAAAAGAGTAAAAAAGTAGTATAAAGGTGTCTGCACTTTACTGTATCTCCCTTTTCCTCGTGGATGTCCATCACTTCTGTTGTTCCTAGCGTCAACCCAGGAACTGTCATCACCATTACCATGGATTTTCGGCAAGCCTTACGGCACAGAGGTAGTTTCAGCAGTCTGACAGTGGGATAGCATTGTGCAATTATTTAAAAAAAAATGGCATGACCTGAGCAATTGCGGGTCTGCTTAGACTGATATGAATCATTGAAGAAACAGTAGAATGACTAGTAAGGGATCCTGATTGATAAAGAAATTAAAGAGTTTACAGAAGAAAAGATTCATCAAACTGATGGGATATGTTTTGACAGCACTATAAAGTTAGGCAACAAAAGCAAAAATGTTGGTGTAACATACTAAGGCAGAAGGAAAACATTTAACTTGATATCTGACAACTTCTTGATTAATCAGTTAGAATATTATAAAATCAGTGGGCTAGATTGTAAATGAATCAAAAACTGCTGAAATAATAGTTCTAAAATATTCTTAGAAACCAGAAATCTTGCTGAGCTGATGTCTCTACTGTGATCCCATAGGGCTTGGCTCTTAGCTGAGCACATTTAACATTTTTTCTCATATTAAAATAAATTAATCTTCTGTCATAATCTTGAAAAATACCTGCAGATTATGTTCATATAGTTTTCGGGTGATATAAGATGAAAGAAATGTAAAATAATGCCCAAGAGATGTCAATGATAGAAAATACTGAGATCCAAAGTTCACCATTAGGAGGCAAAAAATGCAAAGAAATAAATTCTCTTACAACGTGCCCAAATATAAAATCATACCTCTCATAAAAGAAGGATACAAGACATAATTGCAGACTGGAGGATCTTATCATAGGAAATGCTGATAGCAACTTGAGGTTTATGATGGAGAATTACAGTTCCCAACATAACAAGAGTGGTCAAAATTGTTACCATCAACTGGGGGGCTGCTGAATAGGAGAATTTAATTCTCTCTTGCAATTAGCACTGAAGTGACTGTTATTGGAGTATCACATCTTGTTATGGCCCATCCTTTAAAATGGGAATTTAAGAGGCTGGAGAGGGTTCAGAGAATACTAAGAAAAATTAATGAATTACAGAAAAATTAATGAGTTAGAAGCATGTCTTGAGAATTTAATCTATCTAGATCACCAAAAAGTCTATATACTTGGGGAACAGGTCAAAATTTGGGGTTCCTATTCATTTTTTTTTCTTATGTTTCACCTGAAAGCAAGGAATATCTTCTTTTTCTTCAGTGTAACAGGGAAGATTCAGGCAAGAACAAAAATGTTATTTTTAACAACAGAAGCATTCAGTCACTGTAGCAATGTATCCAGGCAGGTAATACATTCTGCATCACTGAAAATGTATATAGGAATATCTGATTTTTTCCTCAAACAGATATTCTAGCCCAAGGACACCTAGTGGATGTGAAGTGGGAATTAATAAAGGGCAATCCAATGGCCTGTGTTAGGAGGAGGTCAGACTTGCAGATTGTGATGTGCTTTCCTGGCCCTGACATCTATTAAACCCACATAGCACATATTCTGGAAAAACTTGACATTGCCATTAATGCTTCTGTACTAAAAGAAGTCAGATGATATAGGTTTGTAACTGTGTAACACATGTATAGTGCTATAAATTAAGGAAATGCAGTAAAAATCTGATAGAAAAGTAAATAATAAAAAAGGAGGTGCGATCTCCTTGTCCATGGAGCCATCAAGTCATTTTAAAACTTTTTTTTAAAAAAGTTTCAAGACAAAGACATTTATCAGACCTGGAGTAGTAAAAAAGTACTGACATTCAGGACCAGTTCTGAGGATGCAGCATAGACCTCATGCCCAGGCAGGCTCCAGTGGTCCATATACCTGTCAGACTATCTTAAAGATTGGATCCCACTTTGTTAGAGCTTTGACATCCACTCAAAACTCAGGGTGAGACCAACATACATTTAAATTTGAATCGGTAAATACTTCTTAAAACAAAGGTTCAGTCATCAACACTTATGCTGCAGGAAGAAAAATAGAAAAAGTATTTATATGGTATAAAAAATGATACTCTGCATCACTAGTTCCAAAGCTTTGCTTTGAGACTTCGGGGAAACCTTCCGAACTTGTGATGACTGCAACAGGCCAAGAAGAAGGTTCACATGTCCTTGACACTGAGAGGTAGGGCTGCTCTGCAGGGCTTCCTGCCTTCGGTCAGTGAGGAACAAGGATAAAGTATTCCCTGTGTTTGTACCACTGGGTGTCAGTGGTCCCGAGCTTTCTCTGCGTATACTTTTCGTATACATATCGAAATGAATAACATTTTTTATACTTTGATTCATTTACTCCTTGTAGCATATGTGTGTGGCATGTTTCCCTCCTTCCTCCTCAGGCATTTCCCGTGTTACTGAGTAACTACTGGCTTTCATTTTCAATCAGAATCTGGCATCATTACAATGAATTTGGACTTTTCACTGAATACTGTGGGCCCAGACAATAAGCCCTCATGCCTTCCCTGCCTCCTTTCTCCAGGGAAGGAGGCAATAACCACCTCTTCGCCATGCACAGCTTAGGCACGAACTGACTATATTTAAAGAAGGCAAGGGTTGTTCTGGAGTCATACCCTTTTTTGGCTTCAACTGTTAAATCATCTGCCATGCTTGTGGCTTCTTCTCCTCTCTCCCTTCACACTAAAGATGTGACTCCAGCCTGCATCACATCAAGCAGACTGGCAAGGAAGGCGGATAGCAAGCAGATATTGTGCTAATGCATCCTGCAGAAGACATAGATTTCCGCCTGTGACTGGTGTCACTGCGTTTACTGACAGTATCAAAGAAAAACACAACACCTCTCTGTTTTGCAACGAGGCTTTATTTTGCTTTCTGTTAGCATGGCATAGCAAGATGTCTTTTAAAAGGCTGCAAGAGGGAGAGAGAATGCTATGCAAGCTTTTCCCAGAGAATGTAAAGTCACTTGTATCATTATTTAGGCCCTGACATTAGAGGTTGTTCACTTACAAAAATTATTAACTTCAAAGAAGCCTTAACATGCCATAAAAGTTCCTGTAGTCAGCAAAAGTGATATCCATACATACTCCACCTTTTGATCTCATAACTGACAGCTGCTGCTAAGATTTTGTGGCGTGTGATACTAGGAGCGGGGAAAATTGCCTAACTGAGGAAGATATATGCACTGATGTGCTTTAGCTCCCATAAGTCCGGAGGTGATCCAGCAAAAGCAACTCTGTTCAGGAGCTAAATTCAACTATGCAGTTGTGGAGAACCAACTCTTGTCTCTGGCCCAGTAACGTTATGTGGGGAGCACTCGACTAATGCCACACAAAATACGTTACATCTTTGCTAGTATTTCATTAATAGTTCCCACTCTTGGTAGTTATTAAGCTGCACAGATGCCATTCCTCAGTGATGTCCGGTCACTAGCATCTTCACAGGCATACAGCTAGCAAGGCATTTCAGCATGAGGAGATGAAAAAGAGAGGGAATTAGGTAACTAGCTGCTTCCTTCTCCTGACTGGTGCATTGGGGGAGCTGCATCTCACCTCAGCATGCAGCTCCCCTGGCCAGTGCTGGCATGCATGAAGGAACCATCTGGTTTCTGGCAGCAAGCAGAATACTTCACTTTTTCCTTTTTTTTCCCCCTGCGTTGAATAAATTTTGAAAAAAATTAAAAAGAAAACTTTCAATGCACTGCTATGAATCGGACATTGCAGGTTCAGGAAACCAGACCCCCAGTAGCCCAACTGAGTGTCCCATTCACTCGGATATAAAAACAGTCTTTATCCAAACCAATGAATGTTAAATCATTTTTTAAAATGTAACTGTTTCAGCAAGAAAGACTGAATGGGGCACGCTGTAGCATTGTAATTTTGTCATTTGCTTGGAGGTGGGAGAATCACAGGTCTTGAAAACGAAACACGAAAAGTCAAGAGAACAGTTTAAATAGTAGACTGTTGGCATTTAGATCTCAAGTCTCTCACTCTTTTATTCTTCACTAGAAATATTACCTTCAACCATAGCAATCCTTTTGTGAGGACACTTGCATTGAAATAGTCACATCCTACACAAGATTTTAATTGAATTAAGTCAGCATTTTCTGACAAAAATCACTGTCAGGAAATGCTGACCCATTTTTGCTGAGACTATTTATTTTAGGGTTGAACTTAAAGCCTTTTATGTCAAAACAAACCTGCTAAAAACTAAACTTCTAGTGGAAATCAGGTGAATCCAGAATCCCACTAGCTTTAAAGAAACCTATAAGGCCTATTTTCAAAAAGGACCCCGCATCTCTATCACACTGCACTGAAACTATTTTCTACTGAAGGAACAACCGCTAAGCAAACCAAATAAATACAAAGTAACATTAAAAATTTACTAGATTTGGCTGGAAATTGCTAATGCCACCTATTCTTCGTAACTGTACTCATTTTTATGTATTTCTTTAGGACTTTGCTAGTTCCTCCCCTTATACCTGAGGATCCTGTAGCCACAGAGCTCTTATGTTTACACTCTTCAGATATCTGTCTGGGGAGCTGCTCTGAAGTCACCAGCTTTCCAGAGCTGAGTCTGGTCCTGACAGGATAAACGGCCAGGCTCCTCAGCTGAGCATGACATTTCTGTCCAATGTAAAAGTCACATTTCAGAATTTACTGCAGAACAGAAATGACAGTTTTCATAAAATCTTTGAAAAACCATCAAGGTCTTCACAGTGTTGGTGATTTTGTGTAAATCATCAGTAAAGATGCCGTTTAATGTATCTTTGCTCTCGAGCATACAGCAGTATTACTTTAAATGAACATCAGAAAAC
The DNA here is from genome assembly GCA_013397275.1 of Burhinus bistriatus. Lineage (NCBI taxonomy): Eukaryota > Metazoa > Chordata > Aves > Charadriiformes > Burhinidae > Burhinus > Burhinus bistriatus. The sequence goes on from VYXH01003076.1 coordinate 51,904, forward strand.
AGGAAATTTTTGCTCACCATTTGTCCTCATCTACGCAGACACTTGTGCATACCTGAAGTTTATGGTAGATACTGTACGATGGGCATTTCTTGCATGCATCCAGTGATGACTGGCTGCATAGTAGTTCAGGGGCTGTCAGAGATAATTCTTCTTAACTGTGATGGCAGAACTGGAATTCAGTCCAAATGCTGGAGAAAGCTCCGGGTTTATCATATAGTCTATAAATAATTTGTTCAAACATCATCCAGGCACAATAGGATGTGGGAGAGCTTCTCTTTGCCACCTATGTAGCAGCAATTTCTCACACAATGCACCGATTGCGCAGCGTTTGGGGAGTGCTCTCAGGAAATGTCACTTGCTTTGCTTAAATCTGAAAGACGAAATGCTTGTATTGCCCATGGTTTTTCTATGGCAGACTCTCCTCTCCTATGTCACAGTTTTCCAGGTGGTGGGGCCTTATACTTCTCAGTGATCCTGGCATAAGTAGTGTAAAGACCTTCTATTGCAGAATACTGTGCTGGATACTGAGCCTAAATGCTATCATTAGGCCTAAACATGCCGTCTCACTTTGAAGCTCTGCTGCCTAGTGAATTAATCAAAGGGCAAAGGACCATGAAATCTTCATCTGTAACCCTGATTCTTCCACTGTTTCACTGTGTAGGTTTCAGCAAGCAGCTTATTCCATGTTTTTCCTGTGCTGTCTATTAAATAGAGCTGACAGTACTTGCCTGTCTTAAAGACATGTGGTGAGGTTAATTAGCTGATGCTTGTGAGGTGTTTTGACAAATTAAAAGTGCTATTTACAGTCTTAGTGTTATTATTAGAGAGTGTTGAAACTCCTGCATAAAAGCCATTTTCATTGGAAAATACAATTTTGTTGAAGGAAACATTTTCCCTGGGAAGATATTCTCTTTCTTCTAGAGGATGTAACAAAGCAGAAGAATGTGGTCCCTTCCCTCTGACAGCAAAAAAAGGGGAGAAATTCAGTGGTGTGAGCAGGTTTCCTCCCTGCAGATCCTGCCCGTTTGCTCTCCTGCTGACATGGGGACCCGATCCCGCATCACACCCGTAACCACCCTCATTTGAAGCAGTTACACAGTGAAGCACCAGAGCCGTCCAGTGAGGGCGAGGTGCCAGAGCAAAGCCTCAATTACTTGCGTCAATGGGATGGAAGATTAAAGTTTGCTTTCCCCAAATCTGTGTGTGACTTGAGATACTTGGAGAATGGGCTGGAGAAATTGTTTTCTGTTTATTATATAGCTATATTTGAAAGTTTGAAAAGCCTGAGTGAGAAAAATGGCGTATCTCCAAATATATGGCAATTTGTCACAGGTATCCCTACAAATTTTTGATTTGATGATGTAGCTAAAGCTTATCTTTTTCTTGTCCTAGTGTGGAAAGAGAAAAGAAACCAAAGTAAATTATAAATGGATTTTCCACTGATACAAAGTTCACTAAAAGTTTGCCTTTGGCTGCCTTGAGTGGTTAATAATAGAAATGAGCTACTTCTCTCGTTTATTTTTCAAAGCCTAGAGGCAAAAGTTGGATCCCCTTATGCTCCTCCTACCCTCACACTTTCTATTTTTATCTGCTTCAATGAGACCGGAGGGGAATTATAATTTTTAGTGTGACAGGACATCAGTGTAAAGTCCTTTCACCAATGAAAAGTTTGACTTCTGTTTATTCTTTTTAGTTTTGCAGACACTAAAAGAACCCCTGATTTTATTCTGACTCCACATATGTCTAATAGAGATAGATAGGTTGAAGGGGTAGATTTTATTTCATGTTTTTATTTTTAGTGAAAATCCTCACTGGAATATAAGTAAGAGTAAGAAGAAAGCGAATTAAAAACTTTAAGAATGTTTCTCTGCTTCCCAAACAGCTCTAACTCAACTTTTCTGGCATATAAACATTCAAATGAAGGATCTTTTTTCAGCAAGGGTTTGCTTCCAGGTTTTCTTCTCCATAACAAATACATTTTCAAGTGGATACAGGGAACAAATCAATCACAGACATCTTTATAGCAACTTTCATGGATTTAAAGAAACTTTTCTTTCCTTCCAGCCTCAGAATTCTGTTTCCTGAGTCAAACACACCTTACACTTTTGATTTTTTCTTAGAGGCTATGGCTGCTGACCTGCTTATAAGATTTGTCGATCTCCTCAAGAATCCCTCCAGATTGTCTACAGCTTTCGTAATAAGGATACCCCAAAGAGGACATCATATTCTAGCTGAGGCCTCTGCAGTACTGACAGGACTCCATTAATTATTTTTTACTTATGCATCTCAGAATTATGGTTCCTTTCTCTACCACAGCATCATTTTGCTGACTCCTGTTCAGTTTGAGATTCATTATAAGCTCTGTACTATACTTTTTCTGTCCAAACAGGCTTTCTCCATTTCTACTGGTACATTAGTACTTCTTCAATATTGAGTACTTGTTTTTGTCGAATTTCTATGCTAAGTTTAAACTAATATCTCAAGATAACTTTGAATTTGAATTTCATCCTCCCAAGTATTGACAACTTCTTGCAGCTTGTCATTCACCCCCAATTTCGTAAGCATGCTGTTATGCAACTTAGTAAAAACATGGAATTCAGACTTAAACATGTCCTTTTAATTCCCAGGTAATAAATCTTCCAAGTTCGGTTGTAAAACACTTACGATAACTGATACTGAAAACCATTTTCAAACTGTTCTGTGTCCATCTGATAAGACAAGCTATAGCCATGTCATTTGCAAAATATTCTCTACAGTATTGCCATAAAGACAGAGTTTTGAGCTTTCTTTTCAAAAAAAGAAACGACTTCTACACTTTCTTATAGAAAACATTCTTCTATTAAGTATTTTTCATTATCTAATACGTCTATTTGAGTTTTTCTTGAGGCTTAATTTCTAAGGAGCCTATAATTCAACTTTATGATAAAGGCAACATTATTTACAATTTCTAGTATCAGTAATATTCCTACCACTCTGAGATCAAGGGGTTAAAAAATTGGGGTTTGGAAGAGACTTTGAGTTAAATCTTGTTATTGGTCAGAGTCTCAAAGGCTTTGCTTCCCTGGGTTTTAAAATTTGTTTTACAGCTGTATTTAAGACCAGTAAAAATATGCCTACAGAAAAATTACTTTGCAATCTGATTAATCTATCAGGATGGACAGAGATAAGCCATATTAAAGCAGCATTTTCAAGCATCACTTAGACTAAGGATTTCTTCTTCACTACTCCTCACCTTGTACAGTCACCTGCATCTTTGCAGAGACACTGTATGTGCCTTTTCTAATCCAGCAACATTTCACTTTCAGCTTGCACCCACTGAGACAAATCCTCAGCTGGGGAATATTGGTAATACTTTATTGCCTTCAGCAGAATAAAACTTCTGTTTTAAGCTGGCTGAGGATACTCTGGCCCACTTCCTTTAAGTTTTGAAAACATCACTTACATCCTTCCTTGCTGGGGCCAGCACTCACCTACCCTACTAGCTAGGTTTATTGTACAGTTTTTTTAGTAGTGAAAGCAAAGGACTGAGTCATTTCTGATCGTTGCTTTACATAAAAGGGAGTAGAGGAGAACACTACCTTTATCAGTCCTAATTGCAGTGTAGATCACCTGGTTCACTGCCTCTAGCTGAATCTCCTAATTACCAAAAATGTTTTAATCATTATGTGCTCTTGAAGTGAACATAATATTATGACAGCTGTTGCCAATACAATGAACAGCAGCTGAACTGCCTCACCACTGCATGGAGCAAATCCCTTCAATGACTTTGTTCCTTTCATCATTCAGCTCCGTCCTTTACATCATGACTAGCTCAGAACGTTTTTTCCCCCTTCGCCAGCTGCTGTTCTTCAGTTCTAAGAGGTGATTGCTGGTGGGATTTGCTGACAGGTACGGTCACCTTCATACCCTTGACTGGCTCATTAACGCTGCCTGCTTAGGCTGCTGGTGGGGGAGTGCAGGGAGGTGAGGAAAGCTGAGATTTGCCATACTGGAGGGAAAAGCACTGCTGCTGTTACTCAGAGTGGATCTTGGTTATCTTGGAGAGCTGTGTTAAAACTCACAGGCAAATAAGCGAAAGATGTCTGTCTAAAGAGAGACAGAGCTCCTGACCGTGCTTGTGAGCACTGTTATAAATACTGGTAGTGTTCAGAGCAACAGTTGTGGACACATCAGGTGGTTTATAACTGTTAAAAAAATTTACAATGCGTGTCCCCCTTGTGCCAAGTTCTACTACATGATACATTGGTTTTCACAGCTCCACTCCTGCAATTGCTGGCCCGATCAATACCTATGTGATCTCTTATAAGCGCTACTGGATGTAACTGGTGCATCTCTCATGACCAGAACGGTACAAAATTGTGGGAGCTGTTATTGCAGAGCCATTCATAGTGCGGAAGCTGTGTGGCTAAGTTAAAGACCTTTTTATTCTTCCCTTACATAGAAACCAAAGAATTTGTTTAATCGGCAAAATTGTGTTTTTGCCAGAAATCTAGTCACTTAACTGGGTGGTGAGAAAGGTACAACTTGATACAGCAAAGGGACAGAACAGGCTGTGTACTGGGGATGCTTAACTTTACACCCATAAATAGAATTACTTAAACCAATCCTGACATTGACCTATCTATAGAGTAGACATTCAGGGACTTGTTTCATTTTTTAGAAATGGTTGTATGAAGGATTAGTGGAAACTGCTCAGTCACTTGTTTTATATCTAGGAGTTAACTCTGCATGCGCAGCACCTTTTCAAGCCTCCTTATTCTGATTGCCTGATGTGAAATTGCTCCTTTTGTTTCTCAAAAACCTGAGAACAGTGAGTAGAGTGCACAGAATATGATTCTAACTACCACTGACTTTGTCTGAAACACAATTTATGCTTCTACTTGAACTAGAAGCCCAGAGTCAAAGCAGCTAATCCGGAAGATTGTTGCCCAATAGATTTTACCAGGCAGGGTTTTACAAAGATGTCGCTGAAAGGACAAATACCACATCATTCTGCACTGGACCCGTCATTGAGTTGTTTTCACTTTTACTGAGTGCTTGCTCTGATCCAAGGGCTGCAAAGTCATTGTGGTTTGGCTGTCAGTAAAGTGAAAAAGATGTTAAACATCAACTTTGTATTTCTTTTTGAGGGGGGAGTACAGTGTCTCCCAACAGATGGAAAGGAAAGGGGCACACTGACTCTCTGGCTTCGCCCTTCCCCCAGCACCTTCAACAGGAAAATACCCTTGGCGTTTCTACAGCAAATGCAAGATGGTTTCCCCAAACTCCGATGAAGCAAAGAGCTGTTCTTGTGCTGTGTCTTTTACATAATAAAAAAATACTCATGATTTGATCTCAATATTCCCAGAAAACTAGAGCAAACAATGAAGAAAAGTAGCATATTTTGAAAAAGAAGGAGATAGCTTTACCCTTAATAAAAGAGAGTAAGTTGAATTACTTCGTATTTGCCACAGGCTAAGACGGTGTGGGCAATCAGGTTGTGTGTTTCAGCTGACACATGGCAACTTGTTAACCCGCTGTAATTCAGCAGTATATGGGGGTGAAAGGGAAGGTAACAAGCAACACTGGAAGCATGTGGAGGTCCCAGAAATTTGGGCTGAGCTGAAATCTGGTGCTATTGAGATTAATAATAAAAATCCCAGTGACCTGTCAGCAGCCAGGATTTCCTTCTGGGCATCCCAAATTGATAACCCGTGAGCCAAGGAGCTGGACTTCATGTTAATGCTTTTGCAATGTTTATCTTTTGAAATGGTGGCACTGAATGGATGTGTGGGCATGCTGGCTTCCTCCTGACACTGAGCCAGTGGTCAGGCCCTGCTTTTGAGTGCATCACCTACAAACTGCAAGGTCTTTCTTTACCTTATTCTAGTATCTCTAAATTTTACAGACATTCACTAAGCCCCACAAAGTATCTCTGAGACAATTAGGGCTTTGGATTTTCCCTTTGGAAGCTGGATAAGGTGAGAAAGAGAAGTGTCCTGAGCCAGACAGAAAATAAGTTGTCTGCAGAGCCTAGTATAGAAATCAGGTCTGGGAAGTCTTGCTGCCCTGCTTCCCTGGTCTCACTACATTTTCATGTACTGAAAAAAATGCCCCTTGAAGCCACCTGGGGAATTTGTTCCATTTGCACTGTATTCGTCAGCTGGTGATGTAAACAAAAAAGCTTTTGCAGAGAAGGATATTAGACTATTAGGGAACAGCTCAGAGAGGAAATTTTGTCAGAGGTATGTATAGAGACTTTTTTTTATTATTATTATTTCTGCAGTAGATTCTTGAAATTCCCAGACACTTGATTTTCCTCCCTCTGCCAGACAGTCAGCAGCTCATGACCCAGATGCAGCATTGCAGACCCCCAAGGGCAGACAAGGAAAACTGTTTCTGAACCAGTTCATTTTGTAACTGCTTGAAAAATGTGTAATAACTATCCAAGCAAATCAGTACTTGCTATCTACTGCTTGCTGAACGAAGCACAACCACAGACTTAAGCCCCTTGAAATGTCATCACAGAATCTCACTGAGAATGTGTAGTGGTTTTCCTACTGTATGTATTTTCTCAGAACTGATTTGATGGGCACCTTTTTGGGGAAGATGACTCCCTCAAAACTAATCCTAAGAAGGGCAATGTTGTCTGGCATTTTCGAAACAGTATTTAGTCTTGAAGCTCTGAAGAAAATCTGTGTGCATTTGTTAGGTTCTCACTGCTCTTTAAAAGAACACAATAGTTATATTCTGTTGAGTGATCTCTTACTACAGTGAATCTACTCTTACTTTCTATTAATTTACAGCTATTATTGTTGCTGTACAAAGTTATTCTGATACATTGTCTTTGTATTTTCTTTTCTGTTGTTTTCTTAGAATAAACCATTAGATTTGAATGAGTAACAGGGAAAATGCCCAAAAAGACAACCTGTGAACACCAGAAAACAGAGAACGATGGGGATAACTTTTACAGGCAGCAGCAAATTGTAGGGAACTGAAGACCTGATTTTCCCACAGGTGCTCATGCTCTTTGTTTCCTCTTGACTTCACTTAGGGTCATAGGTGTTCAGTGTTTCTGAAATCCATCTTCACACATGCATGGACCAGGGATTGTGGTACTAGCTTAGCTCAGAATAGATCTCGGGAGGTCTGACTCACAGTCTCTTGCTCTAATTGCTAGACATTGCAGAGTTTCCAGGGAAATTACTATTGTTATTCAGTAAGGGTGTATTTAATTGTATATATAGATCCACATGCTCAACTAGTGTAAATTGCAGTAATTCCATTGACTTCTACCAGCTGAGAATCTTGTCTTTACATTTTAGTAACCATTCACATAAACTTCTGACTATTTTAACAGAAACTGGGCTTCCTTCATTGGTTTATGATGCCTTCTCCCATCATTCCTAACTGTCCAACCACGGTAACCATGTAAAAATACACACACCATCATGCTTTCTAATTAATAGCTGCCTCCTGAAATGAATTCACAGGTACGATCACAATCCTATCTTGATCTCACAGCTAATAATTTTCAGCAGGGAATAATGTGTGTATGAGCAAGGGTGACTAGGAAAGTGTATTACTTTTTTCTTTTTTTTTTTGCACATTGTATATGGATTCACTATTGATAATATAAAGATGAATCTACAATAGGGAGAGCATTCTAGCTCACAGGAGCACACACATGTTCCCAGCAGTAGTTCTTTAAGTATATGAATAGCCAGTTACAGAAATGAGGACTGATGTACTGAAGGATTTCTGGTAGGTGGAAGCCCACAAACCATAGCAACTTGTTTGTATTTCCCATTGCACTAAAAAAATACACACAGTTATTAATAGTTTACAATAAAGTAAACTTTTTCCTGGATGCTTTCTGGTGTGATTCTCATTTCAAAGTAAAAATCCAACTGCATGTTTTCTCTAAGACAATAACTAGGTTATTTTGTTCAACGTGAAAGCAAATGCTTGCTAATGGCATAATGCAGATCACTGTTGCATGCAACATTTTGGTTTTGCTCATGGTAGTCCAGGAAACTTCGAATAAGAGACAAATTTTTAACAGCTCTTTGCAGCAAATATAAGCATAAGAAACTGCTCTGCAAATGAATTCTGATTCAAAAATTACTGCCACTTCTTCCCTCTTCCTTATATGTACACCTTCAGCACAGATTGCATGGAAAACAGATAACGCAGCTGCAGAAGAAATTCCACACTCCCTCCAAAAAGGCCAAATGTTAAAGTAAGGCCACTTTCATGCTAGGTGAAAAAATGGCCCAACTAAAAAGAAACCAGCATTGTCTTCACAGGGTATGGTTTACTGCTATTGACTTTCCCTTTTTCATGCCAGCCTCATTGTACAAGTATATGCTTCCCCCTTTTTTTTCCCCCTCCTTTATTTTACAACAAAAAGTCAAGATGTACTCTGTACTGGCAGCTGCTCTGAGAACTGCACTTACAGACTGTTGTAGTTACAGCAAAGTCAAAGCTGGAGTGCAAAAATCTGCTTCTTTATTGCAAATGGAAGAACCGGTTTGGAAAAAAAAGAAGAACAGGCTGACTTCTACATTATAACTCAAAACAAATCCAAATTCTAATATTGAGGAAAGCTAAAATATCTAAGATTTGAATCTTGCTAGACCTGTCCAAAAATAAATTCCTGCCAATTATTTTTTGACTAACAAAAACCATTTGTGTGCATGTGTGTTAAGACTAGTCCTTTGAACTTTTGTTACTGGTTGGTTTTCTTCATGTTTGTGATTCCTGATGAAGGAATGCAAAGATTTTGAACTCTATCTGGAAAGGCAATAAATCATAAAGTTAGTTTAAGCAAAATTTCATAACCACCCTATTTTCTTCAGACCTTTTACTGAGTTTTGCTTATTCACAAGGTTTGGGTAAGGAGCCTCACATTTTTCAGGATTAATCAGAATCAAGCATCCATGTCTTCTTGCAATTCAGGCTACAATCACTTTTGAAGCAAAGAATGAGATCTAGGTGCCTGGGTAAGACCTCTGGGCTTCAGCTACCACTCTAGAAAGGACAGTCTCGCATAGGTTTTTTGTCATGTCTGTCAGCCTTCTGGAGATGTCTCAGACAGCATGCAATATCCAAGATGGCATGAGATGCCTGTGTCTGGGCACCAGAACTGTTCTCAAAGTGTCTAGACATCGGCTGTCACTACTACTGCCTCCAGGGAAGGGGTTGTGCGGTTTCATTTTTTTCGTCCCCACCTTTAATGTTCTCCACAGCTGCTCAATCAGTATGTCCTGATGCTTTTATGACATTTGTTCTTGATCTATAGATATTTTCCTTTCAATCCTGGCCTCAAATGGTTTCCTGTAAAAGGTCTGTCTGGATTTATTTTTTGACTTGTACAAGCCTTTGCTGGTCACTTCTACGCCTTGATCTTGCAAGGCAAAACCTCGCTTCCAGTTCTAATTAGTTTTTGTTTTGATTCATCTTGGATATAAAAAAAACACGTTTGGAGTTCAATCCTTCAGCATTGGGCTGAATGTTCAAGCTCGGTAAATTTGCTCTTTTCTCTTTGCTCGTTATGCACTCAGTGTTCAGCCCAGCATTGCCTGACGAGCAATCTTCAATCCCTTGTATAACTTCTGAAAACTTTCACTTTAATCACAGCATTGAGAGAGCTGTGGTCTGAGAGCAGGATTAACATCTGGGTTTTCCTAAATTTAACCCCAGTGGTGACATTGACTCCCTCTGTGACCTTGAAGAAGTCGTTTGGATCAATGTGCCCTTAAAAGATACAAGGCTAATGGCCCAGATGTATCTGTCAAGAGCAAGTGGTGCAGAGAAAATGAGCCGTAACTGGTTATGACAGGGTACAGATTTTTGTTTAAGGAGAAGCAAAAGATACTTTTGAGTTTGGTAGGGATTTCAGGCAGACAGTCTAAACTCCAGGTAAGTTTGGAAGTTCACGAACAGCTATACTTGCAGAGCAAATACTAGGTAGGTTTTGGCAGAAATCTATCCTGAACCTAATACTGATCCCTATTTTTATTCACATGCAGAGTGACAGCATAGAGCACATGGATCAGAGGAGGACAGCAAATTAGGGAGAGCTCGGAACACATCAGAGGATGGGGCAGAACTTAGAATACTTTTGACTAATTAGGCAAAACCGATGTGATTCATTAGGGACAAATGCAATCACCTGCACTTGGGACTAATTATCTACCAAAATGCAGAGTGGGGAATGAATGGCTGGAAAGCAGTGTTTCATTGACCTGGAATATAAAGGAGGACAACCTTAACGCCAGTTAACAATGTTGCAAAAGGGACAAGCACTGTAAGAAAACATGTAAAAAGAGTATCCGCTGTGAGCCACCTGAGATGATCCTTCCTTTGGTGCTGGTGAGGCATCATTTGGATCACTGTTTGCAGTTTCAGGCACAGGACGTGAAAAAAAGGATGTATGGGAATGGTCAGAGTCTAAATAGCATTGCTATTCTAATTGACAAAGTGTAATGGATAAAAATCTTAAAGAATTTAAGTTTCATCTCCTGGTGGCTAGCTTGGATGCTTTCAACAATTAGCAGATCTTGGAAGGAGGACTGGGAATTCTCCTCTGAATCTGCCCACGCTACATAATAGGCCCTTTGGACTTTACCAAAATATATAATTGATAAAGTTGGGGAAAAGGGAAAATTCCACTTAAGGAACATTCATGATCCTTTTTCAGCAGAGACACAATTGCTCCCCAAAAGGAAAAGGGAGAGTAATAATTTCATTTTTCAACATTTTCTTTTGATATGTATATTACTTTTCACATCTAGAGTTAATCTGTTTAAAGTGTGATTCTGGTCTCTGGCACCACAGGGGCTTCGTGTTTATTGTCTTCTTTAGTTCTAGGAGCAAGTTCAAAAGGGAATGAACAAATAAGAAAAAGAAATCTAGCTGTCAGTTATACAAATTCATCTTCAGTGAAGATTGGCTCTTTTATTTCCTTCTGACACATTATTACTGTTATCACTATAACTGTCATTTTTCACCATGCTTCTTATTTATTTCTTAATTGCCCTGAAAGGTATTCAATGTTTTGCAAGAAATCCTTTTCTTTGGTCATATCTCATCATGTACAGCTATCTTGACCTCGGAGTGGTGCATAGCAAATGAAGTTAAGAGGTAGCCTTAGGAAAATCTTATGCTAATGTTCTAAGAACCATGCAGTACTAGCAGATACCTAGCAGAAATGGAAGAGACTCTTTCTGTGACCAAAAAAATAGGCAAAACGGCTTTAGGAAGAAAGTCTAGAGAAATCTTGGAGAAAGGTAACATTAGTTACTTGTATTGCCTTTGCTGTTAGCAAGAAGGTCATACTTCACTGAAGACCAAACTCTCTAACAGTCACAAAGTCCTCGCGTGACTTGTGCACAAAGAGTAACAACTGGATGAGGCAGAGAAGGGGTGACCTCAGGCATAAGCCTCTCATGTCATTCCCTGTGGCACTTCGCTGGTGAGACCCCTGAGGTGGGAAGTAGGAAAACACTGATAAATCTGCGTCTTGCAGATGCAGTGCTGGACACTTTCTGCATGTCCCCAGCCAGCTCAATGTTTTGTGAGGATGCAGAGCTAAACAATAGTGCAAAAGGGCAGAAATATTTGCAGCAATGTATGAGGTAAATTTTAAGGATATTTAGATGCTTACTTTCCGTGTGTTGCTTAATTATCTCTGAAAAAACTGCTCCAAATCCCTATTGTGCTTCTTCCGAGCAAAATCCTCTGAAAATAAGAAACTTTCAAATTTCTCATGGATTCCCCGAACCCGGTGTTTAAGAAGCTTACTCTAGACCTGGTTCAAAGTAGTGTATGAAAAAATATCTTGATTCTCTGAGAAAGTATGCAGGGATATAGTACAAATGCATTTTCAGCTTTCCTTGTCAAATGAGAACCCCTTTCTTTCCTATTAGTGGGGATTATAAATTGTCTCTTCTATGCCATAAATTCAAATAACTGCTGAATACATATAACCAAAAGTATTAGTGGGTCTCAGATATAGTAGATGCAGGAATTTCTAGATGAAAGATAAATCAAAAGGTTGTGTTGAATATAGAGAAAGAGCTTAAGACCATTAGCTCCTAGACAGTGGCTATGAAGCTCTTCTGAGCTGTCGCTCTCAACAATTTGAGAACAAATATTTTAATCTGAAATTTTTTTGAACTGAAACTATGCAAAGAGCAAGAACTTCTGTCAGAGCTAACGTAGTGGAGATGAAACCAGAATAGCACGACGTCAGTACACCTTGTGATTTCTACTGTTACCATTGCTCAGTCACTTTTACTCCTGGCTGACCCCGTACTGGATGCAGCTGGAGGTACCTATGCTCGGTGATGACAGTGCAGTGCGGTGCTGGGGGTGGTAGGGGTAGCTGCTGCACTGTAAGAAGGCAAACTATTCAGAGGACGTGTTAAATTAAGGATTTGTTTGGTTGCCCACGTGGAAATAAAAGATCCCATGGCAAGTTTTAAAAAGAGTGGAAGATAAACCAAGAAATTACTTGCCTTCAGAGCCACTGGACTATTCAAGCATCAAACTCATTGCTTTAAAGCACATGGGGATACTTGCACAGCGTATGAAATGCGCTAATCCAGCCTTTTTTTCTTTTTTTATTACCTGGAACTGTGTAGGCTACACAATCTCTCAGCTAAGTCACTTTGTTTAGCTTAACTTCTTTCTGAGCAGACAGGACCCCTGCTAGCATAACCAGTTTGAAGTCTCTCTGGAGCATGGAGGAGTTTTCAGCCTGAACTAACAGTTTTGCAGACATACGGGTCTCATTTGTCTCTCTGTGTTTGTGATCTGAGAGCAGGGATACCCTCTGTAATCACAGCTGCACTCTCAAGACTGTCCCGTCCCTCATGGTCTCCCGCAGCTGAAGTGGTGGCAGGTATTCTGGAGCCACTTATAACTAGTTTCAATTGCAGGCGCTGAATAAAAGTCAGGCGGCTACTGTTCGGCTTAATTTTCTATTGATTTTACTTCAGAGCACCTAGCCAAGAGAGGTTAAAGTCTCATAAATGAAATAAGATGACCTTGACCCTCCCCTTTAAGAAAAGAAACTCTTTATTTTCTTATTCAACTCCCATTTTCCAGAGCAGGAAAGCTGGTCACTCTTCATGATTTTTGTCTACCACTTTTGCTTTCTTTTCTTTTTTCTCTTTTCTTTTCTTTTCTCTTTTCTTTTTTTTCTTTTCTTTTCTTTTCTTTTCTTTTCTTTTCTTTTCTTTTCTTTTCTTTTCTTTTCTTTTCTTTTCTTTTCTTTTCTTTCCTTTTCTTTCCTTTCCTTTCCTTTTCTTTCCTTTCCTTTCCTTTCCTTTCCTTTCCTTTCCTTTCCTTTCCTTTTCTTTCCTTTCCTTTTCTGTCAGCTGATGTTGTTATCTGAACACTATTTCCAGAATACCCACGTATTTCACTTTCACAATCTAAGATTTTGTGTTGGATGTACATGGTGTATATAAAAGGTACATGGAAGAACAACTCACAAACTGATAAACAAAGCCTGTGGCCATAGTGGAAACGGGGGTAGCAATGGGTTACAGCTAGGAAATGGAGGAAGGTTGTACCTTGTGAACTGTGAACCCTTGAAGGGTCTAGTAAGACAAAATAACTCTTGAGAGCCAGAGACAAAATGTGTCAGCACACTTGCACTCTGGTGCATGCATCCAAGCATAAAGGCAGGATGTTAGCTGTCTCAGGACACAGGTTGAAAGACAGGCTTGTTTGGGGAAAGAAATGGCAGAGCAGATTGTGAAGGATCCTGAACTCTGATCCTCATAAAGACCACTCTGATGGTTTTTGTAGGTTACTTTTAAGTAGGAATCTACTGTGTATTTGGATTGTCAATGATTTTATTCTCTATCTCTTAAATTATGCAGCTAGCTCTTGAGCAACTTTACAAGTGTTAGTTTTACCATGCACTCCTTAAATTTTAACCTACAGAGAAGAATATGTAGCCATTCTAAGTGACACAACATTAAAGAACTTGACAATTTTCATAATAGAAAAGCATGAGTTGAACAAAAATATCCATAAAAGTTAATTAAATCAAGAAAGAAGACTTAATGAATAAAATCAACAGGAACAGGGAAGCCGGTTACTCACTATGTGGAGATAAAACTCTTTAGAAGACATAAAAAATTAATTTATGAGATACGTGAAAGAGTTTCCATCTTAGACAGGATGGAGAGATAACTGCTGCCCTCTTCTCGAGGTCAGATCTTTTTGAACATAAATCAGAAAAACTTCTTTGGCTCTAGCTAAACTATAATTATTTACTACAACTAACAATTTGTTCCTAATATTTTTTGAAGTGAGCTAAGTATAACTTACGAAACAAAATGAAATGATAGGTTGTATCTATGTACAGTTGTATGAGTTTGACAGTCTGTGAAAGTTTCTTGTCTGAAAGATGCAGCCAAAGGATCCCCAGCAATAACTGTATGTCCTCGGGATTGTCTAAATAGTTCCCATCATGTAAGAAATGACATGAAGCTGTTTAACCTATTGGACTAGCCCAGAAAGAAACATTTGGCTATTTTAGGATTGAACTCATCAATCCTAATCGTTGACTTTGGTGGAATTAGATGGGATTTACTCTGCTGAATGGGGAGCTAGAGTCACTGGCAGCGTCCAAGGAAATAAAGAGCAGAAGAACGCAGTACCCTTTACACAAAACACAAAATGTATTGCAGAAAAATAAAGGCATTGTTAATGTTGTAGCTCCATGTAAACACTTACTGGAATGGCTGAAGGGATGTTGCAGAAGAGACCTGTATTGCTGTAAGCTGAGAGAAGAAATTTCAGGGGACTGTCCTCCATAAATATCTTCTAGGCCCAAAGAAGTTTGACAAAGCTTGGATCCCACTGTACTCTGTATGAGAAGAATGCCTGCAGAGTAACTGTAGGGAGGTAGCTGCTGTTGTACTCATTAAAATTACTTATGTTGTAGCATAGTCATAGAAATAATAAGATTTCTTGATGTGTGTTTATTTCCCACTGGTACGGTATGTTGTATTATGATAGCTTTGCAGTCACAGTGTGCTTGTTCTGGTTGAAGAGGCACATTCATTACAAACCCTTCTTTTCAGATGCTTATAAATTTCTGGAAAAGACTAATCCTTTGGCCTGACATTTCCTTTGTTCTTGTCAAACAAAAGATGCTGATTGTTTTCACTCTTTTTCTTCTGTATTTGTTAAAACAGATTGGTTGCTTTGGGGTTAACAAGCCAATAAAAAACATCCAGTTTGCCATCACATGTACACATAATATTTTTACCCATAGATAATCCAAAATTTACTGTATTTTAATATATTATGTTTCAAGTGGACATAATCATCAGGACGAGCTTTCTGGGGAAATCCGAAGAAAATTTAAACAAAGCTTGTAGTGATCGGAGAACTCTCATGCCAAATGTCATCTAAACTTGATCCAGGATTCAAACAGTTTCAGTCTTTCTTTCAAGTCAATAAGTGTGACGTTTCCATTTTTACAGAGGACAAATCTTGTTGACTTAAATGAAATAAGTATTTATCTTATAATCCCTCCTAGATGGTTTTCCTGCATAACTGAAGCAAGATTTTTTGACACCGAGTATGGCTTTCAAGATTTGGCCTTGTTGGCTATTATTCATCTGTCTTGAATTGCTACAGCGCTAAATTCCTGATATCCAATATATGCTTTGTGTGCCTGCCACCACTGACACGTCTGGAGCATCGCTCTCTGAAGCACAACAGCGGTTGTTTAAGAGGTGTCATTTAGTCTGTCCTAATATTAGCCACTCTTGACCTTCTGCACACAGCCATCCTTCCTGTGAAGCCCCGCTAAGATGTTTAGTTGAAAGCGTGATTATCATAGCTTTCATTCCAATCAACTTTCTCATGCTTCAGGGCTCTGCATCCCACAGCACACCGCAATCTGCACTGTACGTGTGTGCCTGCCTCAGACTTGAGCTGGGCATGCGGCAGCAAAAGCGAAGGAGAAAAAAGCCTGGCAGATCTATTTGGTCCACCATATCAATTCAAAGCTAATCTGCCAATTTTCCTATGCTGCTGCTATGAACTGAGCAATGTTTGTTAAATCTGGTGGAATTAAGTAGACTGAAGACCAGCAGAGAGACCAAAGGCCAGACCAAACAAAATCTGGACCCCAGTTTTAAAAGTTTCTCTGTTTTCCCCCCAGAAAAGCAGGTATGTATACAGTTCAGCTCACCCTGTCCTTGAAATTTTGAATAGCAAATTTAAAATGCCTTGTACATTGCACTTGCTCATGAGATCCCAGGGGAAAGATATATATTCAAATACATACAGCCATGCCTGTTTAAAGACATTAGACATTTATCTTTTAATATGGGTTTCTGAATTGCACTTCTATCTAAATGTGCTAGCTCTCATGTTTCTTGAAATGTGCTGAAGAATAAGTATTACATTTTCTTCATAAATTCAGGGGTACTTCTACAGCTGGCATGAACTGTCATAGCTTTTCTGAAGTGAAAGGGACTATGATGATTTACAGCAGCTATTCTGTAAATGTCAGTAGTACCTTTCAAAACTATGTTCCCTGGCCCAGATTTACAGTTACCTTGGGAACAATTATTCTGTATTGTATATTTAGATTCTTATTGTCACATCTTTTCTGGTACTGAATCCCAGCAGTCACTGCCACTGTAAAATCCCCGGTATGTTACATGTCCCACAGCATAGTTCATGAGCAATGGAATAAGGGGAGATTGCACAATCATTTAGAAAAGGCTGTTAGAAGGGTTTGGCATATAAAGACAGAACATGCACAATTAAAGTAAGCAGATGTTCTACTATGGGCTTTAGTGGGAACAGGAACATACTCCTTGTTGTGAAAGATCTGAAGGTTTAATGACATGATCAATGTAACAGTACAAAAGGAGACAGAGACGAGTCAGACTAAAAACAGAGAATGATGTGGTGTAGGGAAATAATATCATGGATCCAATAAACTCCTCAAGGAAGGAATAAGGAGTGCTACCTTTTATTCCTTCCTGCCTTCCGACATCAGAGCTCTGATGCACAAACTTGGTCTGACCACAGTATTTGAAATGATACTGAGACTGAATATTAATTTCAAAGAGTAACTTTGGGAAAGCTTCCCTCATTTGTGAAGTCCAGGAATCTGAAAAAGGTGGCTGTATGTTTGCAATGTACTTGGAGATTTACCTGCAGGACTGTGTCTAACAAAGAGAGACACAGGCCATACAACACATACAACATACAACATTCTTCTGGTGCAGAGCAATAATGAAATACCCACTGTCCCAGGCTTTATGAATGCGAGCTATGACTTTCGAGCCTATGGAGCTCTTCAACTGACTAAACCTCTGTTTGTACCTTACAGTCATGTAACAGCATTCTAAATTTATTGGAGCCACCTGCTCTGTATTATAATGTTCCACCATGAGACAGATACGTATTAAATAATTAAGAGTTACTGATATTGAATATTCTAGAATTGGAAAGTATTCCCACAAAATTGCACCCACGTTTCCTGTGCGGAGCTTTGATGTTTCTGAATGGCAGCTGCATCCTTATGGCCTTGTTATCTGAGTTATCTGAATCAAGGATACCTCAAGTCTCCTACATATACTGCAAATATATTTCATTATTCCACTACAGAAAGAGCTCAAAAGCTCAAAGTAAGAAATCACAGCACCACAGGTTTAACACATTTTTAACACGGTTAACTGTTAGAGTGTAATTGTACCATTGCCCAGAGAAGTAGGGGACAAAGATGGTGAAGCTGGCATATTCAAATCCTACTCTAGAAATCAGTTTTAAGTATCCCTGGGATAGCATCTGTGACTGCCACAGTTTTTTCCCAATATTATTAAATTGTATTTCTTTTGTTAATAGTTCCTTTTTTCAAATATATTGGAGTAGCTTCTCCTTTTTCACCAAATCATGCCTGATGTACTTCTATCCAACTTTCAGAGCAAGTTTGCTTGATGATAGGGCCTTCTAGAGATGGGAAAATGTGTTTGGAACCTAAATGTTGAGTTTTTCTATTCCTGTTTTAAATGCAGTGGAAGTCAGAGGTCACTGATCTGTCACCAGATTGGTGCAGCTTTAGATGTGTATCAGGTCTCTGGTCCTTGTCTGTTTCAACACAGATTTTCAGAGCAGACCTGGATATCATCACTAAACTGGCAGCATCAGTTTTCTTTGTGGACAGTGTAGAAGTGATTATAGTTCCTTGTCAACTTCTGATTAGGGTGAGTTATGTTTGTTTATAGATCAAATAAGCTATATGAGCTTCACAAGGGCTAAGGTAATGTTTCTTGATTGTGGATCCCTTCAGGAACTGGAGGAGTATGATAAAAACGTCTCCTCTTTGCCGTGGTAGTAATTTTTGGTGCTAAAGAAGACAGATAAGAAATGCACTTTGCTCTCTCTCCAGATCTCATTTGACTCCAGAGGTGTGGGATTAGAAAGCCAGTCTAGAACTGGTATTTACAAGAAGTGTCTCATGGACTCGGTGATTCTGTTTTCGATATGTCATTGTCCAACACCACTTACCCCCAGCTACCACTGAGGACAGTAACAGGTATGTTTCTTCACAATGGTGTGGGTTTTGTCATTTAGGAAAACAGCTCAAAACCTTTCCAACTGCCCTATTTTTTGAAGTGGTGCTGAATAGATCATCCATATCTGTCATGATCATCGCAAGCAAAGGAAGACCTGGCAGCACGAGGCAGTTATTTTCTGTAATGCAAGAAAGTTGGGTGCTTAGGGTTCCAAACTGATTATATTATACATCCTTTCTACACAAACCTAATTTACATAATTGAATCATGGAGCATCTTTGTGCTAAAGAAAGCTACTGTAAAAGACCACCAGAACTTATTTTTTCCCTAACTAGCTTGCTTTCTCCTTCTCTCTCCTTTTTGAATCTCTGAAATTAGTTGTGAATGAGAGTGCCGTTTCCCAAACCTCTCTTTGGAGGTGCAGTCTCAGGAATACCCCTCCTTGTTCCTTTACTTTCCCTTTTTTGCCTGCCAGTGGTTTTTTTTCCTCTTCATAAGCTCCTTTTCCATCCTCCTTGCTTTCTCAACACACCCCTTCAACAAAAAACCCTTAGTATTCTTCCTCTTGCTGCGCACGCAAATATCTTGCTTGGTTAATCATTTATCTGCAGACTTCCTGCCACAACACTTTTTTGGTTATTTATCTCCTCATAGCCCTTTTATGAGATTTTATGTATCTTTCCAAGCATGAAATAAGTACATGCGTTTCCAGGAAATATATTTAACAGACCAGTGGGACAGATTTTCTCACTGGGGTTAACAGCTCTATTCCATTTTTGACTCAGTATTTGCATGGTACCAGAGACAGCTGGTTTTCATTGCCACATTTTGACCTTCTTTAGTTGTTATTATTTTCTAATGGCAGTAGCATATGAACTTTTAAATTCACTGAAAATAGTCTGAGCATAGTCATTTTAACTTAAAATCCTAATTGCCTTGAATATGTGGTTCCATATCCTTGTTTTAAAGGAAGAATACTTGAAGAATTTAGTGAAGCTAAGCATTTTTTAGAACAGCTTTTGTGTTAAATGGGCCAAATACTCCTGTAAGAACAGACATCTAGGAATTTTTCTTCAAAATACATTCAACATTTTTTAAGATGTTGTTAATAAACTACATGTCAAGATTTTCAAATCACTTGCCTAAAAAAAAATAAAAATAATCAAATATGACAGAATGCATCACGGTTGTCTTCTCCAGTACAGGCAAAGCAATGATGGAGCTTTCAATTTAGTATATTAATTGGAACTTTGTCTGCTGCAAATTTCAAATTATCCTTCTGGAAAATAAGGATCTATTCTTCAAATAGCAAAAACAGTAGAAAAGAGGCTTCCCATCAGAGAAGAATTTGAAACTTAGTCTGAGAAAAATTTTCACCTGCCTCTATATTTATGCTCCTGACTGAGTGTCAAAAGAAATAACCAAGTTACTGAAGAACAGCTGTCTTAACTAATCTGTATCAAGTGCATGTAATCAAAAGTAAGAGTGATCTGTGTTAGTTTAGCCTATGCTGTTTGCACCCTCTAAGAGACTGACAGTCAAATATTGTTTGAAGAAGTAGTAACTTACTTGCTTCCCTCACAAAGAGGAAGCTGTGGATTGTCATCTTTTTTTCTTTCTCTTTTTTTTTGTCTGTTATGCTTATCATCTATATGAATTCTGATGGTGTTACTATGGGCAGTTAAATTTCTGTAGCATGTAGAGAAGAATGTAAGACTTTTCTATCAGGTAACTGAGCCAAGAAAGCTGCCAGTTGACCTTATGCTACTTAAACAAGTAGCCACTCAGTCATCAAAGTCCATAATCCTAGAAAGCACCTTTTTTTCAATGTTTAAGTGTACACTTAACTTTCAACACAAGCTTAAGCCCTACTGCTGTCAATAGGATAAAAGCATGTCCCCAGATGCTTTCGTGAATGAGGGTTTTCTCTCAGCTAACTTCGTCATCATAAACACTTTTCCTAAGATGGGATAAATTTCCTGTTGGAGTTTTTCTTGGTCTTTACTGAGCTCAAACTACTAAGCTACACAAAGCAACTAACTTTTATATATCGCTAAGTGGATCTGATTCTTAGAGGCTTTAATAAAATTTTCAACATCAGACTGTCAACAAAAAAAAGGGGGAAAAAAGTTTATAACAAACTTAAATCATTAGTGGATACATCAAAGTGCATTTCCCAATGTTTGTCATATTACACTCAGGGGTACACAGTACCCTATTAAATCAGGGGTTATATCCCACCAGAGGCTCAGATAATGGTCTTTCAACTTTCGGTGACCCTTTGAGCTGTTTAGCCAGACCTTTAAATCATGTAAATAGAAATCAACAGAGTTGTGTCAGTTCACACCTCTTGGCTATCCAGGCCACCATAGCAATGCTGTAATTCTTCAAATGCATATCTTTACGTATACGACTTCTTTATTTGCTCGTTCAGAAGTCTTTCTTTGGCCACTGCCAGACACCTTAGTGTCACCTCATTTGATTTCTACAGCAACACACCAATTTGCTTGGGGCACTAGACAATTCAGAAGGAAAAAGATGCAGCTCTGCACAAAGCAAACTCACACATGTCACACAGTTTGTTCTCTCTGTTGACTTGAATTTGTCCCAGGGTTTGCTGTTATGGCCAGAGCACACGCTGAACCAGGGCTGGCTGGGCTGTGCTAGCAAGGCTATTGTTAATTATAGTGCAAGTGTTTCTAGATTCCCTGTGCTCCTGGCTCCTGTCGACACTATGAGGTATGTCCAAATATAATTAAATTGATTTCAGCCTTAAACCACAAGATAGAGATTTCTGTGAGCTTTGCATAAAAAGCACCAAATTGTTATTTCTTTTACTTATCTGCTCTTTATTCTTTAATCCTGCTCTGTCTTCCCCTCTTTTCAATGTTCTTAACACCTTGCTCCTTTTAATTCACTTCTAGGGCCTTCTGGTTATTAATTTTGAGTTAATTTAATACAATAGTTTGGATTTGATTATCTGAGAGACTATTACCTGTGAATGTCTCCATGGTAAAGAGCAGAAAAGTTCAAGTTTAAAATGGGTTTGAATGAAGCACTACTGAATTGCTTTGGACAAACTTGGACTCCTTCCTAAAATTTTACTCACTGCTAGTGCCACATGTAACCGAGCTTTTTTAAAAATATCTAAATTTTATGTACGTATACATATGTACATATGTTCACTTGTGTATGCATACTCACAAACTTGTAGGCTTGTCACAATGACAAAATAAATTCTCTTGGCATTTCCAGCTGGGATTAAAAACAGAACGGCCAGACAGCTTCAAGCAGATAGGTGAGACTTCACATCAGGCTTTACAGACCAGAGATTTATACATTTGGGATATTTATTTAATTGTATTAAAAGCATTATCTGTCAGCAAATCTATAGAGGGTCACAAACGTTTCCAATATATTGCAGTTCAAGACTTCACAACAGGCTAGGAAGGTACACATGAAGTGCAATTTTTGTTCCAAAGACATCATGTTTTATCCTCTGCAGGTGATTCAGTCCTGGTTATATTTAATGTCTGGAGGGATTTGAATAGGAGCATATGCCAGAACCAGAAAAGAATGATGTAGCTGATGCCTTTTTTTTGGAAACAGAGAAAAATTAAGTGACCAAGAGTTGCATTCTGTGTATTTCAGCAAGGGGGTAGAAGGGACAAAGAAAAAAACTTGCTCAAAGGTCAGAAATACAGACATCTACGTAAAGTCTGACTCTAAAAGCTTTACCACCTAGTGAGTGTTGATTAAGTCCTCACCTACATGACATTCACTTCAAATAAAATTAAAAGTATTGCATTAATTACTTTCCCAAGTTCACTACCAGGTAGTGCTGCCAAGGCAACTCAGTCCTGCCTGGCAACGTGCTCCAGCCTCCTGTTTTGGATCTTCCCCGGCAAACAGAATGGATTGTGCTTTAGTAGCTCAGTGAAAAAGAGACGTTTTGGACCTCGGTGGTCCAGGCTGTGGGCTGAACCCAGCCTGCAGTGATTTCTGATACAGCCCGGTGAAGTTCAGGGGGCTGAGGGTGAAGAGTGAAATATTCATAAGTCCAGCCACTGGCACTTCTTTCCACGCGTGCGCCCAGACAGCTGCCAGGACTGTCCCAGCGCCCAAGCCGTGGACACATCCCATACCAGCAGCTGGCACTAGAGTCTGGACCAGCCAGGGCAGACCGTCAAGCAGAGTTGCACTCATGCTGCAAGCCAGGATTCACAATCACCTTGTCAGATTTATGACCTCTTCGACGCGACTGCTCTCTTGTCCCTCCTTGCCCTGCTGTCATCCAGCACACAGAAATCACCGTTAATGCTGTGGGAAACTATTCCTTCCCGGTTCCTGTTGTCTGAATGAGCTCTTTGCAACTCTTTGGCTCCGTCCATTCTTGTTTCTTCTCAGACAGTATCTACTGTGTCAGCTTTCTTTCTGACACACCTAAGCTTCATAGCATTTTTTTTTCCTGCTTCTAGTATTTATGTAATTGTTTTTGTACTTTTAAAAATAAAAATTGTTCTATTAAATGCCGATGTACAGCTACATTTTTAATACCTGTGCACAATAGCTATGTGCTGCCATCTCCTCATGTCTTTCACTTTTATTAATATTTGATTGCATTTTGGATACAGTCACTCACTTCACAGATGCTCAGACCTCTGTTTGACTTCAATGGGACTTTACCTGGACTAAGTAGGGATAAAGCCACTTACCTCTTTTGAAAGGGACTTTAATCTGGGACTGGAAAAGTCTTTTTCAAAGCTCAGTACTTCTTTTACTAAAAAATACCAAACCAACTGCTGTGAATAAAGCTTTGCAGGACTGGTCCCTCCTTTGTGACAATGTCAATGATAAAATGATTCTGTTAAATAAAAAACCCGTGAAAAGTTATTTCAAAACATGAGGTTATGTGAAGCATCACAAAGAAGGTGCAAAGCATAAACAAAGCTTGTCTGCATGTAGACAACCCCACAAGATTAAAATAACTCTGTCTGGTGCTCTCCTACATATGACCCAGGACTGTCCAGATGACACCGGTGGTTAGCAAAGCTACTGCAGTCCCTGTCCTCCACCAGAGATAACCGATCACAGATGGGAATTAGAAGTAAGACCTATAAAAGCCACGGTGTTCCCTTTCTTAATAAAAGAGGGTATTTTTGTGTGTGTGGTTTTTTTGGTTTTGTTTGGTTTTTAAGCTTTGGTGCTACCCAACAAAGCACTGAGCTAATGTACAATTCAGTGGTTGATTTGTTTTTCCAGTTTATGAACTTTTTTGGCTGCAATTTTTGCTGCCTGGAACTATTTCTATTCCCTGTCTATTCAGTTGATCTAAATGGCAAATACTGCGCATGACAAGAAGCACTAAAACTGAGTGCCCAAAGTCAGTGTAATTCCTCTAATAACTTTCTTTCCAAAAGGTATGAGACAGTCATAGAGCATGTGCGCAATGGTGGATTTGTAGTCGTTATCTCCCAAATGTGTTTGTTAACAGCTAGATTCTGGGCAAGCTTGTGTACTAGTTTATACTCTGGCTCAAGAACTACCGATGAATGTCATAAAAATATTACCCTAATTCATCTGAGAGCAATTTTTTTTTTCAATTTCATTTTCCATAATACGTTAAAGCCACCATTTTCAGCTACATATTTATTTGGGAGCTTGCAAGATTTGGAAGCAGAATGCTGAGTATGGGTAAGATCAATACGTAGTTTTTCTAGCATAGCAGTGTTGCATTTCTGTAACTGATGGTATCGTTGTGTTTGAGCCTTCGGTAGATGAAAATCACACTGTAGCCTCGTAAACAATTTAAGATTATACTCCACTGCAAAGTCTGCCAAGGAATTAATTCCACAAGCAATTCACTGATGCCCAAAGAAAGCAGGTATAATCATATAAATATATATACAAAGGCTTACTGAAACTAGACTGGATTAATTCTATGCAGGCCATGAAATTAGTTCCAAAGATAGCAACTTTTTTTGACAGAGAGGAGGGAGGCTGCTTTGAGGTTTTTGGCAATAACTGCAAAAAAGCTGAAGGTATTACCCTAAGTTTAACCATATGAGAACAGGTTCAGAATCTGTGAATTTCATATCAGCCTTATCTGGGACCTAGATAATAAGATATGTTTAAGGACATTAAGATTAGTTTTGTTTTAACATGAAACAGTTTCATACCTATAAATAAGAATATGGCATACATATTTGACTCTCATAGCAATTAGTGAGACTTGACGAAGTAACTCAGTAATAAGAATTATCAGCCATGTTTCTTTTCAAATCATCTGGGATTTTTTGATAACACTACCTGATATTACATGACTTTTTTGGATTTAGTATTTAGAGACAGTTCTCCCACTGTAATGATATGTGAAACCTTTTTCAAGGAGTCCTTAATTATTCTTTTATAATAATCGTAACTGTCCAGAAACTGTAATTGCATGCATACAGCTCTGATACGTGTACTTACATATGCATGCATGAACAGGCATGTGGGTATGAACATGTGTGCATACAAGCACATGTACATACACACACACTCATGAACCCATGCACTCACTAGGAATAGCGTATGCAAGTGCTTTATAACAGATAAACACTTTACTAATACTCAGATTTCTACAGGAAAATTTGAAATTACATTCATTTCTTTGTGTTAAAATGCATCTCAAAAAAGAGAGAGAGAATTATTAACAATAATGGCATGAATTGTTAGGTATGTGCCTATAGATGTTTTATTATTATTTCCTGGTAAAATAGCATGGAGAATTCCAGCTTTGTAGCAAAAGTAGGAGCAGAATATTAGGTCACTGTTTAATAACTGATAGCCTGCCTGCCTGTCTAAGGAAGACTACAGAATAATAATAACCTGCAGACTGACTTTATTCCTAGTAAATTATTATTATTATTATTTAATTTGCAGTAAGCCATAGAACTGAAACTCCTTGGAATTCATCTCTCTGCAGCTGAAAATGTCAACTTTTTGACAAAACAAGCAAGCAGATAGATTTGGGATAGAACAGTACTGAATTTCAAGTCCTAGATTGTAAAAAAAGCCATTTTTTAATATTCTACAAATATTGTTTTGATTCATTTGTCCTATTTCTGCTGCAATTTTCTTCAACCAAACTTAACAAAATGTCTAATACAAGGTAGGTGTGTGGGGTGCCCTCTGTATGGCAGGCACTGTGCAAACACAGGATGAGAAAGAATACCTTTGCTAAGATGCTTTCTGTCCCAGCTGGAATTTCTGAAGAGAGCTGGCTTCCATATCCTGCAGCCATTCAGTAGTTTCTGTCATCTTTTTATTTAAAACCCATGGGAAATTTCAGCCCAGATTTCTATCAAAGAGAGACAAAGAAGGGAAGTACAACAGGTTGGGAATTGATGCATAAAGGTACCTGATTAGAAGATTCTTTCTAACTGAGGAAGGACATTTAACTGCATGCCAGAGTGATTTCCTCGTAGCTTAGGGAGATTTAAGATGCCATTTCCAAAAGCATTTCTCTCTCCCCATTTTTAGATAATCCATCACAGCTTCATCTATTAGCGTTCTTCTTTGAAGTAGTAGAGCAGTTTTGAAGCAAACTGCCTGGTCTGAAAGAACTTCATCTAGAATCTCCACTTCAGGAGTTCACCAAATGCAGCCCACTCCCACAGGGACAGGAGGGTCCAAAACAGGACTTGATGCTTTGGACAATGTCCTGGTTTGAGGTAAAACAGAACCAATTTTCTGTTCAGTAATTTCACTTTGCAGCTAAGCCTCTTCTAACTAATTGAACTCTCTGAAATTAGCAGCGTATTTTTCTAACAGTTTCCACTTCCAGTGTGATAAAACCTGATGTTTATAATTCATACCAAGGAACGGTATGCAGAGAGGCTCTTGCTTATACTTGTTGCTATAACAACCAAGGCCAGCCAACTTTGTTACTTGCCCCGATGGAGGGTTGGAAGCGGAAAAGCGTAGAGGGGTCACACCTGAGGGGAGGAGCGGACAGGACAGGTGACCCAAAACTGACAAACAGGGTATTCCATCCCATCTGCCTCATGCTCAGTATAAAAGCTGAGGAACCAAAGGGTCAGCCCTCTTTCTTCAATGGCCGACGTTTGAGGAGGACTCTGTCTGTTCGTCTGCCTTTGATCCCAATCAGTGCATTCCTGAATCCTGATCCAGAATCCAGTTCCCGTCTGTTGCTGAGTCCAGTCTGGGACTTTCTCAGTGCCCGCCAGTGATGTGATCATCATCTTGGGAGCTTGATATGGTTTTGTACACATTGTATATATTTGATTTATTTTTTTTTAATATTATTCTCTTTTTAGTAAAATATTTCATTAAAGTAGTTTCGGCTTTTTTAAACTCATAAGTCTCTTCCACTCTCTCTCCTCTCTTTGAACGGAGAGGTGGGGGAGAGCATCTGTCATTCGTTTCAGTGGTCAAAACATGGCAGACAGTTTTAAACGATTTCTTCAGTGGTGACTTTCAGTCCAGGAGATCAGATTAAATCTAGTCTGAAGCAAAAGTATCAAACTGCAACCAGTGGACATGTAGGGAGCTCAGAAGGGGTTACATCAGCCTTCTACTTTGCTCCTGTTGCACCAAATTACTCAGTAGCATAGACATAGTCATCGAATGGGCACATGTCTGACCGTAGTCTTTGGTGAAGTCCCACTGGTGCCCTGACTGAATGCTGGCCTGATCAGCCAAGTCATTCCTGAACAAGCATCTATGAAGATAACGTTTCAATGTGGCATTTAGCAGATGTCCAGCATTAAATGAACAAGTGGAATCACTGATCAAATTATTTAAAAGTGTTGAAGTGTTTTGCAGACCTGAGGCCAAGTGAAACTGTTAAAGCCTCTTGGAAATCCAGCTGTTTCCTCAGGCTGAGGAGCTGAACCTTTTTGAAAATCTGGCTGCTGTTAACTTGATTGATCAGGTTAGTGTCCTTCAAGTCTAGAGTTTGTTGCTTAACAAAACCATTTCTTTTGTCACCACACAGGTTCCTCTTCATCCCCTTTCCTCTTACAAGTAACTGTGGCAATGGCATTCCCTAAGCATAGTACTTCCTTAAAGGGACTGTGCTGGTTGAATTTCATGTGAATTGTTTAAAATTACGTGGAAAATGAAACTAGTTAAATTTCTGCTCTCCAGGCTAAAATGTGGGGGAATATAAAGGGAATAAGGCAAGACAATATACCTTACTTATGACATTTTGGGGATTAGATTCACTTAAATGGTACATTATATTAAGATAATAGGCTTAACAGTGAGAAAAAAAAATATGAAACAGTTTCTTCTTTATATCTTTTTTTAAAGACTGACCAGGGTATTTTTGTGTCATTGGTAATATCATTAAGCAAGGACGGAATTTCCTGAAATGAAATAACCATTCCTGGCTTTTAATACATAATTTTGTGCTATTCTATTATGTTCTTTTGTGTCCTAGCCACTGTCACCAAAAATTACCAGAAGTGGCTTTGGGTAGTAAGAAGACAAATAAATAAATTATATCAGTGGCTATTTCATCTTCTGGATCCCAAATGCTTTATACTCAGGAATGGCTTTACCGCTGAAATGGATTGAGCCAGTTACAGAGCACTGGGGAGCCAGAGACAGGCGTGAGGGATACTGAGTAGCTGTCATGCACCTGTCAGAGAGGTCTCAATTAGGAGACTCCGAAATGTCTAGTCTGAAACCCCTTGGACTCTATCCTGTATTTCAAACATCTGTAAAAACACATACATGTATAGTGTTTTTTACTACACCCAGTGAATCAGAAAACTGTGCCTGTATTTAATGTAAAGCGTTCTTTGTGAATAGGTTTTTGGCTATGTAACTTTGCAGCTAAATTCTCTGCCTTTTATTGCAGAGGTAGAGAGTTCAAAGCCCAAGGGGTTTTAGTTTATTAGAAATGCCTCGTACCTATTACTCTTATCATTTCAAAAAGATAGCTACATTTTCAACACATAATTAATTTCAGCATCCAAAGGTACTCTCCACATTTAACAAAAATATTTAATCTTTCTTTTATTTAAGCATGTACTCATTGTAGTTGTAAGTTCATGAAATTTGAAGAAAAAAAATTACTGTATGGTATCAGGCACATCTGTATGAACAGTAGGCACAGAGGTCAACCAAAGGAGCTGGCTGTGCACATGCATATGAATACCTAACACATACTTTGTATTGCCAAGAAGAAAACAGTAACTTTCTCAATTTGAGGAAAAAAACAACCCTCTTCCTGTAAAACCCTATGCAGGTCCCACTTGTCAAAGAATTAGTCCAAAACCCACAGTGACATTGAGGGAAAAATTCAAAGGGCTTTAAATTAGACCTTAAATCTTTTCAGTGTGGGTTATTGAAAGTCTCCTATCCATCAGTTTGTGACTGTGAGTTTGTTTATCCCTTCCTATTATGTTGTGGACTACCAGCTTTAAAACTACTGAGGAAACTAATTAGAGAATCTTATTCTTTCTCTAGCCAGCAGGACTGGAAACTGAGAGTGAATGGCTCTGTGGCCCGAAGAGACAGAGCGAGCTTGCTTGAAGTTGATACTTTCTGCTTTGCTTCTCCTGCAAAATGGAAAGGTGCTGGGTTTTTTCCTCACTCTTTGCTACAATCAATCTGTTGCAAGACAGAGGGGCAAAGGACAAAAAAGTGTCATGGTTCAGTATAATGAGTCTTGAGCAAACGAACTCTAAATCCATCCAGATGATGAAGAAAGTGCATGCGTTCCTGGTCTGGAGCTAGCCAAGGCCCATGGTCCCGAGTGGTTGCAGTGGCTGAGAGAGTATTTCACTGGTTTTGCTCTGTTTTACCATACCTGCCACTCTCCAGCAGGAGTGGGAGAAGGTGTGTTTGTCCTACATCGCTCTCAGCAGACTGTAGGTCACTTTGGGCTGTGGAGCAGGTGCCCAGCATCCTTAGGAACTCATCAGGAATTACAGAATATTTAGAGCTGTTGTCATTTATGCCAGGCCTTATTTTGAATTTCCAAATTCCCAGAGTGACAGGAAGTAACTATGTACAGTTCTAACGCAGGTGGCTTTATTTGACACAAGTCAAAGAGACAGGGAGAGATGCAGAGTGTCAGTATACTTATATCCAATACTGCTATGTATGCCATAGCCACTTAGCAAACTATTGCCTTTTTGAAAACATATTGATTCCATCCCTCCTTCAAAGGCACAGCAGAGAGATTATAAAGCCCTTGGGTTCTGCAGGGATCCAAATCTCCTGCAGGCGACGCCCACAGAGGAGCTCTCCCAGAAAAGACAGCCCCGCAACACAGAGCATCGTATCTCCAAAATGGGGAGCCGAAAGTGTTTGTTCTTAGATTGAGGCATGACAGAGAGAATATATATTATATGTGCTTTACCAATGGGATATCATTTTCATTCACTTTAATTCTGCTGCAATATAAAAGCCCCTCCAAATACGACTTTTGAAAGACACATTCACATGTTCTACAAGTTCATAAGCATGGTGAAGGACTCATTTTTAAAGGAGAATACCATGTCCTGCTGCACAGCTTGGTGTGCTGTGTCCCCACTCCTGGGCAGTGAAAGGCAGCTCACTTCACTGCTCTGTGTTTTAGCTTTCCCATTCTCCGCGCATGGTAAGATGAGGAGAGCAAAACTTCCTCCTTTCTGTGTTGCTTTGAGATCCCCTGGTGATAAATGCTTCAGAATGAGTAGGACTTGCTAAGGATCTTAGGGATCACCCCCTCCATCTGAGTGCTTACAGCCAGAGCTGCAAAAGAACAAAATAAACTGAGGGAAATACTTAATAAAAAGTCACTATTAATCTATTTTTATGCCTAAATGGGAGCTGATCTCTTAACATTAGACACAGTGCTGTCCTCTGTTACTGCCTGTGCCAGTGATGTCTCTTGTAACATATGTCCCTTGGGTGTTTTAACTTCCATAAGAGCAAGTATCTTTAACCTCTAAGTAGTGCCTGTAATGACGCTGGCTGTCCTGAATGCAGGGAGAGATACAGGAATGCATGCATTTGTTAAAAAAATCAGTTTGCTGTATAACCTTAGTGTTTGAAAGTCCACTTGAGAAAAAATCTTACGTTTTTCCTGAAATGCAAGCTTTGTATGGCCCACTAGTCTTCAGCTGATATGCATAAAAGCAGAAGAGACATAGGAAACCAAGCCCGTGGTTGCATGATGAGTCTGTTTGTTCCTTCCTTGTGATGCTTGAGTACATTGGCCAGTTTCAAAGTAAATCTAACAAGAAGGGAAAGGCCTCACAGATATTCAGTTTCTGTAGGTTTCAGGAAAAACAAAAAAAAGAATGTGAGTGGAAGAAAAGACCCAAATAAATATCCCTAGCTTAGAGGAAGGTTGAAGAGTGATCTCAACACAGACTAGGCATTAATAAATTTACATCACGATATGGATGCACCAGCCTTAAGAAAAAGCTGGAGCAGAGAAATACAGCACAATCATGAGACAAACCTCTGAAGGAAATCAGGTTTCAGTCATTCATTCTATTGCTTACAAAATTGTTTTTACCCATGCATAGCTAACAACAGTTGCATTGCAAAGACAGCATTTCCATCTCCAGTACAGCTGAAGATAAGAAGGAAGTAGCAATATCACTTTATCCTCCCTAGATCACCCCATCCTTTCTGCTTGGAGTCTGCCTCTCAGATGACTGTCAGATGACAGCCCTCTTAAACACGATGGAGGTGACCTTGGGTGAGTCACTTAACTTCTTTTTTCCATTTTAAAAACTGATATAATAATAATAATCTAATATGTTCTTCACAGGGGCGGGAGGCTTAATTAATGTTTATGAAGTGCTTCGAGATGAGATCTGAGGATGAAAGCACTATGCAAGTGCAAAGTATTATTATTTTTATTATAGCTTACAGCTGTATAATTGATGAAATATTCCAAACCTAATCCCACGCAGACTCACTTCTGTACTATAAACCCTGATTATCTTCATGCACAGGCAGCTGATACTTACCTTGGCCTGATGACATTAACTGCATCAGTGGTCTCTTTTTGTTACTATTTCTATGACCCAATTGCTGACCTACTCTATTATTTTACTTGGTTTTAAACTCAAATTATTTGCTTCAGTCACCAATACATGCCAGCAAAGGCATGTTACCAAATCACATTTTCAGGTGGCAGCTAACAAAGTGGCCTTGTTTAATCGTTAGAATTACTTGGGCCCATATGAAACATTTTAGCTTTCCTGAAAACTATGGGGCTGTACCAACATAAACCAGTGGAGGGTCTAGGCACCTTTGCTTTTATTGTGGTGTCTGCATGGGAGAGAGAGGCAGTGGCCCCACTTTAGCTGAGTAAGAGTGCATAAATGCAGTGGACAAGGCAAATAAGTCCCTGCAAAGTTCCTGAGACCCAAGCAATGGAGAAGAGTGAGTTACGGGGGAGGACCATTAACTGCAGGACACAATGGAGAGCAGTGTAGCAACCCCTGGGCTTAAACCAGTTAAACTAAGTCCAGAACTGAGCCTTGTCCCCTGTATGAATGCACCAGCCTGCTCTGAAAGTGTGGGGATCTCTAATATAGAGCTCATAGATCAGCCATGCAAGCAACTTTAGTAGGTATACTTAAGGGTTTTATCAAGGGAAATAAAGATACGGAGAAAGGTAGACAATGACAGACAAATCAAGGCCATGAGGGAAGGCAAACTTGAAGGCAGAGGGTGGTAGAATAAAAGCCCTTCTTGACCTTTTATCCAGTTTGCTTTGACAATGAAGAACTCTCACAGAGATTTATCTTAAGACAGTAACAAACACAAACCTGTGAGGAAACTCTTCAGTGGCAAGCTGAGTTCCTGACCTGTGCCTGGTGGCTTCACTGCCTTATGGGTTCCAGTTGCTCTGTGTGAGCCTAGCGCCATACAGGGATGTCAATTACAGAGCAGAGGAGACACTGCCAGGCATGCTGATGCTGACTAATTCCTTCCAGCAGAAAGGAAGAGGAGACACTGCTATTAAAACACCAAACCACTTCTATGGCAGCACACCTGTAAGAGAACACAGAATTTGCAGTGAAAATGAGACATACTCAGTTCTTCCCAAGTGCGACAATGAGGTCTCGTGATTGGTATTAGTCCTCCTGTGTTGGCCTTCTATCGATGTGCCTACAGTAGGACTGCACTAGCGGTGAGGATAGACAAGCCCGGGCTAGAAAAGCCCAGGCTTCACGGAGCTGCTGCCAGATTGCCGGCACATGTGAGTTCTCCTAAAGCTGTCCCAACATCTCTATGCTACCACACACCAGTGGCCACCACTACCAGACAGCAGGACAGACAAAGCCATATATAACACTGCAGTCCTCTGACTTTAAACACAAGCAGAGCAGCAAATTAAAAAGACTGTGGCAAGAGCCCCTGGATTTCCTGTTTATGTAGAGATCCTGAAACAGGGTCCAAGTGCTGACAGCACCCCTATTGCAAGTGAGGGTAAGTTTCTTTAACGGTCACAAGAATTTATACATCATTTTTCCCCCACCACTTCTGTGTGTGAGGAAAAGGTTATCTCCTTGCTGAAAATATACAAACCAATCAAGTTTTGCAGTCTTTGGAATGGCAATGTTACACATTTTTACAGCCAAATATAGGTAAGCACAGGATTTGGGTTTCCTTTTTTTGAAAGCCTTCATGTCTGTTTAATTAGTCTCAGATTTTACCTGGGATCTTGTCACATCAATTTACAGTTTTCCTGGTGCCCTTTATTCTTAATATTTTGGAGGCTCCTGGGTAATTATTTCAGCTGCCCAAATGTTGGCTGAAAGGGATTGAGGAAGGAAAAGATAGTTCTTTGTAATTTCCAACTGCAAACAGTCCTCATACCTTAAGACACCCTCAGACCTGACTGAAGGAAACAAATAGTCTGAGTATATACAGACTGGCATCCTCAGCACTAATAAAGTAAAAAGGGGACAGGGGTTTGCTTAGGGGGTCTTAATGAGGAACTTGTTTCCATGGCAGCCAGTTTGGAAATCTATATCTTGCTGCAGCCCTTGTTAAGAAGAACCTATCAATAAAGATCTGCCCTGAGATCACAGAACGTACCAAAAGGTTAAGGCTCACAAAGAAATTGTAACTGCAGAGATTCTTCTCCCTTTTACTGTATCCACTCACCCTTTTCATAACACTGATCTCCTGCCAATCTCATAGGTACTCAATTATTTCAAAGTTAAAAAAATGCAGAAAAGGCTACAAATGGGTTCTACATATCTGCTAGGCAGAAAACTGAGAGCTTAAAGAACCCATGATAAATCTTTCTCCATTCTACGTACCCTCTCAGACAGTCAGATTTAAACTGGGTGGCATTCAACATTCCTTTGTTCCACAGATGCTAGGAAATGAAACATAATCTTCATTTTATAATCACGTCTATATGCATCCCCTCCCTCTTTTTTGTTTACTTGTCTTGCTGTTCCTCAGAGGAATTGGTAAATGTTTGCATTCCCTATATCTGCTGCTGCTTTTCAAAGTCAATTCCACTCCATTATCCCCAAATTAAACTGTCACAGAGAAATGCCCTATAAATGATTGGCTTCCAGTACTTAAGCACAGAATTGAAAGTTAAAAGTTAGAACAAGAATGCAGCAATAGATAGAGATTTGCACTACATACCTCTTCCTCTGTGTGAGCTATCCCTGCCTTGGCTTCCCTACAGAAGATGACATGTTCCCTTCCAGAAGGACGTGGGCAAATCTGAGGTTATAGGCTGGAGTAGCTGAGGCCTTGTAAGGTGGGCAGCTGCAGGGAAGTGTTGCAGTTAACGGCCAAAAGCGAACTTCTGTCTTGCCCTCAGAGGGAGGAAATCTGACTGAAGTCTGACCTGATATCTCAGATCCAGAACAGCTCCCCTAGAAAACTGCAGGTAGCCTTCCAGGCTCACATGTAGATCTCTTTTTGTTCTTGCACAGATTCATTTGGTACCTTCTGCCAGTGTTTCGTTAATCAGTTGCAGCCACAGAAAGAAAAAGCTTTTCGCATGCTGTGGTTGATGGAGAGATAAAATCCTCTGTCAGGTTTTCTTGTTCCATTCTCAGTGTGAATTTTTGCTTTCTGCTTTATTTATATGGGGAACTCCCCCTGGCATCGAAAGGGCTGCCGTGCCAGCAGCTCCAGAGAGAGCAATCCTATAGCAGTTGTGGAAGAAACAGATGGGCCTGGAGGAGTATTAATCATTAATTGTGATCTTATAATGAACATGGGAGCTGTTACGTTTCTGCACGATGCTCTGCCAAGCTTTTTGCTCTCTGACAATCCAGCTGTGGAGCTCTTCCCTTCACAATCTAGTCTGTGGGCTGGTTTTTGCCCTTTAGGAAGATAATCAGTTGGTCTTGATCTGGGTTTCCTTTCCTTTCCTTTCCTTTCCTTTCCTTTCCTTTCCTTTCCTTTCCTTTCCTTTCCTTTCCTTTCCTTTCCTTTCCTTTCCTTTCCTTTCCTTTCCTTTCCTTTCCTTTCCTTTCCTTTCCTTTCCTTTCCTTTCCTTTCCTTTCCTTTCCTTTCCTTTCCTTTCCTTTCCTTTCCTTTCCTTTCCTTTCCTTTCCTTTCCTTTCCTTTCCTTTCCTTTCCTTTCCTTTCCTTTCCTTTCCTTTCCTTTCCTTTCCTTTCCTTTCCTTTCCTTTCCTTTCCTTTCCTTTCCTTTCCTNTAAAGTATGTGACTAGTTCCTGTTATTTCTGCAGAGAAGTACCTTGCAGTCTTGACTCTAGTGATCTTCACAGTATTCTTGTGAGTTCAGACAGAGTTGCAGAATTTGTCCAAGAAGACAACCTAGTGATGGTCATGTCATATGAGGTGGGAAGACTGCCCATATTAAGTGACATGACATGTCAATGGACCTCTTGATGTCCTTTCTTCCATCCTGTATCCCTTTTCTCTTGGTTTCTGCCATGGTCAAATCACCTGTGGTGGTAAGACCATGTCCCTAATCCATGATCACAGAGAAGCACCCACTTTGTCTTGCTTCAAAAGCCTGCCTGCCTTGGGTCAGCAGGTCTTCTTTCTGAATGTGACATGTAGGAGGATGGACCCAGTGAGACAGGCAGTCTCCAATATCCAGAGCTTTCACACCAGCGTGGGGAGCTAGGACCAATGCAGGGGTTTCCTCATGGCAGTAAATGTCTGCTTGCTAAAGTCACAGGAGTCACAGAGAAAATCCATTTCAAAGCAGAGATTTGAACTTATTTCTCCCAAGCCTCAGAGTTGTTGCCGAGTGCAAGAGGATAAGCACTGAAAATGCCCGTGGACCTTGGTACTCACTCATTTCCTGATGGGCCCCCTCCATGTCCCAGCATGTTAAGAAATATTGTAAGCTCTTCATAGTGTTTCTGTTTGGTGCAGGTATAAGAAAACAGGTCTGCGGAGCTCTGCAAAGAAATCCCTGCAGCCATTTCAGCCCATTCCCTGCAGGTTTCCTGCATAGGAGAAGAGGTGTGTCAGAATTAGGGAAGTTCTTTGTGCCTTTTCTCTAGGCACATGTTACGGTTTGAGAAACCCACAACAATTTATTGTCATTTAGACTATTATTCTATCACCTGATTGATAGATAGATAGGAGTGATTCTATCACTCCTCCCCACCCAGGAAGCGGAATCAGGAAAAAACAAGGAAACCTGCAGGTTGAAATATAAACGGTTTTAATAGAATAAGACTAGACAATTAACATTAATAACGCTAAAGAACCAATATTGATCCTGATACCAGTACAAAGTATACAAGGATTATACTCAGCCAATTCCATCAGTAGGAAGCTGTGCACTCCCAGCAGTGGACAGCAAATGTCGGACACTGCGAGCGCTACGGCTTCAAGAGGAAGGGAAGGCCTCAGGGGTCCGGCACCAGGGCAAGAAGTTCTCTGGGTCGCAGCCATCAAGGAAGAGAGAGAACTTCACAGCAAACTTTCTAATTTATATTGAATGTGATGTTCATGGTGTGAAATAATCCTGTTGACCCGTTTCGATCAAGCTCTCAGGTCCCGCTTCTCCTCATCCCTGCACCTGACAAGCTTGAAAACACTAAGACCTTGAAACCCACACATCATAGCTGGCTATAAAGCGAACATTTTCACAAATTTAACACCAGAATCTTCTAAAAGTACAGTTTTTCCAAGCATTAGAAGAGAAATTAGTCCTGTGTTGCTCAAACCAGGACAGCACGCCAGACGGAGCACACCATTCTGCACACCAGGTGGTGCCCCTGCAGTGGGACCTCAATGGCTGAACTAGGACTGGATTGAACTCATTACCATGTTGACCTGGTGGTTTCTGACTCATTGACTCGTTTAGCTGTGACCTGGGGGGGGCATGAACGTTTTTTGTGGGCCATTGAAATGTCTAGTGCAGGTCTTGCTTTGCAACAATATTTAACTGACAAACTTGTTCTCTAAACACAAGCTGACTTCAGAGGCCAGACTGATACCCAGCTGAAGATAAAGACCATCTGTGCCAAGCAGAATTAACAGTGGCTGGGAAAAGAAAACCAGTCACAACTTTCCAGCATCTAAAATGCAATTACAGGACAGTGTGTTAAAAAAAAATTATTGGAATAACCAAGTGAATCAGAGAATTGACAATGCACCATCTTAATTTCACTTTTGCTTAATATATAGAGACTTATTTTATTAGGTAAAAAGGCCTTTGTTCCCCTCCTCAGAAAAAGGAAACATTTGGAAAAAATAACCCGATGATGTCTTGATTCAGTATGTGCAGTGAGCGGGCTGGGCTGATGGTTCTCTTTGCCGAACAAAGAGGCAGACAAAACACAATGAATACCCAGGACAGCTGAAGCCCAAGGTATTTTGAACTCAGAGACAGGAATAAGCCTTTAATTGGTGTTGAAAAATAAACTGGGCAGGGAAGGAGGATAAATAATAAATATGGTTTGTGGCAGCACAGCAAGAGACTGCTTGTTTCTCTGCCTGCTTCCAAAACGGGCCAGTACATCGTGTCCTCCCCGCACAAGTTCCGAACAACTTTGTTTGGACTGAGAAATTTAAATCCATGTTTCTAAAACAAATCTATCTAAATATTTTTATATTAACAGCAGCACAAGAAAACTCAACCTGTCTGCACTTTCTACACAGTAGTGATGTATTATTGTTATTGTTACTGTTAATTACAGCTGCTATTATTACCAGTGACTGCAAAAGACAGTCCATGATCACTGCACCTTACCCCCCCCCAGTGACAGACCATCCCTGCTCCAAGCAGGCTGTAGCATATAGACAGGACAGGCAATGTTATCCTCACTTTAAAGATGAGATATTAAGGGTACAATTAGTACCAAAGTTATTTACAGATCTGCAGACTTTCAAAATAAATGATGACAAGACCCTCTTACTGGAAGCTCAAGAAACTCATGTCTCAGGACAGTGGTATTTGTATGCATGTCTAAAAGACAGATTCAGAGTTATTATCTTCAGATACAAAAAAACTTTGTAAATTTGGCCCAAAACACTTAAATTGCTTTAATAATAATAATAATAAAAAAAAATCATTTAGTCTTTTCACCCAAGAAGCCAAAAGGTAAAACTAAATCTAACTCTACAGAGTCTTTATGGTCCCTGTAGAGTCCAAACTATGTTCAGAAGAAAAGTCATTTGCTGATCAACTACATTTTTAACATACAAAATGGTTGCAGAAACAATACTGAGGTAATTCGGTTGATATGGTGAGGTGGGAAGTGATGGAGAAAAGTATCATTACATACTCAGGAATGTATTTATCTCTCAGTTTTCCTGAAAGCCCATTTTCTCTCCAGTTATGGAAGATCATCTGCTTCTTAATAAAATCTCTAAATGAAAAAGAATAATTCCATCTCTTTTATTAAAAAAAGCAGTAATATATAATTTATTCTGAGTGTTACAGGCATAAAACTTAAGAAAAATAATTTATTAGAGATGGTTGGATCTTTGGAACAAAGATCCTTTATCTTGAAACACGTGCTGTATTTTTACAATTAAATATTTAGCAAAAAGCCATTTCTGTTGCTATTATTTTTCATACCTTATGAAAAGCATTACACCATTAAAATTTTAAGATTCTTAATATGATTATTGAAAGTGATTAGCAGGAGGAAAAAAATCCATGATAATTTGACTCAATTTTTTAATAATGTTCACAGAGAAAGTCTGCAGGAAAAGGTTATGAAAAAAGCTTGATGAAATGAAAAATAGCCCTAAACTTTTCAGAAGAGGATAATTTTTGTTCCTGAAGATTTGTGTGTGTGTGTATGTGAGAGTAGGCTAATGATCCTGTTTTTAATGGTTTCCTCAAGCATTCTCCAGAAACGTCATCTTGGTTTTTGAGCTAAGGGCAATTCCAGTCTTCCCTCATGTCTAGAATGGTTATCCTATATGGAAAAATTATTTTTCAGGGTAACAGAATGAAAAAAAAAAAAGGCTTATGTGCATAGTGGATAGCATCTGGTTATTGGAAACAGACTAATGGATCTGAGGCATATCTGGGATAGGGATTCAGCTCACTTGCTTTCAGCCATCTGAATGTTAGCTGAGGCGGCTAAATTCTGTCTATGACCAATGGAGGGAGATAAGAGTCACGGGCCGACAATTCACTCTGTCCTCAGTTAGTGCCTGTGATAGATGGGATGTGCTTTCTTCAGGATATACCTTCACCCTTAGCTTGGCTACAGCTGGAGCCTGGATAAATATAACTTTCAGATTAATCCTGTTCTGTCTGCTTCTGTCTAGTCATTCAGATCAGCAGACAAGAACCTCTGCCTATTTCTAACATGGAAAAGAGATCATCAAAGCTGATTGAACAATGAAACAAGAAGACTTTGCTTTGGTATGTACAGCAATAATATGTGGCTAAGATTTTCTGGCTGTGGACACAAGTGAATGCATATGTTTTATTTAGATGGTAGCAATTTCCACTGACTCATTCAGGGCACTGCTCAGGTGCACTTGTTCTTTAAAACACTGCTTTTTTGGCTGTCACCCTAAATTTATGACAACTGGATATACTGCTTAGTTTTCTCTGTAACTTTTGCAGCATATGCAGTAATTGAATTCTAAGGTCTTTACATCCTCGATATGATCATTGTTGAGGCCAACAGAGAAAGAAATAAAATGCCCTCATGCCATAAATAGGAAAATTGCATGTAATCTTAAAATGCACTCTTTCATTAGTGAAAAGTTCTTCCACTTGGAAAGAGAAGCTGTTCTTCACAGAACCACTCCAGGTCATTCAGATCTTCCCTTCTTGCAATATTTTCCACAGAAGCCACATCTGCCCATTCAGAACGTCTTTTCCTTTCAAGAGGAAGTTCAGTTGCAAAAAAGAAGCTGTAATAAAATTATGCCTCACCTTAAACTTAAACAATTGTGAAGGAGAACTGACATCAACAGGAAAAGAATCCATTTCACTGCTATTTACTTTAATTTTGTGCAAATCTTGTTCCCTTTTCAGGCTTTGTGCGAGCAGATCTGGCCAGAAACAACAGCCTTCTGCTTAAGCTTGCAGTTTCTAGTGCCATACAACAGTGACAAAATCTCAGCTTAGAAAATAAAACCAGACCTGTAGCCTTTAACTTCCCAGAGTTCATGTTGACTGACCTATGTGTCACTCTCCCTGTGTTATCTGGCTGAGTCTGCATCTAGCTGCTGCTGCTGCTGCTGCGCAGCTGCGTGGGAGACGGCACCAAGGTGTGGCGGCGGAGTTATTGCAGCGAGAGCCCTGTCTGATGGGGTGTGAAGTCAGCGGATTTCCACCCTGCAGCCCTCTAGAAATGCTTTCCTCTACAAATGTGATGAAAGAACAGCAGTTCTGCTTCTGTAAACCTCGGCCAGGTTTCTTGATTTGCAAAGAGAAAGAGAACTCTGATTGCCGTTCAAT
Source organism: Burhinus bistriatus (assembly GCA_013397275.1). Classification (NCBI taxonomy): domain Eukaryota; kingdom Metazoa; phylum Chordata; class Aves; order Charadriiformes; family Burhinidae; genus Burhinus; species Burhinus bistriatus. The sequence continues at coordinate 92,324 of VYXH01003076.1, forward strand.
AACGTGGGCAAGAATACTCAGGCAAAGCCAGCAATCTATAGTTTGTAGTAAGTACATGCTCCTAGAACGATAATTATATTTACAAGGAAAATTTGGCACGCGATTAAGGAAGAGAGAGAGATGAAACTTTGCATATATGTTTTTACTTGACTGCAAAGAAGAAAATCTTGCTGATTGTGAGTAGTCCTGGGATTTGTACCCACAGATTGAAAACAAATCTAAATATTTGGATGTGTGTGCCCACTTTTAAAACATTAACCACTGAGTCTCACCTCGTTACCCCCACTCTGAGCTGAAAAACATGTCAAAGGGTCTGATCAGAGACAAACACTGGTTTGGGACTTTCGGATTGTTTGTTTTTAACTATGTCCAGCCTGTGTAGAAGAAGAGATACTACTACCTGAATTTTTGACCACACAATCATTTATTTACCTCTCAGCTTCCCAGATAGCCTTCAAATGATAACTCATTCAAGTTTCTAAAAAAAACAGTCTTGAGTGTCCTTCATGTGTGAGGACCGGATCATGTAACAATGTGTGCGTCACCCGTTTACAGTAACATCACAACAGCGGGTATTGTAAATCCCAGACTGATCACCAGGAACACGAGAAAAATTTTGTACATATCTGTACTTGAACATTTCTCCCCTGAAAATTTTAATACATTTTTTCAATATTTTCTTTATTTTCTTCTAATTTCTGTACTCCTGCTGCTTGCATGAGACTAAGTTAACGTTTTTAGTCTTAAATGCTTGTGGAATCATGAGGCGTATTAGAAAAACGTATACAGAGACACTGGGACACAGGAGGGTGTAGTGGGGGACACTCACTCACTGTCCACTGAGAAGTGACTTCCGAGCAGACTAGGCAGAGGACTGAGATGGGCTCAAGTCTGTAGGTAGCAGCAGGAATCTTCTGAGCATATCCAAGAGTCAAATCCGTGGCATCCCCCTTGGAGGAATCCTGCTCAGTGAATGCTTCTGAAAAATTGAATGAATTTTCTAGGATTTTCAGAGCCTTAAGGCCTGGCCATCTCACTTTCTTGCTCAGACAATGGCCAAGGTGCCTTTTATTCATGACTGACTCTGACTCCACTTGTCACATTTGCGTTTCAGAGAACATCACGTATTCCTGAGACAGGGGTTGGTTGTTCCTCTCTTTTTACCTGTAGCTTCTGCTCTCTGCCCCCAAAGTTCGCAGGGATATACATGCGTGCATGTGTATATACACCTGGGTTTCTGCCAGTGCATAACCTTACCGATAGTTTGGTAGCTTTGATGAAATTTTAATGTCCTTACAGAAGAGCAGTTGCTATTCCTTATTGGTCACTGACATTTCAAAATGATGTTTTGTTTTATTTATTAGGTTGATCTCCCTAGTTAAAAGATCACTGTTAGACTAATGTACCTCCACTTCTCCCAAAACAGCATGAAAAACCCTATAAATTTATATACCAGCTGCAGAGAAAGAGGCAATAAACAACAACCATGACTATTTCCAAATCCTCTCTTTCTTTGTATTATCCTAAAAACAGTAACAATAAACAATTCAGTGTGGATGGTATTAAGGTGGGCTAGAAACAGCTGTTCACAGGGGCTGAATCAGATTTTCGGCTGATATAAATCAGGTAAATGTAGTGATTTCAGTAGAGTAATGTTGATACCCTCTGAAGGTTTGGGCTGCTGTGTTTTATGTCTGGTGTGTTTTCCTTACAACTTCCTTTTTAAGTGGCTTGTAAATGACTCATGCTGTAGAGAAGGAGAAGGGAGCAACAGTCAGCTGGTTTTGTTGGACAGAGTTTGTGCCAAAGCTATTACCATGAATCGTCTGCATCAGTAAGTTTGGGAGGAGTTAATTTTAAGCAGTTACTACTGATGTCAAGCTTTTTTTACCACTTCCCAAGAAGTAAGGGCACTTCCCCAGTAAGCAATCTAAAAAAATATCAAGCTATTATTTTAATTAAATAAAAATAAATTTGAGGGATAATAATGTGTGTGAGAAATATCTAATGTAAAATAAGAAGGCCCAGTATAGATGTCATTCAGAAAGCTGAAAGGCTTGCCAAAAACCTTGTTATTAGACTACAGAAGTAGGGTTTATTTTCACAGCAGACATCTACTTAAAACAAACAGCTACCCCTGCTCTCTCATACCCAATGCATCATTTTAGAAATATTTTAATGTCAGTATATAAAACAGAAAGCATTTCCAGCAGCAGTAACTGACATCTGTTTATTTCTGTGTACTTTTCTGTTATAGTCCCTGTGATGTGATTAAAAAAACCTTTTGTTGTTTCACTAGGCTAAATATTTGGTAATGACACTGATGACCCTAAATGTCTAGGCCAGTTCCGAGAAGAGGACTTCAGCATTTGGTTTGTTTGTTTGGGGTTTGGTTGTCGTGTGTTTGTCTGTTTTTAGTGTCTTAAGGACGGTAATCTTAACCATGCAAAACAGAATAGCATCTAAATGTTTCTACGAACCTTGGTTGTGAGAATCTAAGTCAGATGGCAAATCTATGCCACTGCAACTTCTAAATCTCTTGTGTAGCTTTTTATAGGACGATTCAGGTGGGAAGGGACCTGGGGTGGTCTCTGGTTGAACTTACTGCTCAGAGCAGCTTGTTCAGGGCTTGATTAAGTTGGTTCTCAAATTTCCAAGGATGGAGATTCTGCAAATTCCATGTTCAGCTTTTTCCAAGGGTTAATTATCCTCACAATGAAAAGCTTTTCTAATATCCAGTGGCAGTCTCTCCTGGTTTAATTTAGGAGTTCTGTTGTTCACTGTCCTTCCATGCACCTGAGGGGAGGGGAGGACCTGGCTCCCTCTTCTTGGTAACATTCTCCTAGGCAGAAAGCTACTCCTAAGACTTCCCTAAACCTTCTTTTGTCCAGGATAGTGCTGATTCCCATGTACCTTCACCCTCGGTCCAGGAATCAAGCTGGTTGGGTTGGATTTTTTGTTTGTTTGGTTGTGTTTTGGTGGGTTTCACGGGGGGGAGGAGTGGTTTCAAACTGAACAACCAAACTAAAACGTTCAGAAAACATAATCCCACACGTCCTTTAAGTAAAGTACTGTATACACCTGTCTGTATATAGACATGTATGTATGTAATAAGAAGCATCAGTAAAGTTTATGACCCCTTAGCATATATTGCTAATCTATCTAGCTTTTTTTCTCCTGTCCTTTGTTTTTCTTGTTTTGATTGTAAATTCTTCAGAGACTGAATTTTCTCATTTGGCTCTATAGAACTTAAGACAACGTCTAAGGATCTCATTTGTGGTATTTAGGAGTTAGCACAATACAGGTAATTATTAGAAATATCAACATTGTTTTATGTCAGCTTAATCCTGCCAAGAACAAATAATAAGATTATTTTATTCTATGCAACCAACTCTGACCTCTGTCATAGTATATAGCAAAAAGTGAGGGCTGATTTAGGATGAAAAAGAATATTTAATCCAATTGTATCTGAAGAGAGGATTTGAGGTAGGCTGAATAACTGCATTTGTCATAGTTACGTATTATAGTCCTTATAGCAGTGTGAAGAGAAGCCCAGAGTATGTTTGCATACTTGTTTTTCATTATAAAGTCAATATTTGATATGATACAAAAGTAGTAAAGATTCCTCAAAGACATGATCAGAGATAGGACATGAAAGCAGTTAAACAATGTGGACAGGTCCTTGATGGTCACTGCCTTACAGCTGTGCATAATACAGAGATATTTTATGTGAATGTGACAACCAAAATGAAATGCATAATCAGACTTTCTTCTAAAACTGATGCACTTGTCAATACCTTTTGACCCAAAGAAGGAAAAAAATTCAAAATATTTGAAATAAGCCAAAAGTTGTTTGTCTCACATTTCCTGTTAAGTATCTACATGTCTTTGATGGGAGGGTTGGTAAAGACAGGAAATTTCACCTCGTGGATGAAAATTAATTCCTTACTTCTATCAAAAAAAAAAAAAAAAAAATTCAAGATTTCTTGTAAACTGCTGCTTCTAAGAAATTTTAACTTTAGAAACATCGACTGATTGGAAAACAGGTACCAGCTGTGGCCCTGCTGTCTTGAACTGCCACATGACTTTGCCATGGTCTGAAGCAGGTCCTTTGAGTACAACGAAGCAGCTGACTGACTCTAGCTCTCTTCAAACCCTCCTCTCTATGCAACCTGCACGATAAGAGCTCACCACAAAACAAAAATAATACAGAAATGACCACCATTTGGAAGGCAAACATCAGCTAGCCAAGTTACTCTGTCAAATATTGAGCATGACATAAATAATATTTATGCCCAATTCTTAGAGTAAAATTATGTCACTCAGTTCAGTATTGCAGTCCTGAACACATGGAAGGAATGCTTATGGAACATCAAAGTATTGTTAGAGGGCAAATTCTCTGCAGAAATTACTGCTGATAACTATTCACTCCTCTATGATCATTACTACATTTAACACTGGCAGCACAATGGCAAAATTTTCAAATAGGAAGGAAACAAAAGCACTGCACCTCACGTCAACGTCATCTGGAAGAAATCTTACAGACTCATTAGGCAGCAGATTAACACTGTTTAGAAAAATTATGATGCAAATATGAAACATAATAATCAGCTACAGCTAGTGAACTTAAATCCTCAGTTTAGCTAATTGGGGAGATATGTACATTAGGCATATATATCCCGTCCTTCATTTTCTGCAAAGAAAAACTTCACCTGTGCTTCAGAGGCACTGGAAAAGCCTCCATGACAGCCTAATTCTATCCTAACTGAGGTCTGCGATACCAGTGGGAGCAAAGTTACCTCAGCGATGGGTGCTCTTATGGCTGGTCAAGCCTTTTGCAGGGGACAGTCACAAGGGCAGGGTGACTCCACCTTTAAAGGAAATCTAAGTTTTCAGACCTATGTAAGAAACAGGCTCCAGGTCAGTAAAGCACTTCAGCATTTCGACAGTAATGGGGACGATCAACCTGGTTTTCACAGCAACAAGTCAGGCCTCACGAATCAATGAGCTTTGTCCACAAATTGCTGTGAACGAATGTGATCTGCTTGATAGTGTACAGTGGGTTTTTTCTGATAGCTTCCTCCCAAAAGCTATGAAGAAACTAAAATTTCAAGAAAAGCGGAAATTTATCCCTAAGATTTAATAACTGATTACAGGCTGGGAAAGAAAGGGAGGAGTGAACCTTTTCCTGAGTTTTCAACGAGGGTGGATATCGCCATTGGAGCCCCAGAGGGACCTATGTTGAAACCCATTCTGTATCTTGCTCTTGCAGTTACCTGGCAAGAGAAGTGTAGAATAAGGTGGCAAAATCTGATGACACTAAGTTAAGTGAGGTACGTGGAGTAGCAGAACCACCTCACAGTACTAAGTGATTGGACAATGAAATGGCAGAAGAAATTTGGTGCTGATAAAAGAGTAATGCAGACAGAGAAAGCCTGCCCTAAATACACATTGATGGACTCGAAACTGTCTATCAAAAAACCAGGTAATTTTAGGAAAATGACAGTTCATCACTCAGAAGTGAGTAAAGAAAAGAAATTACTAGGAAAGAAATGGAAAACAAACCAGAAAATATTATGTTGCAATATAAATCCACAGTGTGCCCAAATCATGAAGAGCAAAAACATTTCTGGTTGCAGCATCTTGAAGAATGGATGCAGCAGAACTAGAAAAGGTGCAGAGACTGGTGATAAGAATGATCAAAGGTATGAATGTCTTCCATTTGAGGGAGATTAAATAAACTAGGGCTCATCTGCATGAAAAAAGAGATAATTAAACAGGTAGAATGTAGGGCTGTGAAATTATCATTGGCAAGGAGATGATAAATGAGGAACCATTATTCACTGGTTTTGATAACACACAAATGAGAGGCCATCAATTGAAATTACCAGGAGGCAACTTCCACCTAAATTATATGATTTCCCCCACCACCACCTTTCAATTCATAAAGTGTTATTAAACCCAGAGATAGCACCTCTGGCTTAGGAGGGTTTTGAAGCACATATCATTGTATCTGGGCCAGTAGATAAAGAAGAATCATTATATGCTTGGCCTGCTCTTAGAGTTTTCCTTCAGTATCCATGGCTAGACACAGCTGGAGGTATTTTGTGGGACTAAACAGACCTTTGGCTTGATGCTCTATCTGTTGTTCTTAAATAGTAGGTACTAAAAAAGACTGCAGTTAGGCACATTTGCAGACTTTCCAGAACCAGAACTCCTGTCCTTGCTGCAAAGGCTCAAACTGAACTTTTCCATCCCAACATGTCTGGCTCATGTGGTGCAGAATTCCTGGTGTTTTACTTCAAGCACTTAAGACTTTCCGGATAACTGCTATAGGAGACCTAAAATCCTCATGTGGTATAGAAACTTATTCCTTGATTTTTTTCTAAAAAGTAGTTAGTCTGGAGTTAAGGTACACAAAATGTACTGAAGGGAAAACACTAACAGAGATGCACTGAGTTTCAATTTGAATACTCCGGGGTTTTACTTTTATTTTTTCTTTTTTAATGACAACTTTTCCTTAATTAACAGCTGTATGCAACCCTAGTACTGCTCCTGTATGCCTTGTAGTCCACTTTTCTGGGACAAGATTTACCATGTGGGCTGTGGAGAGCTAAAGTTCCTCTGTTAGTGGTGTCTACCTTGTTGGGGGTTCCATGTTATGTGCAGCAGAGAAGCAGTTCTCACTCCACCATCTGCTTTGCTTTTGAATTAGGAGTTGTCTTACATCCATGAGCCCTGAAAACCGGAATTATTGCTGAGACATATAATTTAGCATCAAAAGCACAATAGGAGCTCTCGAGTACCCTGACAGTAACCCATATGCAGGTGCACAGCCAGAAACAAAATACACATAATTAATGAACCAGGCTTCTATTTCTGGCATCTGTCATTAGTTATAAATGGAATAATAATTGATTTATGCTGGAAAACAGCTTGACAGGACATGTTACTTCATTTTCCAAGCTACTGTTCATATGGACATTATTAAAACCGCTACTAGATATGAAGAACTGCTAAAAAATTCCACGAAAGCAGTATAATGCTATCACAAAAGAAAAGATCGTCTCACTACAATATAGCTTTACGCTTACCTTAAGGCCATGGTTCAGCTCTGCAAAATGACAAAGTTATGATTTCTTGATTTACAAATCTATTCCTTGTGTGTATTCAAAGCTGCTTCTTTTTTAGTGACAAAAGTTACCACTCCTTTTAACACTGCTAACAGAACCTAGGTACAAGGAAAGGAAGGCTGGATTTTTCTCCTGACAAACCTGTCTTCAAGAGAATTGTTAATTAATTTTGAGCAACGAGGGTAGAGTCTGCCTTCAATCACAGACAGTTCAGGATCACACAAGTTTTATGGCACACAGAATCTTTATTACTGGTGATGATGAACAAGCTAGACAAAAAGCAGCTGCACTTTTAAACTCCAGGTTGTTTGTAGAGCTGACAGTTAGAAAAATCTTTTTCATTGTTTTTCCCTCCAACTGGACAACTTGTTACAGAATTTACTAGGAGATAAAAAAACATAGAACTTAGGTTGACATTTCTTTTTTTAAAAGAAGTATCTGAAGACCAAACAAAATAAAAAAAGAAATGTAAGAAAAGTCTCCTAGGTTACATCCAATCCTCCAAATGACCCTTATATCAAAATCTGTTGTCTGAGCTGCTGTTACTTTTGTTCACTACATGGTCAGTACCTAGAGATTGCTTTACCCACCAGTTAAATGTGGGCAACCGTAGGACTTCCTTGACCTCAGAGGACCCAAGGTGTCCTGAAAATGCAGTGTCTGAAGCAATCAGGAACATGAAAGAAATCCTAAACTTTCCTGTTGAAAGCAAATGAGTGGAAGAAAAATTTAGAATTCAGTGGCTCCTGTTTGCTATTCTTTACTTTTCTATTCCCCTGTCTCATCTGAAGTGAAGCCAACAAAATACTTCAAACTCTCCACGTATATTCTTGGTATTAAGATACAGACCCCATTTGTTGTTGAGTGATCCCCTAATAGGCACCTTTCCCATTCTGTATTGCCAGGAGAGTATTTTCCCCTTAACATATGGTTCTTGTTATGCTGTAATTTATTGGTAAACAGCTATTTGGTTGTTTAAAAAAGTTATTTTTATTACCCTTCAGAAAGGTCATGTATGATTATTCTTGTCACTCTCCTTAATGAATACAGGTGGCTGGGAACTGAGGATAAATCCAAAAAGTAGCAGAGAAATCTTAATTTACTCAAACTTAGAAGGAAGAAAGGGTATATTTGTCTCTGAGCTGTGAGGCAGTTACTCTGCTGTCGGCACACAGGCTACTCCCTCTGCTGCTCTCAGACGTTGTGCTGCATTGCATGACATTAACAGTCAGAAGCTTTCTAGTGTCGTGTCATGGTTTAGTTTTACTTCTTCACTCAGCAGTGTCAGTTCTAAGATTTATTTATCTCTGTAATTTATCTTTTTTTCAGATGAATAGAAGTTCAGTTTTATACAGAGAGCTTGTACACTATTAAGTCCCATTTTAGCCCTTTGTGCAATATAGGTAGCTAAATTAAAAAATCTATTTAGATTCCTAAATTCAAATAAAAATCTAACCTCTCTGGATAGCAGTTGCTCAGCAAATACAGATGTTTCCTGTGAAAACTCATTAATTGCTCTTCTTGTTTCAGAAAGTTTGCTCTTAACAAAACGCCCATTCAAAAAGCCGATGACACAAAAGCCTAGGTTGAAGAGCCAGTGCAGTTTGTTGTCCGAAAAAAGAAATGTTCATTTCATGTGTTTTATGAGTTTGATTTTACGTGTAGCATTTCTTATTTTTCACTTAAAATATGAGACATTTAGTGAGAGGCATCTTGATATTGCGTCTTAGATAATATGAAACAGAATAGGGAAATGACTGTGAAATGTCTTCAAAAGCATGCAAAAACCATTTATATGCTAGTTTCAACAAGAGCCACTGTTAGTCTTCCTGTAACAACAAGAGCACACAAGACACTCGGAATGCACTCCTTAGGGCAATGGCTACCTAATGGCATTTCTCTAACCAAGACGTTTTTAATGATCCCACATAGGTAACCCTGCACTTAGTCCTTCCCTGCAAACATGAAACCAAATACAGCACCAAGGTGCAGAGCACGTGGGGTTCTACTTTGAGTTTGTGAGACTTTTAGTGGAGCTCAGAAATCAGCAGTACCGCATTCGTTTAGCATATGTACCTGGGAATCAACATATTTACCTCTTAATCATGGTTAGTTGAACTCTACATCTATGCCCTTTTCCATATTTTTATTACTATTATATATCCCAGGAGCTTCTGCAAGAAGTCTAAACACCCACAGAGTAAAGCATGCTGTGCGTGGCCTTGTTCAAAACTTTTGATAACAGTAGCCAATATAAGGAGAGTAGCAACTTCTTCAGTTAAAAAAAAATAAAATATGTGAACACCCTTGCCTGTGACTTTAGTTAGCATATAAGACTGAAAGCTTTAACAGCCCATATCTATTCTTCTCCTGTTTGTAGGGCCAAGAGAAGAAAAGAAGGTAAGTGACATGGGAAGACAACACCTGCACTCTGCATGCCTATATAGAAATGATGTCTTCACCTTAGCCGTTCACTGAGGAAAGCTGGAATGGAAACCTGGTTCTTTGGAATAAAGCTCTTCCTATATCTCAAAATTTGTCAGAAAAGCTTGTTACTGCCATTATGTTTTACTGTTGTTGTGTGCCAGCAACATATTCTTCATGGGCCATGTGAGTGATGGAGTCACTACACAAAGGACATTTCAAGTCCAGTCTGGTTTCTTCTCCCTCCAAATAAGACACATAAAAAAGCCATCTTATTTTGGAAACTGAGTTTGAGTGGGGACCAAGGTACATACTTTTTCCTTTCAAATTTCAAAGTTTGGATATGATGTTCCTAAATGCTTGTTGATTTCTGGCTTTCATTGGTAGAAAGGTCTCAGAAGTGAAAAGTGAGAACAACAACAACAAAAAAGCTACTCCTCTAATTCAAAAAGAAACCTGGTAAAAACTGTGCTTTCCCTCTTTGCTGCAACCACTCTTCACGTGTTGCTTTCAAGCTTCTCTACTTGTCCATTCTTGTCCTTTTCAATTCTGTCACACTGGCTGCCTTAAAACCCACTGTCCCCCCAACCTTTCCCACCACATTAATATTTCTCCATGTACCTTTCTAGTTCTTAAAGTCACAATGAAGAGTCTGCTCAGCTGAAGAGAGGAGGAAAAGAGACTGCTGAATCTGTACTAGTAGTTCTCTTCACTCTTACACAAGTTACATATCTGAGGTTCTTTTAGGCTGTGTGTGATTAGATATCATAGAATGGTTGAAGTTGGACGGGACCTCCGTAGGTCACCTTGTCCAACCACCCTGCTCAAGCAGGGCTACCTACAGCCAGTTGCCCAGGACCACGTTCAGACATCTTCTGAGTATCTCCAAGGATGGAGACACCACTACCTAGCATATCCTCCAGCATATCCTGCTGAAGTTGAAAACACTAGAAAACCAAAAATAAACAAGTTTTACTCCTGTATATAAATATTTGTCAACGTGTCCTGAACACAGAATAAGATAACAAGAAAAATAAAAGCCAAGGAATAGTAGTGCAAAATCTGGTGACAGCAAACTACCGGAAGTGAAAACTGCATCCACAGCGATGGTTTAAGTGGTTTTCCAGAATGATAATTTTAAAAGTAGACTTACAGTGTACATGCAGAAACACACCAGCTTCTTGAAAGTTATAGCATGTTTTCAAGTTCTTTAACCTACACAGAGATAAATGTGAAGGGGAAAAAAAAAATCATACCAAAAAAAGCACTGACAAATCTTTTTAATTCATATCAGATGTACTAAACAGCTTCAGTTAAAATGCAGAACAAAGACAAATGAGAGAAAATGTGAATCTTCCATCTGGTATTTCCCAGGCAGAGCATTTCAGGGCTTTCAATTCAAAGTGTTTTCTTTTGACATTTATGAGGCAAAATAGCTCAGTCTTTCACTTTGCAATGGCTTTTGTTTCAAATTTTATTTCATTTATTGTATGGAAATAGTCCATACCACTACACAAAACACTTTTTTCCATCTGAAATGAGTACTTTCTGACTTCTCAATTAAACAAAGTAACCTGCAGACTCTAAGTACTGCAGGCAGTAAATGCCAGACCAGTAGAAGCCTGCCCTCCTGCGTTTCTCCCACACTTTTTTTTTTCTTTTTTTGGGTACTGATATTTAATGGACAAATATGGACAATTTAATGGACTTGTCTAGGATTGCACTGAGATTGCCAGTGTTAGTCAGTGCTGTTTTGACTGGTTACTACATGAAGAAACATTCAGAACTGGGGGCAATGTGCTGTGTTTTCTTGGTTGGGGTTTTATTTGTTGAGGTTTTGTTGGGGTTTTCTTTAGGTATCTTCCTTTTAAAATTAAGAGTCAATAGTGAAATAAGGCCTAAATGGTCAAAATGCTTTAAAATTAAGTCTATTGCACGATAATTTGGCAACAGACAGATACAAAGTAGGGAACACTAGTCTGTTTTATGTAATCAAGATCAAGTGCTGATAGCATCAGATGAAAATTTAAGTTGCATTCTCTGTGTGTAATTCACTTTATTCTAGGCTGTGGTGTATAACTTTAGATTTTTAACCACATTCCTGCAACCTGATCCTGTGATGATGTTTATGCTTACAGTAAAATGGAAATACAATTTCAAAGATCAGAGCACAGATGATTGGCAAAATAAGTCAACTTGAGGGGAACCATGGAGAAATCTTCTTGGAGTTTTCATATAATGCTTTAACTTTGATCACAGAGATCAGAGTGTTCTACTGGAAAAGCAAACTGGGAATAGTTTAAAATATTTATTTTAAATGGAACAGGGAAAAAAAAAAAACCCTCCCATAACTTGTACTTGCACGCTTATTTTGGGGGAAAACATCATAAATGCTAGTTGATGACAAACTCTTTAATTAACGTGCCATATCTGCTTAGGTATGCAGCAGCAGAAAATTAGGTAGCTTTTACATATTTAAGAGGTTAGAATATTAATCAGGGAAGAGCTTATTATTATTATCAGACCAGAAAGGGTGCAGACAGAATAGTTAAACAGAGATTAACCAGAACACATTCCCCAGTGGAAATCAGGCTGCAAATACATCAGTTTCACAGCTAACCAATATTTATGGTACCAGATCCTCCTCCTGTTCAGTAGGGGAAATGGGACAGGCAAGTGCATCTTTTTGATGCTAAGACAAGATACGTCTATTCAGTCTCTGACTGGCCCCTGACACTTTGTATATCAGAAACTTCTGCTTGAACACATCTCAAGGACCAGAAGTACATTAAACATGTTCTGGACTCTCTTTAGCTTGTCTTTCCAGGAAATGTTGGGCAAGAATAAAGTCTTTAGTCAAGGAACTCCTTAGGTGCCGTTCTGGCCTTAAAAGTTTGTCTGAAGCTCTGGGTTAGAAGCCATAGTAAGACATACAACTTCAGCCCTCTTCTCTTATTCCAGAAGGAAATTATCTCTTGTTCCAAGGCTGCTGGAAAAACTGCCCATAAAAAAAAAAAAAAGTCAAATTGTGCTACTTTTTACCAAAAGGGACAAGCACCCTCTTCAATATCTTGGCTAGCGAGCACGCATGAAAGCAAAACACTAAAAAAACAGCTGTCTTCTCTCCTTTGAGCAGAGGGCGAGAGAAAGTGCAAACCCGCTGTAATAGATGGTATCTGCATTCCTGAGCCTAGTACTGGATAGATGCGGAACTCAGCAACAAAGAACATGTCAAGGAGAGAGTTGTTTCAGACAGCTTGCAAGGTACCACAAACAGTCAGCTGGTGATCACCCCAGTAGCACGTCTGCTGCTGGGAACAGCAGGAACAAAGCAGGCGTCAGTCATGAGCTGCCCTTGGCTTTCTCAGGATGGACACCTCTATTACACAGCAGCACATGAGGGATGGTGTGAGCACCACTCCTTCAGGCCACCAGCTAATGACTTATTCATGTTGGAGAGCAACCGTTGTAGAGGATCAGTGTAAAGGGAATGAGACAGGCCATGAACATACAGTCCCACCATCCCCTCCTGGGAATAATTAGCACTGGATAAAATGGCGCCATGCATTTTGCCTTAAAAAGTTAATTATTCTCGCTGTTTGAAGAGAGAACAATGTATAATTTAAACTGTTTCTTTTCCTATGCTTTCAACAAGTTTCTCATCCGTTGCTTTTGAGAGGCATAACACTTCAGATTGGTGAGGGTTTTGGGTTTTTTTGAAGTAGTTAATGTTTCTGCTAAGCAGTTAGGAAGCGTCCAGCTGTTAAAAGCCTTTAATTGGTGAGTCTGCACTTCTTCAGCCCCTAGAGGCTGGCAACAAGTAAATAATCTTGTCTTTTAGCCATATCAACAATAACTGCAGATGTTACTGAAGTAAAGGTAAAAACAGAGAATTGTGACTTAGTAAAACAACCAATTCGGGGACTAAGCACACCTTGTTCTGTGAAACTGCAGTGGGATATCCAGAATTTTCCATGCTGCACTCCAATGATTTGCTGCTAACACTGTTTTGCACTTCTTCATTAGGACCCAGGCTATTGGGAACTACACCACCAGCAACCCCAAGAATTGACCTGGTATGATGTGATTTATCTCCCTTCATTACACTAGAGCTTGAAATACAGCTGTATCCATCAGTACATTCTGAACTTTTCTTGACATGATAATTTGAGAGTTCTGTGAGTTTCCATGCACCGAAACTGACACCCAATCCGCAGTGGCTGAATTCCAGCTTATCTTCAGTTTATTTAAGAATTTTAACTACTTAAATTATTTCAGAAATTCAGTCCTTCTCTGACAAACATGACATCAGTTCCCTACCTGCAATCTGTATTCGTTGTCTTTATATCGCTACAAGTTGCAAATCCTGCAGCAGCTTCATTTAAACTTTTTAGTGGCAGTTTGTACTGCTGTCTGTTGTACAAGCATACAAAGGTGCAATAATCTTCCTGCTGCCTGGCTTGAAATTAAGCTCAATGCATTTTATATTGTCCTCAGGTTTTCTCTGTGCTGTGGCTGCTTTAATTTGTTACCACCTAATGGCATTGCCAAGACTGCCTCAGGAAGGTGACTGACAGAAAGAAATGGAGTCTGGGGGCATAAGAGAATGGATGAGAAACATTTTGGAGTTATGGGAGTAATTAATTAGTGAGGTAGTTCTGGTGGTTAATTCCCCAGGAGAGTGTCTCCCATAATCTCTCTTTGCCTCATGCTTCCCATAAGACGACTAGTGTTCACCCCTACCATCAGCTGTTTTTAGCTCCCTCACACTGCTTGCCAAAGAGGGACTGACTGTTGCCTGCCAATGTAGGCGGTGTACAGGATGATCTATAGCACTGCCATGTCTTCCCTGGCTCCTGCAAGGCAAAGCCTGGGAATCTCCTATTTCTGTTCTCATTCCCTGAAGCACCCAAAGCCCAAGAACCTGGGACATCAGTGTGGCCTGGGCAGAGATACACACAGTCCACGGAGTGAGATTTGCCTAAGTCAGATTCTCACTCAGTTCAAACTTATTACCTGAGAGGTTATGAGTGAAGTTGGTAGATCAGGTGAGAGTTAAACAGCTATTTACAACATTTACTGGATTATGAAGAGATAAAACCATAAAACATGTTGTGAATAACTTCACTGCACTCTTAGTTGAGAGGTAAGGATTTCTCCCTCAGGTAGCTGCTCAGTCCTTAGCCTACAAGCATCGCCTAGCAAACCTTGCCTCTGCCAGGACAGAACTTGTCGCTCTGTCCTTTCTCTGAAGTCTAGCTCACCGTTTGCACACTTGTTTCATCAGAGCCATCAGGGAATGTGAATGGTGCCTCAGTGGGGGTATCTCTGAAGACTGTTTACTGCCTGGTAGATTTAAAGCATGTCTCAAGAACTCCCTTTCCTTGCAATATGCAGGACCTCTGTCTGTAATCATCTTTATGTTATGTGGTGCTGTTTAGTGTCAGGAGATGGCTATGGGAATGTTCTTGTGTTTATGTGAGAATTCATGTTAAATGAAGATGGTTACTGATGCGCTGATTCCTCCATCCCTTTGCATTTGGATATCAGCTGCACTGTGATCACAAATCTACATTTTTGTAAATTCTTCCACATTTTGCGGTAATTTGCCCTTCATTTTCCCTACCATGCTCCTCCTGTCCCTTAGCCAAAGTAAGACACAATACGAACCTTCTTACTTGCTTCATAGTAACCTTCCATATACCTATTAATAAAAGTGCACGAGTAAAGTAATATACCTGAGAGACCTAACATAGTTTGTCATGCCAAAACTGTGTGCTTCCCATGGATGCCACAGAACAAGCCAGAAATTACATAAATAACTTGGCAGCTGGAGTCTGTGTATCTCCCTGTTTTGGCATATCTAATCAGTTCTGTCACATTTCCTAGCTACAAAATAGTGATCTAACTTTTACAAAGGCATTATTAGAAAACTTTTATATTAATCAACTATTATATTAATCAAGAAGGACACAAGGAATTGAAAAGTTTTGTTCTTCACAAATGCTGCCTTTCTCAAAGGCTATGTCAACATTGCTGATTTTACAAATCAAAATGTAATGTCTCCAACTGCCAGTGTTGCAAGCCCAAACCAGAGTAGAAAATTGAACTGCATTCTCTCTCCATCATCAGAAATAGAAGTTCTGCAATCAGACCTGAGCTGACAGGTTTATTAATGATGTGTGAAGCAAAACTGAATCCAGCTCAGCCTTCCATGGCTGTATTGGCTCTGCAATGCTAACAGTGGTAAAATCATCATTATAGTTATTACTAAAAAAATCCCCAAATGCAATTCAAAGAAACACAGAGGGAGTTAATACATTAAGTATGATGATACTGGCTTCTACAATCCCTCTGCTTGCTATAATCACATTTTAAGTAACAGTTTGTGTGTGTGTTTAATTGTTGCTGTATTTATACAGAAATAAAACATAATTTGATGACACTGACTTCCTTGGAGAGCGAAGCTACATTTATAATAACCTTGGAAGAAAGCAAAAAGGCTCTCTGAAATAACTGAAACAACTAGTCAGAATCAGAGACTGGAACAAGAATCTAACATGCTGAGAAACCGGAGAAAACATCCAAATAGATGATCTTAATCTTCGGGAAGCAGGAAACCGTACAGAAGCTGTGAAATTAAATGTAAAAAAAACCTCTCTTAATAAGTACGAGAAAGTCTGCATAGTACTGGTAAAAGACTATGGCTTATAGGTTTGAGATTTTGCAAAAGAACATGTAAGAGAGAGAAAACAGCTGCATTCCTTGAAAATGCCAGCCACAAAATATTGTACAACAAAGTATGTTTTCCCATCTCTTCTTATGATGATGCATTTAGGGCTGACTTTGGAAGGAAAACCTTATGGGATTATTCTTCTCTTATTTTCTCACCTTGGGTTTATCTGTAACACAGACTGTGTGAATGTCAACGGCTGTTTGCTTGTCATTGAAGAAATAGTAGCAGACCATCTGAATTCACAATGTTGCATTACCAAGCACAGTACTTAAAGGATTAGAATATAATTTCCAGATAATTTTTAAAAAGGAGGGCTGGAAGTCCAAGAGGAATACACTAGATAGTGCTAAAATTGGTCCAATTCTATCCCTAAATAAATGTCATACTGTGAATAAACAACTTGGATGTCATCCAAGTATAAATGTTCACTAACAGTAATTGTGCTAGATAAGCAAATTAGAAATCCTGATACTGATTTAAATAGGACAAAGATGTTATGCATGATCAGAAGTAAAAGTTTATGAAGGAGCCTTTTTATATTTACATTATTCTGTATTGTGATTTTGCTTCAAATGGAAATGCTTCATGCATCACTCTATCTCTTTACTAAAGAAAGGGTCCCACTTTGGGGTCAAGCTACCGTAAAAACCTAGTCCTCAAGCTGGGTCAACTTTCAGTTGTTTACTTTTGAACATCATTTTATTCTTAGTATGACAAATACTTTTGGTTCATTACATTACCCAAAATACCAAACTGGGAATAGAAACATGCTTAGGGAATGTAATATCCTGCGTGTCATTATTGCTCTTTATTCATACCAGTCATTAACTATTTCTATTTAAGAGCTTTCCAGGCAAAAGTGCCTCTAGTTGCTCTCCTGAGTTAGAATCAAGGGCATCAGAAAGTGTAAAAGTAAATACAGCTGACTATTCACCTGCTTATTACTTGTTTAGATTACAGCAGTGACCATGCAGTTTCCAGGTGGAGTCACAGTCACAGACCACAGCTCAGCAATGCAGTAAATGCTGGTTTAAGGTTCCCTGTGGTGTTGAATGGAAGATAATAACGGCACATAGTATTCTACTGCTGTAAATTAGCACCAGTAGTTGAAATTTGTTCATTAACTTTGTACCTGTAATTATGACACCAGATCAGGTACACTTTATGGCATCCTAATGTTATGCACTATCAAGTACTGGAGCTTCTTCCACAGCTGACATCAAAGCAAAAAGTTGGTATAAACTTTGTACTGTGTGTTCCGGCATATGAGAGAAATTCAGTTGTATGCACACACTTATTTGGATTAAGTTTATACTGGTAGAAAATTCCTGCAGTGGCTGATCAGATGTTCAGGACTGTGAATCCAGAGCCACCATCGCTGCCACAGACCGTGTTTAGTGTTTGCTGTTGAAGAGCAGGGAGCCAAAGTGAAACCTCAGTCATTTGCTGCAAAGTCAGGTTGAACACCGGACAAGCATCCATATCACTGGTAAACAGGCTGCCATCAAAGGGCTGCTATCCACTAAAGTCAGACACATACACCCCATCCCACAGTAGTAAAATGCTTTTTTGTGTATTGCACTTCACGAATAGGGTCAAAGATAGATTATTTTGGATTGAGTCTAGAAGTCCAGTCCCTCCTGTCTCAGGCAGCTGGAGCCACAGTTATTCTCTCTGCTTCTGAAGGAATAAAGTGTTTGCCTGCCCTGTTCCTCTAGGAACACTGTTCCTGGAGCTCACCCGTTTTGTGCTTAACAACCTTTTAAAAGTAACCTGGATGTACTTGTGGGTGATTTATCCTTATCTGGTTTTGTGCTGACATAATTCTTTAGCTCGAATGACGCTCCCTTTTTCCATTGTTTTTAGCACACACTAAAAATTAAAATGAACAGTCATATCTTCTATCACCTTCCAGTCTGTAAGCTTAAAATCCCAGCTCTCCAAGTTTCTTCTGATAGAATAAACTCTCCTTTCTTCTGTTCATCCCACAAACCCCATTCATTTGAGCTCATACTGAACCTTTCTGGGCAGGCGACCGAGCTTGTACCACATAGTCCCACCAGTGCTTTCCCAGTGGCACACCTCTTTGCTAAGTGTTGCCCACCCTCAGTACTTACAGACTACATTTGCTCTCTGCAGCACCACATCACATTGATGGCTTACAGTCAGGCCTTCATCAACCGAAGTGCCCAAGTTTTCCTTCTCTTCTCATGGGTCCAATGGCAAGACCCAGCTTGTAAGAGAAGTTCTTAGTGTAAGCTCTTCTTCATGTGGCCTTGCATGCTGCAGTGTTAGCATTTCACTCCATTTCTATTAACAAGGTCAACCATTACTTTTTGCAATATGCCAAACCTTATCAATATTGATAGCTTCCAACGCAATGCTGTTAACAAATTTCATGAAAGTGTATTCACACTCTTTCTGTTAGAATCACTAAGAAAAATAATAAGTGAAGAAGTGTAGCTAAGCTCCAAATCATCATGTCTACCTGCTCTATAAGATCGTATGCACTCTGGTAATGCTCTACATTATTTACAAGGCACAGCAATGATTATTTCCTGATTTATTCAGTACACAATCTCTAAGAACATGCGTGGAAGTAAATCGTGTACTTCTGCATGATTGCAAGGCTCACAGGGCAGTGAAGAGGGTGGTCACTTACCTAAAGACTAATAGGTGCTGGCTAAGTATTGAACTTTTGCAGGGCATTAAGAATGAGATAAAAGGAATTTTGTTTATAGTTTCTGCTTTCTACATAAAGCCAACTCTTAGCGAGCTACCAAAGGCATTAACTCCTGGTTCTTCTCAGATTTTGTAACATTAACCAGTAGACAGAGGTTCATATAGCATACGGTCATCAGAACAACTAACATTGCTGGTACAGAGGCCAGCAATTTAATCTGAAAGACTAAGGAGAGAGGACCAGAGGTCTGCAGTGCAACTGGCAATCCACTCCTCTGCATCTGGTTCAGGAGTTAAAGCATGGGTGACAACTCCGTAGCAGAAACTCTGCTCCTCCCCTAGCGCACTGGAGAAACGGGGAATGTTAGTGGTGCTGCTTGTCCAACAGCATCAATAGTCTCTTGTGTGTTTGTGACACCTGAGCCCTGTCTTTTCTCATTCAGGGTGGACATGGTAAGATTGACTGACCTGTTCACCCTTCATTACCTAAAGCAAACAAAGCTCTGAAATGAATCAGTTCTTCGGAGGATCTCAGAGATGGATGCTACAGAGACATTGTTGTGATTAACCTTTCTGGCCACTAAGTACCTCTGACGCTCCTTGTATATCCAGTAGAACTAACAGAAACTCACAAACAAGCCTGCTGGAGAAAGGAAAAAAATCCAGTGACATTTCTGATAAGTAAGACTATGAAGTGGCACTGTACAACCAAGCTGTCTTCTGCAGCAAAAGAGACAAATCTTATGCAGGTTCTCTGCTAGGACAGGAAGAAAGTAAAGTGATGCTTCCTTTAGGATGTCATTTCTTTGTCCTTTACCAATCCTTTAGATGTGTGTGCCTGGGGAAATGAGATCTGGGAGAGAAAGTACATTTTGAGGTAGTCTCTGGAGAAAACACATGATGTTATTCATTTTGCCCCTGGGAACCTGTACATTTATTAATACTGCAGAAAATTCCAGCATGTTGGCATTGAATTTTTTTTTATCCAAATCACAGCGAAAGTAAAAAAACCAATGTGAAACAGAACATTCAAACACTGAAGATGTTACCTTTACTTGCAGACTGACATTAGTCCAGCTGAAAAGCTGCAGCCCTTCAGCATAGTTTGTTTCAAGACTCGTGCCCATTTTCTGCCCTCTCACTCCTTCATGCAGTGTGATTTATTCATGATGCAACCCCATTGGGAACTGGAAACAAAACATTATCTTCCTCTGGTGAAAAATTCAATTAAAAAATCCTGTTTTTCAAACAGAAATGTGTTCAAACTGACAAAGTTGTGTTCTGACATTAAAAATATTGTCTCAGTACAGTGTTTCATGAAGTCCTAATTTGATCCCATTCACATGGATTGATTTGGATGGCAAAGAATCAGATCACAGCTTTAATGCTGTGTAAATAAAACATATTCCTTCTTTGGAAAACACAGTGCCCTTTCCACAATAAAATTAGAGCATTAGTGTGGTGCCAGAGACAAGGCAGAGCCAGCCGTGTTCATCCAGCATAAGAGA
The DNA here is from genome assembly GCA_013397275.1 of Burhinus bistriatus. Lineage (NCBI taxonomy): Eukaryota > Metazoa > Chordata > Aves > Charadriiformes > Burhinidae > Burhinus > Burhinus bistriatus. The sequence goes on from VYXH01003076.1 coordinate 112,807, forward strand.
GTGAATATTGGTTTTGTTCCCAAAAACACTCGCGGGCATGATATGTGCATGGTGAGCGGCAGGCACACTGGAAGAGAATGGCTCTCTGTCCCACGGCTGAGACCCACAGCTCCATTACTGGCTCATTCACGTAGTATTTCATGTTTGTGCTTGGTCTGCTCATGAGCATAAATTGCTGCATTTCAACCTCATGAATACTCATGGCATATGACTCAAAGGGTAAAGTTTTGCTGATGAGCTCTTCTTGTTCCAAGGCCTCCATCTGTGCTTTAGCGTTGTTTGAGGTTGGAAGCTTGCTGCTTGGGGTGTACCTTTAAATGTAGGTCAGCAGCAAATATGAGAAAGCTGGAACCACACCCAAGTCCTCCTATCAAACAACACGTGATGTCAGCTAACCAAATCTTAGGGAAGAAAAGACTGTAGTACCTTTCAAAAATAAATATGCATGAGGAGTCACTGTGAAGACAAGGGACCTGTTTGTGGGCGTAGTCCAAAAGCTTTGCAGAACTGCTACACTCATAAGACTGTCTTACATTTGATTATTATCAAGCTGTAGGTTTTAAAATGTTATCTCTGTGACACAAAATAAAAACTGCCTTTTTTTTTTTTTTTACTCATTTTTGTTAAAAAAGAAACACTCGGGGANAAAATGTTATCTCTGTGACACAAAATAAAAACTGCCTTTTTTTTTTTTTTTTAATCCTGATTGTTAATAAATGAAAATACTGGAGGAATCATGAAGTATTTTGCCATCACATGTAGCTGAATAGCTGGATTCTCATTTTATTCATGTTTCTTCTGCTTCATCTTTGAGGAAAAGCAGAGGCACACACTATTGATACGAATTTACATCCTGAAGACAGTAAATTTGCACAAAAAGCTGTACTGCCCTGTGCTCTTCCCACTTCAATACATCCAAAAGGAAATATCTAACTGCAAAGATAAGTTAAATTGTTCTTTCCCAGGATTTAAAAGTCCAGAACAAACCATTGGCCTGACACAATGGTTAACACTCTAACTTTCTTTTAAAACTGAAAGTGGGCCAGTATCTGTATGTCTTCTATATTTTGTTATTCTAAAAATCGAAGCCTCCAGAACTGAAGGCTGTCCCTCTGAAAGTCTCCACCAGTGCAGAAAGGGAGCCTTGGCTGAAATGTTTCCTGAGCATCAGGTGTGACCACATTTTCTGAGAAAGAAAAACAACATTATTGGTATTGAATTTTCAATCTGTTTTAAGATAGTCTGTACCATCAACATCTTCCCTTATAGTAGGATAATTCCTTGTCAATCCAAGCAAGTCCCAGTATAATATATATCTTAATAATCAGCTTTTTCGTATATTCCAGTGTCAGTGCTACCTTTCCCCACAGAGATCACAAAACGAATGCAATTTCCAGATGCAAAACCATGCAAAACTGTGTCTACGTCCCTCCTCTAATGGAAAAGTTTGTGCTTTCTTCCACACCTTTAGCTGAATTTGTCTGATCATTCAGAAAAGCCTGGGAATCCATCACATGTTTAGACAATGTACAAATGCAAAAAAATTATAATCCCTAATTTGTCAGTTATGGGTGCCAGAATGCATTCTATCAGTCCTTCCAAAACTGGAAGAAGTCGAATGCAGTTAGTCCATTCCCAGCCAGATCCTCTTTCCCCTAAGACATCTGCAATATAACAAAAAGACAAAATCCTCCAGTAAAATGGATCAGAATTTAATTTTTTCTTTTGCATTTTCTGCAAATGGAGGTCACCAAGTATCTTGATTATAAACTTCCAGTAATAATCCTAAAACCTTGCTGACTCAATGGCATTGCCATTCAATGACAGCTGAGTGGCAGCTCTTAAGCAATGACAGCTCTTCAACAATTTATGGCAGTGTATCAAGCTCCCAAGAAATTCAACTGACATCAGGTATGCTCTCAGTTCTCACTGCCTTCAATCTTGGAAAAAATGCTCTTCTTCCGAAGGGTTTCCCATGTGCTTGAATTTCTTCCAATAATCAGTGGTAAACTATGCATTGACTAAAGAATGTGAAAGTGAGAAAGTAGAAGTTTATCTGGCTTCAGCTAAATGGTCACCTCCAAAGTGAAACAGCTCACGGACAACAGATGGAGAGATGAAATCATGGCACATTAAAAGATGAAGTATTGTTAAGACTACTTCCTAGGCTACTGTTCTGCAGATCTGCAACAGCAAAGAGCTTTTCACAGCAACTAACACCACCCACCCTCAAAAGCAACATGCAGATCCCAGTGGTAAGATTCAGTTTATTTTGATGAAAGAGAGAGAGAAAGAGAGAGAAAACACATTCTGTATTTTGGAAATGACCTTACAGAGTATGTTTAGTGTGATCATCATTTTATACTAGTAGAATGCACTGTAAGTTGGGGTTGGTTTGTGTTTTCTTTTTTGGGGGGAGGGGTTGAAACCCAGAGATTTAAGCTGGTATTGATACATGACTGTGATCTGACTATAAAGGAAATTTGCTGGGACACAACCTTAGTATATTTTTCCTGCTTCCTGTTAAATTATCTGCCGAATCACCAGTAGTGTCAAATCACCAAGGATCTGCTAAGAGCTCAGCCTTCATGCTTATCCAAGGCCCATCCTGCACAGATATAATTCCTCTCTTCTCTTCTTCTCTTCTCTTCTCTTCTCTTCTCTTCTCTTCTCTTCTCTTCTCTTCTCTTCTCTTCTCTTCTCTAAGTATGTCATTCACGAATGCAAGCGTTGCTATTGTCATCTTCCTGATGACCAAATGAATGCAAATGAAAATGAGTCATTGGTGGCAGGACCTTTTCTACTACTTTAATTACCATGAGAAGAAAGTTCAGTCTGGACCTGGAATCTGTATAATTACTTTGTACTGGCAACAGTTTTTTCTTGCATTCAGTCTGAAGAAACAGTATGTATCTAAGTAGTCTACTGTGCTGCAATGAGCTGCACTAGAGAAACACATCAGGCGTCAGCAGAGAATTACACCAGTGAAGGGTCATTATGGTCATTTATAGCCTCCCACTGTATTTAAGATGGGATGCTTTAGATTTAAAAATTCCATTTATCTTTGTATATCTTGAGGTTAATTAAGCAACATGTAACAAAAACTAATTTATTTCTTTTTTTTTAAAGAAAAAACAAAATATCTCCTTTGGAATTAACATTGTCATTGACTTTAAGTAAATGGGAGAGGTTGTCGGTACTTGCAACCAACATTCCTTACTTTTATGTCACCTCAGCTTGTAGCACTGCTGACGTGCCTCATTCTGGACAGATTAGTGAGAATTTGTTCTGAAACTCCACCTAAGGAGAAGGAGGGGAATTGTTTGGACACACACATTTGCTCAACATTTGATCTATCTTCTGCTTACCAACAGTTCTTCACATAAACAAAGAAACTATTGATCCTGAGTAGCTATGGTCACTGCCTGGCAGGTTTGAGTAAAATATTTTGCATGCCATTATATTGTTTTGACACATCCTGTCTCTTTGGGTGGTGAAAATTTTTGTGAATTTGTAGAAATAACCCCATAGATTTAAAGACTTCCTTGTTGTGGAGGGAAATTTTTCCCACTTTTGCATAAACAGAATAGTTGTACATTTGTCTTTTCTTCATTGTCTCCCTCCCATTGTATTTTGCTGACAATAGCGAGAGGGGGAGAGCTAACAACATGCACGGAAACAGCCTCATTATTTGTGAACCGATTGTGTGGAAAACATCTGTTTTCTGCCTAGCTTCACTTGTTTGTACACACTCACTGCTTCCAATGATGCAGTGCTGAGGGGAAAAGGGACAACAAAACACAGCAAATCTGCCTTGCTTGTTGGTTGTCCTAGTGGCTCTCAGCCCCACTAGTGCAGTAGCTCCCAGTTCATTAACAGGAACTGAAAAGCCACTGAACTAAGTGTATCAGCTGAATTCAAGTCACTACTGTACTGTCATCTAAGGATTCTTCATTAGTGTATGAAGGTTAGTAAGCTTTGTCTTTGCCTTATTGCCACACCCTGTCGACTTCTGGGGTTCTTAGATAGTCCTAGGGTGCAATTTTGAGTCCTCTGCTTACTGTTTACCTGCTGAATATAACCACATGCTGACATAAATGTGAATGGTAGATGACAAACAGTCAACACTATTCAACTTAACCAAGACTGGAATCAGGGCTATCAAATGAGAAAAGCATTCACTGTATTTAAACAGATCTTTACATTTATCATGTTTTTAACCTGTTATCACCTCTATCTTCCCCTTTACAACTGAAGTGGTAGATGAAGTTTCCCTGAACTTTGACATTTGGTATTTGGCAAGGAAAATAAAGTCAATAGCATTATGCTTCCTAGCTTTTTCCAGTCACCTCCTTTTCTTCATTGCTCAATTCTACTTTTCCTTATAGATCACCTTTCCTCTCTCAAACTGGAATGCTGAGGGTTCTCATTGAGTTAGTTCAGCAAGGTCCCCTTTCCTCATCGGGTGATCTGTTTTTACACTGGCCATCCTCACTGTAGCCTCACTTGGACTTGAATCCGGTGTCATTGTTTTCTCTAAATAATACTGACTTCTGCTGGAAGTCCCAGACATACCTCTACATTATTTATGCAGTACCTTTTGGCTCAGTATGATGATGTTTTTATGTTTTCTTATGGTGATATCAGAAGGTCCCAAGCAAGACCAGGAGTTCAGCTCCACAGTATCAAGTTATATAGCAAATAAAGCAAAAGAAAATATTGACCAGGGAACTAACAGTCCAGGAATGGGAGTCTTACCTCCTTGGGCCAGTCGTCTCACAAACTTTAAACTATTTATGCCCTCCAAGAGTTTCATGCAGTGGCTCATGGCCTCTTCCATATTGAGATGAAGTTCTGTGGCTGTAACTCCCTGTTATGTGTTCATTACATATGTACTTCCTAGAGCAGGCTTTTCTGAAATGTCTGATCCCAATGAACACAAGTACTTGTATATACTCTGTTCTTGCTAATGGATCCAACTTCTTTCTCATTTATTCCCTTAAGAAAGCTTTTTTCTCTCCCCATGGCATCTTTCTGACGAGCAAGGTTGGATAAGAAGCAGTCCCTAATGTGTTCCTAAATGTTATTTTTACTCAGCCCCACACTGTTTTAATTCGATCCCAGAAAAAGGTATTTTGCAGAAATCCTACAGCGAAATTCTGCCATATGCTTTCAATCTTCAGTGTAGACCCTGGCCTTCATGAAGCACTCACAACTGGGAAGGGGGCCAGGACATGGGAAGATAGGCACACCCTGAAGCTGGCCCAGATCACTCCTTTTTGATCTAATTTTGTGCCTGTCTGATATGGTGTTTTCCAACTCAAATGAACCTTGTTTTACAAAGGCACTATGCTGTTTTTCCCAAAGGTTCATCCTAGCCTCTTTGCTGCAGTGGTCTGTGGTTTGCAGTGAAAAGGGTATTGTGGGAGAACCTCAGCAAGTATAACTCAGCGTAGCTCTACTGGTGTCAACGGTGCTATATCCACTTAAAGCAGCGGAGGTCCTTGAGAGATGTTTTTGATTGACAGGTTCTGTTCCCTGGGAAATGGTTGGAATAATCAATGACTCCTGTGAGCACAGCTTAATATTAAGAGCTTTCTAGGAGACAAGCATCCCCAAAGCTGACACTGGCTTTGTTCAAAGAGGATAGAATTGTGTGGACCCTGAAGGACGATTGTGGTTGAGCACAAAGGAAGAATAATCTTTCTTGAGGAAATCCTCTTGCATTTTTTTCAAATAATTTCCATGTTATCTCTCAGAAAGGGTTCTCTCATAATCCTCAGCTATAGTAGGGAAGTCATATTAAAGATCATGGCTTCTTCAGAAGAAATACTAAAGGGAAAAAATTCTTCCAAACTGGAAGTGGAAGAATTCCTTTTCCCCCTCCCCACACCAAAAATGAAGTCTGATCAACTACTCCTTCAGTTCTGTCATCAATATTTTCTCCTTCATTTATCACCTAGATATTTGTCTGTGTTCAATGCCAGTTCAATAAGCTTGTTTTTTAAAATGTATTTTCTATCTTTTCTTTAAACTATTGATTATTCTTTCCATAGTCAAAGGCAGCAGTCCAGCATCCACAAGTAATCTTAAAAGAGAAAACAAGTGTGCAAAATACACCACTGCTGGACAACCTGTTCTTAGCTTACCGTGTTCTGTTAACGTTGAGTAAACAATAAAAGGCAGTGAGGACACTTACTTCACTTGCCTGATTCCACAGACCCCATAAACAGTATGGGAGAACCCACAGACTCTGTAAACAGCACAGAAGCATTATTTTACAATCAGAAAAAATATCAGTTATCATCTTTGCAAAAGTAATTTTTTTAATACAAGGCGTTCTCTGTAACTTTTTAATTTGTATTAACATTTGGTAGGCTGAGCCTACCTTACTGTTCTTCTCTTGGTTCATTTTTCTCCACTATTCAGTCCCACATAAGTTACCAATCTGCAAAGACCTGGCAGTATTTCATGGTTCTTGCAGGACAGTACAGCTTGCTAGCTTTTGCCTCAGTGCACTTCTTCTATTGTTTCTCTTATACAATGCATGCAAACCACACTGTCAAAGGCAATTGTATTGCAGAACTAATAATAATGCTCTAGTGTTGGAGAGGGCAATGATCTAGCTTTTTCTTGGACACAAAGCCTTTGGCTTTGTCAACTTTTCTATTTAGAAGTTGGATTAGTACCCATAAAGGATTGCCCTTGGGCCTTCTCACTTAATTATAACTCACAGCCTCTGAAAGTAATTCTACTTGGAGTTCTGCAATCATGACAACCAGCTCTCGCAGAGTGCTTTTCTTGCTTAGATCTCAAAGCACTTTATGCGGGAAGTCAGGGTCATTCTGCAGATGTAAAATCTGAGAAATGAGGAGATGGAGTGAGTTGCTGAAGTTCATCCAGAATTTGAGTAGAATATTCCAGAGAGGAATCTACTCTAGTCATTACAACAAGCTATCTTGAAGGAAAATTACAGTTTCAAGACTAGGGGGCAAGAAAAAAGGTACTAAATACAAAGGAATTAAAACCATCTATCAGAGTCTTTTTCAAAGTTTAAAATGTGTCTCTTCTTTCTTTTACCTATTCCCACAGGAAAAGAACACAGTCTGGTACAGAACAAGTCCCTCCTATCCCCACACCTTTTTACAATAATGCTGTGGATCTGGACATTGTATCTTATCAAGATTTTAACCAAAAATTCTCATCCTTTCAACATGAGTCTATCGTTCTGGAACATGCTCTATTTCACTCAAAGTTGAGATGGACTACTCAGAGAAACACAACTAAAGATGAGAAATCCCATGGAGAAAGGGAAGCAGCTTCAGCCACTAGAAGACAGACATGAAGATTTGAATGATTACCCCTCAAAAAAACTGAAATCTGACCATTAGAAATATGGTCTCCAAAGTCCATTGTGCAACACAAGTCATATGAATTTTTTCAGCACAATTTCAGTTTGCTTGGTTGAAGTAGAAATGATTTCTGGGTATTAACATAAATGTGTAACATCAGTTGTCCAGTTTTAAAGGATCCATATAGTGAAGATACAGACCCTAGCATTTTCAAACCGCCAAACGCTTTTTGGCAGTTTTGGATGGGAATCTCACAACTAGTTAAACATCTATTCACTAGCATTTTCTAGATGAGTAACCAGATTTATTGCACGAAGTGGGTTTAGATCAAGATTCTCCAAAACATTACAAGTAGTATAAATAAGTAACAGATGCATCAAGAGTTTTCCATCTTTGTTGTCCAGGTCAGTCAACAAAGATATTATCTGAAAATGTCTTCACAGTGGCCTGTGCACTTCATGGTATACTTCAGCAAGACGTAAGTAGATTAGTATTCACATCAAAATCACAATAGCACTTGACACGTTAAGAAATCTTACTAGAAAAGTGAAAAAATTCACTGGCTGACAAATGGATGTGTATTCTCACCAAGAGCAGAAAATGCAGGCTTATGTAACCCCTCTGTAAGTTAGGATTTCAAATGAAAAAAAATTAAAACAGAACAGTACACATTAAATCTCATAATGTACATCATCCTGACACAGCAGTCCATCTTGAAAGAAGGAAACTAGGCACTCAATATTTATTTTCTTCTCTTATACACGTTCTAGTAATAACCCAACTGTTTTATCATTGATCTCTGCTGATGTTGAAATCAAAGGTTAATCCAGGTAGATGTCTGTCAGCATGCCCACATGCTTTTGCAGCACACTTTGATCACCGGGGCAACAGCTGGCCTCAAATTTCAGGCATGGGTCAAGATGTGGGAGGGGCAGGTTCTGCATTCAAGTCATCAGAAATCATTGGGGAGTGAAGCATCTACTTCCTGTTCCCTCCATTTAGAAACTGTAGCTTGATTCTCTCCCTGACTTTCTTCCTTCTCTTTTAAAAAGGATTATTACCTCACTCTTTGCTTGTCTGCTTAGGTGATACATGCAGTGGGGTCAAAGATCATCTTTTGCTATTGATGCCTTGATGCAATGGAATTACATTCTTAAATAGGAACCTATTATTGCAACCATACTACAAATCTGTCTGATAACAGTAGAAATTTTGTCCTCTGGAGTCTTGAACACAATGTTGCCTGTGACCATTTAACCTCAATACTTAAAAAACCAGAACAACCGCCCCCCCAGAATTATTCTTATATTTCAAATTGCATTCTCCTTTTTCCCTGAGGAATATAGATTTTAAAGCAATAATTATTTTGAGACGAATAATAGCATCTTAGCCCAGACACTTTCAGTGTGCTTTTAATTTGCAGATGAGAAGTACTGATTTGGCTCTAACAGGACATTTACATGCTATACGGAGATGTCAAGTACAGAGATGTCATGTGAACTCTCCATTTAATAGAATGACAGCAACAGGAAAAGAAAGCACTTGAGGGATTATTACAATCATTACTTTCATGATGCTTCTGTTTGACAGAACCTTGAAGAGGTTTCCATCATTCTCCACAGATTAATTTCTTGAGAAGAGGAACCTAAAGCAAAGCCTGTAAGGGCTCACCAACCATCTGAGAAGCATCCAGGTCCAGAAAAGGCACAAGGGGCATTCACTGAGCATATTTTCATTAAAGCTTTTCACACTTAACTGTCAGTACCAACGCTCATATCCTTGCCACCTTGACTGAAAAAACTCTTTTTCTTCTCTCTGACTTCTGCTTTAGCTATAGCTCATAAATCAAGTCTGTCACCAAATTCAACTAGAGCTTTCACTGCATACGTGAAAGAGCATCCCACTAAAATAATCTCTTATACATCTTTCATCACAGTTACTTCTACCTAGTCCTCCTAATCCCCACAGTAGACGAGAGTTACAACAGATCCCATAAACCACTTGGTGCTTGTATCAGTTTATACCTAGCTCAGATCCAAAAACGATGTAGGAGCTTGGTAGAGAAAAGCCTGGAATCACCCAGGTGGGCTCCATAACACAGCAGGGTCCACATGCCAGGGACAAAAGGGAAAGGAAGCCCTTTTAGGAGCTTTATGGGGGTAGGGCTGGGTCTGTGGAAGTGGTGGTCTCTTACTAATGTTAGAAGGGCTTTTTCTTTGAAACCCTAGGGAGGGTACAGGAAGGTTATGGAGACCATCACCAGTACACTGTGAAAGGCAGGAGTGTCCTGCTGTTCAATGGGATAGTGTTTTGAGAGACTGGAATATATGGAGAGCCCTTTCTTTCTAACTACCTTTCAGTCTATCATCAAAGTGTCAGTTACTAATCTTTTGGAAATCCCTTCTAGGCTATAACACATTCTCTCTATGCTCCCTTACTGCTTCCTTCTGATTTTAGCATCAAATTCATTTGTTTCATCTTTGTTTTCAGTTCTGTGAGCATGACTGCTGTAAGAATCTCTGTTCTACTTTCGCATCAAACTGATTATCCTTACCTTATTGATTTCTATCTCATTACCCCCTCAGTTCCTCTCCNGAATGATCTCTCAGTTCACTTCATTGGTAAAATCTCACTCCAGCCTTACAAAATCTTAGAGGTGCACAAATGCTAATTCACTACAGCTGACTAGGCAAGGAAAAACAAACAAGAGTCTTGTGATGCATCATATACTGGTCAATGAGAATTTCAGTATTAATACATCATCACTAAAGACAAATAAGAGCTTAACTGCCTCTGAAGTTGCATCTTTTCATATGTTGGATTATTAAGGAAAGGAGACAGGCATCTAAACATGAATAATCTAAGACTACGCAAGAATTTGGGCATCAAAATGAACTCGTGTGCCAGGGTAGTATCTTACTCTTCACATCTTTAACATTTTCACCGTAATTATTCCTCTGTATAATAAGAGATGCATAGGTAAACCACAAATAGCAAACTGAGGACAGGACTCAAGTCTTTAGATTCCAATTGTCATTTTGTCAACGTTTTATTTAATGAATAGAACCTGAGGGAAAACATCCGAATCCAAAAGCTCTGCTTGTTTTTAAATACTCGGTACTGAATATGAGAGTGAAGAAGTCAAGTTAACTACAAAGGATGGTATAGTATATGTTCTCCAGATTACTACAAAAACACTCTGTCTTAACTTCTTCAGTGTGTTTTCACAGAAGAAAACTGACTTATTTTATATATGATGTCTGTGAGTTACCAGATTTGATGGACTAGAGGGGGCAGGTCCCTGGACATCAGTGTTGGTAGGGCTGCTCAAGTGCAAAATACAAGGGTCCTTTGCCATGTTTGGAAGTCAGAAGACAAGTATTTCTCTGTGATACAGATATTTGTAAGTTGTGGTTATGCAGTATCTAGGTGATTCACGTTTACACTTTCTTGTCAAAAGTTGATGCATTGAAAAGTGGTTTTTTTGTTGTTCTACAGAAGCTATCTGGAAAAATAGATAGGTAGTGCCAGATATTATTTAGATACCCCGTGTAATTTTAGCCATCAATTGAAGCTAATAATCCCTCAAAGAAGACAAAACACTCCCTAATTTGAAGCTTCCTTGTTATCTAACAAGCACAGAAACTTTCCTCAGAACAGTAATAGAGGTGGAAATAACTCTTACTGATGTATGTCTCCTCATTCTCAATTTTTTTTCAGTATGGGGTGTGTACTAAACGTGTACATTTTCTAGTGCATGCATGACGAGGGTCTTCACTACAACGGTTTTCTGAGAATGAATACTGAGTCTTGCAGTATTAAGAGCAAGGCAGTCTGACTAAAAGCTCCAAAGCACAGTCAGTTCTGAGTTCAGCAGTATACTTTATCTCCTTCTCTTCTCTGCTCCCTGGGTTTTTGATGAGAGAATTTCTTCTGCATAATGTACACTGTGTTCTCTTCCTGCCTCCTCCCGAGGGAGTCACGCCACCATTATCATTTCAGTCTCCCTAAAGTTTGTTATGACCTCTGGTATCACTAAAGGAAATACTTGCTCTCTTTGCATTCTTGTCACTCCTTGCAAGGAAGCACTAAGGTTGGAATTTAGCAGCCCTGTAGAGGGAGTGCAATTCCCAGACAATGTTCTACAAACTGACAAATTCCCTGTGCCTTTATAGTGCGTAACCCTCAGCAGTCGATGTCTTTCCCCCACTTTACTTTGCTGCTTCTCTCAGTGCACATAGTGTTTCCACTGTGGGTTGCCTGGGGCCTGTGAGTTTACAAGATGAGAGCACCATCAAACACTTGAGGCTTCCATCAGTTTTGACCAGCAAACCCCGACAGGCTTGAACTGATTACCTTTTTGGATTTTTAAGGAACAATCCAGATCATGCCATGTTGATTGATCCCTTGTTTTCTACTGAGGTTACAGTCTCCCGTCTACATTATGGAGATAAACTATACAAGCAACAGAAGGCTGTGGACTTTGAATAAGGCTTAGTTAGAAAAGCGGAAAATAAATGCAGAAGTTGATGTTTTTCATTAAATCTGTCTAAATTACAACTACTTTTAAGGCTGCAAAATCCTGCCTTTGAAAGGTCACACTCCATGTAAGGGATAAGTTCTTTATATTTAAAATCCTGAAAATAAAATCATGGAAGGAAAAGATCCACCTGTAATTTACCAAAATAAAATTAAATGATCAAGACCTTTCAGCTGACCTGAAGTGCTGTAAAAAAATCTATTGTCTGAAGACTTGCAGGTGTGTTCCTAGCTTTTCCCCATGCAAAGACTGCAATTTTTGTCTTAGAGTCACGGTAACAGCTCTCTCAATGCCTTCATTTCTATCAACAGTAGACAGGGACAACCTATGAAATGCTTAACTTTTTTTATTATTATTCTGAGACACTAATGAGGCCTGTAGATATTGTGAAGTATTAAAATAAAGTATCTATCTCCATTAAGAGATTGACAATAATATGCTCTCTCTTTTATAAATATCTTATAGCCTACAAGAGAGACAAATATCCATACGTTGAAGTTCCAGGAGTCCAATGCTGTAGAAAGAACAGTACAATTGAATGAGATTCTTCAATAATGGAAACTGATTGGTTTATGGTTATGCTTTTGCCAATCCATACCACTAGTCCCTTCATAAAGCACTGAGCATTTTTTCCCTGCTTTCATTATTGAAGCTAATATCTTTCTATGAGTCAGCAAATGCAGAGGGCTATTTTCTACTTCTTACTATGCTGAAAAAGCAGTTTGTTACATGTTTCCAGCTCTGCCTGTGTAATCCTGCTGGTCAAGAATTATGAAGCACTGTCATCAAATGAAGTACAACAGTGGCTGCTTCAAAGACGTATCAGATATATAAATAGTAATGATGCAAAATAAAAAGCGGTGAGTTCATACTGAGCAAGCAGTACCTGTCTCACCGAAAAACTCCAACATGTTTTCCAAGACTACCCTCGGGGATTTACTCTGCTGATGTACAGCCCTGAGAACAGCAAAGACAGATGGGCTGCTAGACAGCCTGTCTATAGAGATGAACTCAGCAGTAATGATGGCATAGTCTAACCCCAACGCCAAAACTTGGTGAGTCAGGTTTCAGAATAATCATGGAGTGTGTCTGCATATTGTGAATTAAGAGTCTTTCAAAAAGTGTTTTTAAACATCAGGTTTTTAACCATCATTTGGCAGAAACAAAAGTGAATGCACGAACATGTCATAAAAATTTGGACTCTTAACTAGTAAAAGCAGGGACTTCTTCATCTGTTTGCTCTACCTATTCTCTCGCTTTCCAGAGATAAGTTATTGGTTTGCTTCCCCCACTTCTCACTAGTCTGCCTTTCTTCTTTTTTCCACTGCCCATTTCCCATCTCATGCCCGTTTCTCTCTGGTCATTCCCTCTCTCTCTCATTTTGTCTTTTGGATAAAGTATATGTTTCACCCTGCTTCCCTGAGACAATTTTCTGTTCATAGTTTCCAAGGATCGCCATGGTATCCTAGACCTTCATCACCATCAAACTTAATGCCTTCGTTATTTATAAGTGAAGGATCTATGAAGCCTATGGAAGGAGCTAGTGAATGTGGTCAGAGTTTTATTTTTCCCATACAGATATTCTGTATTTTTATTTCACCTAGTCTAGCAGGTGACTACACTGGAAACGTCCAGTTGTATTGTTGTATGAGAGTAAAGTGTGAAGAATTGTTTTCTTGCATGATAAAATACCTGAAACAAATTAAAAATAAGAAAAAACCTAGAGCAATTATATGAAAAGAGAAATGTCCTGCTGAAGATATGTCTTACTTGCTTAGGGAAGGCGTTATTCAAGCACATATAGCTTTGTGTTTCTGTAACAAACTGCAAACTATTTGGATCGTCGTTGGTATTTTAAACAGCAGGCACTTACGTAGTGTTACAAACAAATGACAGCATTCAAGGATGAAGTACAGCTCATGTCACAGTCAAAGGAAGTAAGAATTACGACTGAACTACAGATTTGAACAAAATTAATGGATTAATTTCTCAAATTTCATACCCTCGCAGTCTTTTTCACAAAATTACTGTCGATCAACAGTCATTCACGGCAAGTTTTTGAACAATACTTGCATTATTCTGCAACTCACAAATATAACAGAATATATGTGAACTGAACAGTAATGTACACTAAATGCAATCACTATAAACTGCATTCATTTAAATGTATTCACTTAATGCTATTTCAGACCTCTAAGGGACTGCCTGAAACAGCTTTGTCCATTCTTCTCTGCATTTTTTTATAATTGTTTTGCAATTAAAGTGAAAGAAAATTCCTTTGAGATGCTGGACTTTGGTTAATTTTCAGCTTTTCCATTTCTTTTCTGTGTTACCTAAAGAAGGTTACTCTCTAGCCCCTCACTTCAGCCCCCTATCTTTAGATGGTAATAAGAAGACTCTTTTATTCATTTTTTTTCCTGTCTTGTCTATTTTAGTTGAAAGTATTTCAAGGCCAGAATTCTCTCTTTTTTCAAATATTGCTTAGCCCAAAGGTGCCTGATGCTGGCTGGCGTCACTAGAAGGTGTTGAAAGGCGAACAACTCACAAGCACCACTTTTGTTAACAATTTGGTATAATTCATCATACACCTTTCTTTCCTGATGGAATTCAAAGCAGTTCAATGTGCAAAGAGTCATTTATTTGGAGAAAGTTGTGGAATGCTTTGCAGGGAAAGGCAGTGTTAATTTCTTTTTTCTTAGCTCAGTTTTCTGCATTTAGGACTCAGCATATGCAAAAGCACCTATTGAATCCTCTGTAGTGGATATCTACTAATCAATAGGCAATTGTGCTCTTGCTGAGTCCAAATGGAAAATGATGCAGCAGAAGACAAAATGTGCTAGGCTAAAACTTGAAGTCCTTAGTTGTTCTCACATTTCTTTAGTCACATCTCTAAATAAGCCAGAGGGACTGCAGGATTTGGCTTCCTGCATTTCTCTTATTATTGAGTTTATCTGGGAGGTTATTTCACCCTCTTACATAGCAAACGTGAAAGAGGCTGTTATCAAACTAACATTACCAGTCCTAACTAGCTGTTGTAAATTTTGACAACGTTGGTAATTACATTACGGTAGCAATCTGGATAATTGGCCTTTGGTAGCAGATTTCATCAGGCATTGAAAAATATAATAATAAATAAATCCTGATTACAACAAATAATTTTCATTAGATTAAAAAAAAAAAAAAAAAAGAAGTTGCAGAGGGATGAGGCAGGTTGAAGTAGTTCTTTGATCAGCCAGGGATTTAGAAGAAAGGTTCAAGCCTTGCAGTCCATCTCTCCACCCTCTTTATAAAATCTCAAACTAAAAAGTTGCAAGCCCTTGTTTTTAGTGAGCTTCCTTTAGTTCCTCTGAGGCTTACAAAGGCTTTTTCAAAAACAGGAAGGTTTTGAAAACCTTTTAGTTGGGGATTGAGTTGACAATATGAAATTTTCTTCGTGTTCTTTTGCAAAGAGGCTCTATGAGAAAAACAATTCTTCAGAGCTTAGGAGTTTTATCACACTATTTCTTCAGGTATTTCAGAAAACTTCTGTAGTTCTTCTTCAATTAGGGCAGTCCTGAGCTTCCTTCATAGATTAATAAAAAGGATTTCAAATCTTTTTTTCTTGGTCTTTCCACCAGCATCTGCCAACTAGTCCCTCCAAGTGTGAGACACGCAAGATTATTGAAGCTGTATTTTAAGACAAAATGTACAGGGTGAGAGGAAAGAAAGTTCAAGTGAGACATGAAGATGATGGACCTGAGTTTCAGCGGAGCCTGATGCACCTCTGACTCCAGTGGCAGCCAATGACCTGGATGCTTTGAGACTGTTAAAATGAGTAGGATAAAAGTACTATTTAAAGTGACTTGAAAGTGCTATCCTCCTTACAGATGTGAACTGTTCCTGCACAAGTCCTGAGACCCATGTATCAGGCAGACAACATGTAAATTCCTTTGTTTCTGTTTGCTGTGTATTAAAAAAAAGATTTTGAAGAGAACAGGAGTGGGTCTTTTGAGTTGGTCCATGCCAGTCCTGAGGAGAATGCAAGAGCAGCAGCTCTCCAGTACTTATCTTCACTGGATATGGATGCTTTTGTATATCTCCAGTGAATCTTCACAGGGCAATATGTCTTTTTGGCATCTTCCCAGACCCTGCCTCAGGTACCTGTTCATGGTTCATTTCCAGAATATGTGACCTTATGAAAACCTGCTTTTCAAACATGGGGACATAATTAAAACCTCTGAGTTCTGCATTTGTACGCTCGAACCTGGCACTAGAGGAGTTAGCAGTTGTACATGCAAATAAAAAGAAGAGTTGTGCGTCTTAGTACAGCACCTGTCTTTGGCAAAGGTATCTTTGCTGTGCCAAGGAGAATTATTACAGAAAAGCAGAGAGTATGTTTGTGGTTTGGAACCTGTCTCTCTCTTCCCATCTGTCTCTAATATAAACATCAACATCTCCACTGGAATTTCTGAGTGTGGAAGTTTATTGGTTAACAGTCATGATGACCCTGGCAAATACACCCAGAAACCGAGCTCTTTGGGCTGAATTTAACACATTTTTCCTAGTTTGGGGTTCATCACTGTGAAATACCTGCTTAAAGGAAAGGTTGTTAACACTCTAAGACTCTATGCAGCTTCCTGTCAGCGGTTACTTTCCCATGTGATGAATCACTACCTCCCACACGGTCCAAAGTACCTGAGTGCAACCAGCTTTTCTGGGCAAGGTAAAGAGGTCTTAACGAATCTAAATGATCCCCCCAATAAAACACGATTTGTATGTCACTAAGAAATGCAGTCTCATTCCTGTGATCAGTAGGGTGTTTGGAAGTGAAACCTCTCTGCCTCCTCTGACAACCCTCCCCACACAAGTTTTCCTCCATTCACAAGTTCCAGGCTTAAGCTGTGTTTCCACTCATAACATCAGATCATGCTGCAGCACAAATTTGGTCCGGACCAGAGCACACAGTCATGTTTCTGACAATTGTCCAAGCACTGATAGAGAGTGGAAGCTGACTTTCTGCTCTTATGTCAGTGGTGGGAGGAAAGACAAGACTTCATCAGGCACAAGGTCTGTTTATATAAGGTGGATCTGGCAACATTGTTTTTACCAAATAATAGTCTTTATGGAGTATTGATTTATTTATTTGTTTTAGGTGTGTTATTTTAAATACAAATCCATTCAATGATCTGGTTTGCACACAAATACACAAACAACTATGACGTGGAGGCAGGGACAACTGGGAATGCCCAGAGCTGGGATTCCCACTGGTGTCCCTCTAGTGTGCATTTATGACCTCAGTTTCTGTACGGTGACACCTGTAATAACCACCAAAGAAAAAGCAATCTCTGAGCAGCTTTCCTCCCCAAATTAAAGAAAATCCTCTTCTCCACAGCAATCTGTCTGACTGTATTTTAGTACACTGACAAACTCCTTAGCCTCTGCTATTGAGGGGGGTAATTAACAAAGGTGTGTTAATGTGTTAATTGTACAGGTGGGATCTTATAGATCACAATAAGTACATTTACACAGTAAATATGTTACTTAGGCTTTTGTAGTCCAAGGAAATCATGGGCATTTTAATATCAACTTCTGTTTCAGGATAACAATACATAATGGAGTCAGGGTGGAAACTAATGCGTCGTAATTTGTAGCTTTGCGCCTACAAACACGGAATCACGGAATCATGGAATCACGGAATTTTCAGAGTTGGAAGGGACCTCTAGAGATCACCTAGTCCAACTCCCCTGCTGACACAGGAATGCCTAGAGCACATTACTCAGCACTGCATCCAGGCGGGTCTTGAAAATCTCCAGAGAAGGGGACTCCGCAACCTCCCTGGGCAGCCTGTTCCAGTGCTCTGTCACCCTCACCGTAAAGAAGTTTTTTCTTATATTCGAATGGAACTTCCTATGTTCCAACTTGTGCCCGTTGCCCCTCGTCCTGTCACTGGGAACCACTGAAAAGAGTGTGCCTCCATCCTCCTCCAACCCACCCTTTAGATACTTATAAGCAAGAATAAGGTCTCCCCTCAGCCTTCTCTTCTCCAGGCTAAAGAGTCCCAGCTCTCTCAGCCTTTCCTCATAAGGGAGATGCTCCAATCCCCCAGTCATCTTTGTTGCCCTACGCTGGACT